>BMAW01027093.1:1515159-1548188 GCA_019974015.1 Nephila pilipes | reverse complement strand
TGACAATGTCATTTTATTAACGAGTCAGTAAAATTAAGATTATTACTTATAAAATTAAATTTGTTATATATATATATGTAGGATTTTTACAGTTTAACAGACCTTCAACACTAATACAGATAGGCGCGCATTTGTTCACAGTTAAAGCGTGTAGAGAGTTGGATGGCGAGTTCAACAGCAAGACGTGAGTCTGATAGGTTATTTAACTTGTATAATCAATAGTTCTATTTTACACTAGTAAATACTATACAATATATATGGTTTAATAAATGCATCTTCTAAGAACTTTGTTTAGACGACTTGAAAACAGGCGCTTGTACCCCATTTCTGCATTAGGATACACACACACACACACACACACACACACACACACACACACACACACACACACACACACACACACACACACACACACACACACACACACACACTTTACTACTTTACCCAATTTTTGGATCTAATGCTCACAAATTCATCTTTTAAACGAAGAATGTTCGGCACAGTCATATTTGCAGCAGAGATTTTTGCAATGAAGGTTGACGTTTTCTTGAAACAAACAGTTAGTAAGTTATGATCGACCGGTGGTTCGTTTTCTACAATTGGTTTGGTGGATCTATATTGGGTTATGAAAACACCTGTATAAAACAGGTTATATGAGTTCGGGTAAAATGAGCCTATAAAGAAAGGATATCCTGGATAATAGCATGCTGTGTGGAATGTAGTCTTAAAAGTAATAAATTGATTTAAATTGTCATCTGCAGAAGAAGAATGATTGACCGATGGAAATGGTGTTTTAAGATGCAAGAATGGATAGTATAGTTAAAACATTGAAATCCGGCTACGTCCTATGAGAGATAAGCACAAAGAAGCTCGGAATAATTTTTGCAGAAACAGTCATAATAGCAAACAATAACAACAACAAAAGTTTCTCATTCTTCCAAAAAAAGAAAAGTATCTCTTTTTAAATTCTATCTACGAACTTAAACAACATTGCCTGTGAAGAATATGCGCTTAGATATGGCCCGAAAGTTAATATTCTTGGAGAAAAACAGACCAAATTATGCTCTGGCGAAAGGCAAAGACTTAAAATGTGTAAATCCGTCTCGCTCTCGATTTTGAATTTCTCTGCGATTATAATACTCTTGAAGAAGTAGAAGAGAAGGGAGGGAAAAAAAGTTCTTCGAAATCGGGACTGGTAAATTGAATAACCTTTTTCAGTCTCGTTGTCCTGCACTCAGAGAAAAGTTTCATGAATAATTCTAAAACAGATATCTCAAAGGAAAGAAGTGCTTTAAGCTTTCTGTTTTTAAGTTCCCAGGTATGTGCTTCTGTCTCCTTAAGATCTCTGTGACATTCACGTAGGCGTATGTCTCTTGGAAAAAGAAAAGGGTCACAGCAGTTTCATGTTTAGACATGCTTTCTTGGACGCGAAATGAATAAAATTTTTAAAATGTCTGAAATAACTTTTAATGCTGTAGGGCGAGAGAAAGTGTAGAATATAACGCCTTTGCTCTAATCAAAACTTAAACTTCGGACATTTTTGTATATTCTGGAGTCCTTTTATCATAGGATAGATCTATTTTGGATTTTCCTTTTCAAAGTCATCTTCAAAGGCAATTTTCAATTTCCAATTGCAATTTTGTGAAATGTATATAAAATCGTTGTTTTCGGACGGGTAAAAGATGTTTTTCAAACTATTCTTAAAGTTCTTTTTTCTAAACAAATATTTCATTTTGATTGCAAACTGCTATTTGTAGTTAAGATATTTGTTTGGTATCATTAAAATCGTTCTTAATCCAACTCTGAATTGTATGAAATTGTCAAATCACTATTGGTATAATGTCATTTCACACCAGTAATCTTGCAGAATTTAAAAGTGGCGTAACTCACGATAACATCAAACGCTCGAATTCATTTTTTTTTATTGCAATTTCTCTTACTACCTTTAGGAATGTTATTTAAACTTCCACGAATTTGTGAAAAACCTAATAAAACATTGTTTTGTAATTATAAGTTCAGAACTTAATTTTTTTCACAAAAAAAACTGATTTTATAAATAGTTTCTTAAGTTCGTTACTATTTAACAATCTTACTATGTATTTCATGTTCGCATTTACTTTACAATTGGTAGCATAAATTTCTATAAGAAATATTTGTTATTCAATAAGTGCTTTACATATTTTTTTTAAAATCAACGATATTCTTTTTATAACTAATTCTCATGTAGCATATGTTAGAATTTTAGTCTAAATAAAATGTTGCTTGCAAAAAGATACGCAAAATTAGGTATACTTCAAAAATGGAAAAAATGTAACAAAAATACAGGAAAATACTTGAAAATTATACCTATGAATGAAATTATCTTTTGGAATAGTGTTGGACCAGAAACGCATACACATGATTTTCAATTTAGTACACAAAATTAATTATTCTACACAAATATTATAAATAGAATGATTTGTTTCAATATTTATCTTTAGTCTAGACATCAATTTACACTCGTTATATGAGTTCATTATATAATTAATTTGGAATAAATTACACATGAAATGGAATTTTTCACAGCAGCTGTTTCATGTTTTATTTAAATATGTGCAATAGTGTTTCAATAGTGTTTAGATGATTAATCACACAAAATGAGAAGAAAAAGATAATCATAGAATAAATTAGTCCGTATATCTACAGTCAATACTGTTTCATAAAGTTATAAGTGTTGAGAAATTCGGTGCTAGCGATCGTTTGCTATATTTGACGTTACCAAACTTGTATCAAGACATAAACAAGTATATTTGTCCAAGCTCATTTTAAATCTACCAATAAACCGATACGGCAGACAATGATGTTATAAAATATTGATTATGTTCTTTCAACCAGAACTTTCTATTAATCAACACCCCTCTATTTTTTTTATCTTGAAAGAATTTACCCTTTTTTGGAACAGCAGATTATTTGTGATTTTCTTAGATTTCATACTGCAAATAAAATTTTGTGACAATGTTAAAAAGCAAAGTATCTCACATGAAACAGAACTTTTCTTCGTGATCTTGAAAAAGGCTTATCCGGAAAAATTTCTAAAGAAAAAGTTTACAAATTGTATTTTTTAATATTTATCATTTTAAGCAATGTAAAATTACAGAGCTAAGTTCATTCACTGCTGAAGCTCTAGCCCACTAGGGAAAAAAACACCTTACTTGTTAGGAAGCAAATAAAAGAGAAGTTAGAGATGCGCACAGACTATGTAAAAGGAAACACTGCCGTCAAAATCATAGCAATTTGTAAGACTTTAATGTAAATATACTTACTTGTAAACATTTAAATGTAATATTAAAAGTGTAAAAAAAGGATAACAATTCTGAGGGATTGGATTACAAGAGTACCACCTTCGGTAATGCAGACAAATATTATTTTAGAGTTTCGACTTTTTATCATTACAATTTACCTATCGAAAAGCTTAAGATATTTCTCTTTGAATTAAATAGGTACATATATCTCTTTATTTATACAATAGACATGTTATTCGAAAAATCTTGCCGATTGAACCAAGTAAAGCGACATACAGAAATCATAAGAAATAAATTTGTTTTGGTTTTACTAACTTTGGAATTAGAAATAACATAATTGGCAACGGACCTTGTAATTTTGAACCTCGATACCTTACAAATAAAAACTAAAAATATTCTTTTGCCTTAATTCTTTGATTTAACATTCACTCGATGATGTTACACCAGCTCTTTCTATGATACTTGCAGTAACGGTGGAGTCATATACACTCATTGACATAAAAATTTCCGCATCAAGAAGTAAGAAGGGAGATTGTTACGAAACTTGGCATGAAAGTATGTGTCAGGCAGATATGTAAATGCTGCGAGATTGCGCATTGCGTAATGCTACCAGAGGGCATTGAACTTCTTGTTTGCGTGTATTTCATATGTTGCAGGGGTGCGCTTTTTAACTAGAGATGCCATTACGCCGCCATCGGAGACAATCTGAGCAGATGTCAGAGTTCGAGAGGGGAAGAATATTGGGATGATGGGAACTGGATGGTCAGCTAGGGAAGTAGCAAGCCACCTATGCCTTTCTGACTTTACTGTGAAGAGATATTGGGACCAGTAGACAAAAGATAAGTCTGTTACACGGCGACCAGACTCAGGACGCTCCTGATAGATCAATAGTCGAGAAGACCATCACATCGTACGACACGTACGCATAGCGCCAACTTTCTCATTGTCCACCATTCATACACAGGTAACCTCTTCACTACGGGCCTCTGTGTCAGTCCGTACCATTGCAAGGAAAACGGCTGAAGGACAGTTACAATCGCGACGTCCATTAAGTGTAAAGCCATTGACAACCACTCAACTTCATCTCCGTTTGAAGTATTGTCACGATCGAAGAGATTGGTCTGCTACCGAATGGAATCAGCTACAAATCCAAATTAAATTTGTGAAATGAAGACAGTCGGGTACATGTGTGGAGGCCCCGTGGTGAACGTCTCGATCCTGCTTTCGCTGTATAGCGACACACTACATCAAAAACTAGTGTGATGGTATGGTTTGCTATCGTATACGACAGACTCACGGTTATCCCTGATATTGATCCGTGGCACCATGATAGCTCAGAACTACGATTGTGAAATTCTTTAGCCACATATGTTGTTTCTCATGATAGGGCTCCCGGGAACCATTTTTCAACAGGACAATGATCTCCCCCACACAGCAAAGGTCTCACAGGACTGCCTCCGTTACATTTCTAACTTTCTCTGGATAGTTCGATCTCCTGATTTTTCACCGATTGAGCATAATTGGGATCATTGAGGATGGCAAGTTGGATAGCCTACGAGTTTAGTCGAGTTAATGGCGCGTTTACAGCAACTGTGGAACGAGATGCCGTAGGACATAATTCGGGACTTGTATGCCTCTATGTCCGACAGTATCACATCATGCATTCATGCTTGACCCAACAGGGTACTAAAACCTTCATTCATCGGAAAAATTTTCCAGTAATAAATGATCATTTTCCTTTGATTTTTAATCAGTTACTTACGTCAACGTTAAACTTACGTATGTAAAATTTCGTTTTTTCTGACAATTATTTCTTAATACGCACATTTTATAGCAAAGGGTATGCTTAGGATATATACAAATGCAGTACTCTCTCTGAAATCCAGCAGATATGGGACCAGACCATCCCAAAATTACTGGAAAATCATTAAATAGCGGATTTAAACTAGAAAAATGCTGTGTATTGTATGTAATTTTATACAGTACAAGCAAATGAAGTGTTAAACACACGAATTAATTAAGACTAAAATAAAATTATAGTTTTGAATTGATTGCTTACATTATTCCATTACAATAAAAGGTATAAAGTAATTCTTCACGCAGCAGTTACTTGTGTAAAAACATCGGGTTACTGGTGGGCAGGAATAGTGAAGTGCTGGATGATTAAGTACAGTACTTCATTAAAATATTATTATTATTATTATTATTATTATATATATATATATCCCGTTCAACACGGGAGAAGGGGAATTCTATTTGTTATGAATTAATTTCTGAATTTGCATAATTTTAATTTACTACAGATGAGATTAATTTTAATATTCCCAAAGTACCCAATTATTTTCGATAACTAAAGTATTATTCAATTTATGTTCAGAGAACTCTTTTTTCACTAGCTGATTATATATGTAGACGAGTTGTTGCAACAAATAAGAATTAGGTAGATATAAGGATCATTAATTTACCTCTAGATCGAAATGAGAAAAAAAAAAACTTTATCAGATATACTTCTTAATCGATGTAACGTGCATAATGTACTGTCCTCGACATAAAATCCAGACACCAACTAGACTACCTTTATAACAGGCTGAAACCAACTAGATTTTTGACATGAGAAATGATCCCACTTGTAGAGGATGTCTCTAGAACGAGAGAGACACGTATTATTCTTCAAAATGAAATTTATCCTACTCTGCATTTTGAGTACTTCGAAATCACCTACTAAAATACATAGATTACTTTCAAAAGTAAAAGGTGTCTCTAACTATACTTCAGCTAAATTAAACCTGAATGCAGAACAGAACATCTTATGTAGTATTTGCTTATCCTTTGGAGGAACTTTTAAGAAACGTTGAACACATTATCCTATTTCTATCCGAATGATTATATCCAAAGAGATATGATTAAAAGGTGAGTTACCGAAGAGTATTTCGTCTCAAGTCTTTAACCCTAAGTCCAAGACACATTTAACGGAGCTTCCATTTATGTAAAACGTCCAAATAAAGTACATTCGACATTTTCCATGATTTTAATTATAATTATATTTCATAATCTGTGTTATATAAATATAATGATAAATTGAACATCAATATTTTTATTATTACACATGATTCACGGGCTAAAATTTTTGCCAGTCGCATTTGGAAACAGGGGTAACAAATTTCAATTTGTGTTTGAGCTGATGCTTACAGTTGTGGTTTTCGAAATTTTTTATTGCTTTGAGGGAAGGTAATGAGAGATCCTCAGTTAATTTTCTTAAATAAAACTATGAAAGAGTTCTGGGAAACATATTATTAATTCGAAATTTAAATAATCTTTATAAATAGTTTTCGCTCGTGTAATATTCTTTAAATAAATTTACAAAGCATGCATCTTATAAAGTAGTGATCTATTTAAGTCGGAGCTATTTTATTAGAACAAGAAAAACAATATGATTTCATCACAAACGACGGATTACCGTACAGTTTTAATTATTACTAAGAAACAACCAAGATATCTCTTTGAAATTCATTCTGCATTTTAATTGATCCTTATATACACAATGATATAAATTACAGATGTTAGTGTCGATTTGCTCTGCTTATGAAGTCATAGATAGGAGCAACACGTGGTATCGTAAATTTTTAATTATTATCTTAGAGTCTTGTAAAGTTTTAATTATTTCTAAGAATATACTAGATAGAAATTTATTTCTTATTTATTATTCTCAAGACATTTTCTACACAATCACTCTGCAGATTTATTAATTTCTCCCAATATTTCTTAATCTGTCGTTGGCCTTCTTTGTAGAACTCATCAGATTTAACTCTATTTTCTTCATTCTGCGGGTTACTTCAACCACCATTTTCCTGAAACAAACAAATCAACTATTATAGTTACAATTTATAGTATTATGCACATAAGGTTCAATTAATATGTAGAATAAATTTTATCCAAATATCTTGATTATTTCATAGTAATGATTAAAACTTTGTTATATTCCTTCGTATTTTGTGATCTTATTTTGAACCTTAATAGGGAGATGGATTTTTTTTTATCAAAACAACATGAAAATGATTATTATTTTTTATAGATATTTAAAATTCTTAAGTTTCCAGTAATTTTTTTGTGATACACAATTTATCGTTTGAGCTGAAAATATGCAGAGTGCGACAAAAAAATTTTAGTGGTTTCGAAATCTAATAAATTTCATGCAAATGAAAATACAAGAAAAATATTCTACATCCGTAAAAATGTATATAATTCCCGATGTAGTTCAAGATGTTTTGCAAGTTACTTCGCTGAAATGTCAACCGCTAATGATGATATAGTTGTGAAGTGTTTCACAAAGGTTGCTGTAGCCCTTTGACTCATATCTAATGGAATCGCATTGACTTCCTGCATCGTTGCGCTCATAGATATGAAGTTGCTGGTCGGTTTTAATAAACTCTGAAATTCGGCACACTGATAGCAAAAAATTACACGCGTCAAATGCGTTAAACGTTGCAGTCACTCAATATCTAATATAAATCTCCCAATACCAATATAAATCTATTACCAAGTCTTTTGCTATTGATGTCTGAACATCTTTGATAGTAACCATGTAGATTAATGCCGTTAGTGTGATTCAAACCAATTATTAAGATCGTCACAATATTCGAGATACCAATTCTTAGCTTGTACATCTCTTTTCGTGTCCCCCTTACTTACATATCATTATATCTGAATCTCTTCACTTCATTTCTACCTGTATCTAATTAAAATAATCCCGTTTCATTTTATTTGTGAAATAATTGTAATTTTATGCAGTTAATCTCAATAGAAGTCCCCAAGGTTAGTGAAGAGAAAATCGTGTATAGCCCTATGTCACAACTGTAACATCACCCTTTTAAAAAAACATGGATCTCAGATGTCTAATCTTCTTATTTTGCTGTTTAGTTCCTTATTAATTCTGACATTAAATTATAATTCAAAATGGCACGATCTCACTCGTCTAAATGACTATTCCCATTGCCCTGTTCTACCGATAAGCCAACCAACCCTATAACAAAATCAAAGCAGCCATATTGCTGTCCACCGTTATTGAATTTTTATCAATTTGATATAAAAATAATAAATAGATGACAATACACACACATACACAGTGTGAATATAATATGTAGCTATATATCAGATGAAAAGATTAGCCGATTAAACCGAAGTGATACTAAAAACCTTTGAGTTTTTACTAATATAAAAGGGACACAATACCCTGAAAATGACCAAAATATTGAAAAATTATTATGAACTTATTTTAACTGTATAACATTTTTTAATATATACACAAGATTTCATTTAGCTAGCTACATTATTGGACAATTTATTTAAACTTTAAACACACATTTCAATGAAGTTCAACATTTTAGACTACTTTTTCTCAGCGTTTATTTTTATGACAATTATATACGCAGAATACTAAATCGTTTTCTGTAATCAATATAAAATTTTGAAATTTTTTTCTGGTTGTTTTGTATGTATTTGATATTTCTGTGCATGGAATATGGATTTAGATAATGATTATCTTTGAAAAAATCCACAATATTAGATAAAACTGTCTTTTACTGTCTTTCAAAGTGTTGATAGCAATAAATTTGTAAAAATATAAATAACACTATTACAACTAAATCCCTGAGAAACTTTTATAAGTAGTAAGAATTTTAAAAAAGCGAAGTATTTGAAAAAGAATTAAATTTTCAATAATTGTTGTTTGAAAATGTAGTTTTTTCAGAAATGATTGTTTTATTTTTGTTCAAGTATGGCGAATAACATTAAAAAAAAAAAAATATTTATTTCTTTTCTTAAAAAAAAATATTTATGAAAAATTCGATTTCACAAAAAAAACTGTATGTTAATTGATATAGCACTAAAGAAAAACCTTTTTAATTGAATAATTAAACAGAAATCAAAATTTTCTCAAATGTAATGTAAATAATATTTTCGGAAACCAAACTTGAATATTTATCTACTAATTCCCTTTTTCAATCACATATTTCTTCAATGGATCGACAAAATATTTAAGGACTTCAATACATCTGGAGAAGAATAAAATACCGAATTTAAGCTTCTTTCTTTTTGTGACATATATGTTTTTTAAATTATTCGAAGAGATTAGGCTTTTTATGTGCTTAATACAGATATTTTAATCCTTTTATACAACTATAAAAGTAATTTTTAGACAAAAAAAAAATTTATCTCTTTAAGTTGAATAAGGATATAATTTTTCAGATTCATTTGAAATTAGGTACTTTTTTTAATATATTTATATATATATATATATATACAAATATTTTACTTTTAATACATAGAACAATGCACAGAAAATGGTAGATTCATTTTTTTAATAATATTACTGTATATTTTCTTCGAAAAAAATTGTAGAACTCTGTAACTTTGAAAACTTCATTTTATTTTTTTTCTCTTTATCACATAACATATAATTTCTTAAAATTTTTTGGTTCACTCTATGTATAAGTATCTTTTAATGAAGCATAAAAAAATTTAGAATCATATTGTGTAATAGTTATCTTTGAAGTGGTATTTAAAAGAAAATGTACCTCACATATCCCTCTTATTTAACTAATAAAGGAGGACAATTAGGCCCGACCTTGGCGATGGATTTGGAGACTATTTTGGAGAATTAATGACATGATCTCAATATGCTGAAGTTTTCAAAAATCTTGGTTGGGTTAAAAGCTCTCTCTCTCCTGAATATTCCCTGCCACGTTATATCTGGCCAAAACATATATAAATATTGATTATACAAATATCATATTAATAAAATATTAATTGTTCATATTTGAATTGTCTGGCCCCGATGTCACCGTTTTCATACTATTATAATATTATGAACACAGTGAGGAATATATCTAGTATATAAGGTAGTAAAAAGTGCCTATTCGAAACTTTGATAAATTCCCAGCTAGTTTGTTCAATCAAAGAAAAAGCGAATTCTAGTTTTTCGAAGATCTGAAGAACAGTAAAGGCTGATTTTCATTGACACTTGTAAATTGTAGTTGTTATGAAAATTATTTGTTTGAATTATTCAATTGCTTTTATTTGTAGAGAAAATGTTAATTAGTGTTTATATATTTATTGCTTTTTGCCGAATAGGAATAATTTGTGTTTTTATTTATTTATTTGAAAAATAAATTGAAAAAGTTTGAGTATTAAATTATATCTAAGCATTAATGAGCAAATCACTTTTTATCATTTAATCCTTGTCTAATTTTACGCGATTTCAATTTTTGCAATTGTTCGTAAAATGTATCAATCGAGTAAATCAAGAGAAGTGTGTGTAAATTTCAAATCAGCATTCGCAAATAAGTACTCTAGGTCATCTATTTTTACAGTCTATTTTATCTTTAATTTAATGAACATATAAAAATTCATTGCCCCGAAACTGAAATTTGTAATCTGCTATGGAATTCTCAAAACATCGTTTTATACATTAACAGAACATTTTCCGCCGATTAGAGAACATGTGACGCGCAAGACTCATTTTAAAGCTCCAATCCAATATTCGCACTGGAAAAAGACTTTTCAGACAACAACAAAAAATGTCGCTAGTGATACTCAGGATATGCAAATCAGTATTCGCAAGGGAACTTACGGTAATTCCAAACATTTAGCCAAAAAATTCTGTTTCTCCTTTTCAACCCACTCGCATGATTTACCATTTTCGCGAACTAAACTCAGATAAAACATTCTCTAGCGAATTGAACAAGCAGAGAGCTATTGTTACAAGCCCGAACCAATTTTACTTCCGTTTTCGAAAATAATTTTTCAGGCTTCACTTCAAGCTTCTCTCTGTGGAAGTGAAGTGAAATGAGAAAATCGAATTATGCCTTTGTTGCCATATTTTACTCGACTGTCTTAATTCGATTCTTAGTGCAAGCGTTGACTGTCGCTGGCGAACAACATAATTACAGGCGCGACTAACGTTTGTGCCGGAGGGAAGAAACAGAAATAAATATAGTCTTGTTTGGAAGAAAAGAACACGTTTGTATGTGTGTGCTAGAGCGTGTGTTCATATCGTCGTAAAAATCATTTATAACGAGAGGTTTCATAACCTGAAATCGATAGCGAAGAATAAATTTTCATCCCCCAAGAGTCATTAGGTGACATAGTCATTCTGTTTTTCAAGAAGATTTTGGAGAAGATTGAACTCAAACAGTCATTTCTTATTCTTGTGTGACAACCATTACTAATTTTTTTTTTCTTTCTTTGTATCTTTTGATTTTTAATTTCTACGAAAGAACTCGATATTATTTTTCGCTCTTCCTTTGGAGTGCTGTCCGGAATATTTTAAAAGTGCTAATATTTTTGTAGAAAGTTATCGAGCACTGTTCTTAACTATTGTTTTGTATTCCGTGAGAGTTTTTATCGTGTTTCGAATAAATTTTGATTTTTTTTTATCAATAATGAAATTATTTGTTTGCTCAAAGAATTAATAAGTCCCTTGAAGGAAATCAAATGTTTGTTGTAAAGTAATTTCGATTTTATTTTTGCTTAACACTAACCGTTGATTGTTTATTTAAGCAAATATATTGGATAAATTGAATAATGAAAAATTAAAAGAAAATATGCTGAAAGAGAATTTCGATAAAGCAAAATAAATAAATAAACTAGTGCTTCGTTAATTCAAAATTGACACTTTTTCAAACTTAGGAGACTTTTTTTCGTTCGATATTTCAAAATTTAATCTTATGCAACTTTTCACTTTACGAAGTGTGCTTACAAAATATCAGACCATATTTTTTGGTGTGCAAAGGATAAGAGAAACAAGGTAGTGATGGTTTGGTGCATAAATGTAGTCAACACTAATTCGAATGCGCGATTGTTTCCTGTCTTCAGAAATTATCAGTTGCTAGCAGACCGCAAATGAATGAAAAAGTGTATGTGAATGCCATCGGATTTTAATTTTGACAAAATGGCAGAAAAAAAAATTAAACAACGCCACTGCATTATATTTTGTTTAAAGTTTGGCGATTCTGAAGTGGAAACAATCCGTAGAATTCAACAGGCTTTCGGGATAAAGCAAATTTTACCGCACAGATAAGAGAATGGTGCACCTTTTTTTAAAAATGGCCGCAAATTCGTGTAGGTCGAAACACATATTCTTGTAAGCTTTCACAAACCACAAATGAACTTGTCGTTAACCAAGTGAGGAAACAGGTGGTGCAGTATCGCAAAATCACAATCAGAGAGCTTGCAGATGGGGCGAACTTCAACATTGAATCCATCCATTCCATTTTAACTGTGAGCACCAGGAAAATAATTATGGGCAAATACTTATTGATCTTGCTCATTCTTCCTAGTTTTCTTGCCTAACAGAATTCACCTGCGTTTTTTCCGTCTTCCCATTATTCTGACTCTCTCCATGTGAATTCTGGATTTTTTTCAACCTAAAAGTGCTCCAGAAAAAGACAATATTTCAACCAAAATTTGACAAAATACAGAATGCGTCGGACAAATTCTATGCCATCTCAAGAGATGCCCCCAAGGCAGCTACTTTGAAAGATATAAGAGTAACTTTGTTTAATAACGACTAATACAAATATTTCTCTAATGAGTATAAACCAGATAATTTTTGAACTCACCTTATATGCATAATGTATTAAAAATTCTGAAATTATATCTAAGTAAAGTAATAAATTATAAGGAAGTGAGACAAAAAATATTATTGTTCTAAATTTGCTTAAGATATTTTTCTTAAGCAAATATAATATTTCGTTAAAAAGAAATAAAAATATATTAAATAATTTAATGATATTTTTGTAAGACTTAACTATTCTGACTCTTGATAGTAATTATTCATTGATATAAGATGCAAAAACTTTTATCACGTGACAAATTTGGGTTTCCCGAAAATAAAACTAGGTTTGCGATTAAACCAAACTATCATTAAAATTAAAGATATACGTGAAATATGTCTCTAACTGAACTCAAATTATAAAAAGATCATACTGCATTTTTTTCTGCCATGTTTAGTCAATACTTTTAGTGCCTTCACAATGAGCACTTTGAAATTTAATGAAAAACAAAACTCCACATAGAATAAATGAATCGTGAGGTGGATGTTTTTTTTGAAGCTCCTATTCTTCTACTTCCTTAACATATTGATTAATTGATTGTTTATTAACATCTCCCTTTGAAACAACACGAGGGCTATTGGCGACGGATTTCGTAATTTTGTACCCCTTCCATGTGACGAAGATTCCGCAGCTGGTACCTACTTTCCATTCTTCTGTACCATGTCCGTGCGATTAACGAGCATCAGCGCCGTCATACGGCGCCTTTGAGTGACATCAGGATCATACCCATGACTCGAAGGAAATAATGCCCAACACTAGCTACCATCCATGATCACTTGGCCACTGACGCCACCTTTTTCTCGTGATTACTGTTACAAATAAAATTTGCATAATACTACAAATGTTTCAGAAAAAGAAAGTTATTTTTTTTTTTTTCAAAATTAAAGGTTACTATGAAAAGTGTTATGAATTAAAGATTCATTGTTTGTGCTCGGGTATCAGTGAACAGCTGTCTCTCTGTGTTGAAATAACTTAGGCTGATGTTCTAGTTAATCGATCCGTTAAAATAGTTGTCACTCGGCTGGAGAGAAACTCCATACACATATCCCAATTTCGATCAAGTCAAAGTGAAAATCTCAGCTCCACAAATCTTTACTGAGAGGATGAAATGCATCGCGCTCTTTGATTGAATGATATAAAATGCCAAATGCCTTGATCTTACATTTAAAATTCCTTCTTTCATGCAGTTGTACAAAGAAATTATATCTTACTGCCCTTTATATATATAGTCATTTTCACAATTGTTCCTAAAATGCTTAAATTATCAGATAACAATAAGCAAAAATATCTGTCTTATTAATCTTTCTGATTTCATATAGTTCTGCCTCTTTTTATGTTTCATTACTTATTCACTGCTATGCATTTTAATTAAACGCTTATTTTCAGCCAATAAAATAAATTCAGGGTCTTAATAAATTTATAAAGAGACAAATTATGAACAAAATGAATATGATACGAAAAGCAATTACTTTCAAAATAAGTTTTGATTAACACTATTAATTGGCGAAGTTTCGCCAAACATTTGTTAATAACGAAGAGACGTGTATATGTGATGTAGACTATTTAAAAGTAAAAAAGGAACAAAATAAAGGAGGGAAAAAATAAAAACAAGAAGAGTCTGAAATAGAAAAATTCGCTTTGTTTTTGAGAAACAGCTGTCATATACTCATTATCATTCATCAGGAAATAAATAAGTTTTGCGATTACATTTCTAAAAATATTTAAATATTTTAGCTCGATATTAAAAACAAAAATTGAGTATTTTTGAAGCTGTTGAAAACAAGCTGTTGAAAACGTTGAATTAAAAGTTTCAAGACTTCGAAAAAGTTTCCCTTCAAAGAAAAAAGAAAATATTAATAAAATAAATATAGAGTAAAAAAATCATTTTTTAAATAGAAACTTTCATTTTAACACCTATCTTATAAAAGTCTGTTTTTATAATAGAAGTACTAAAAGAAATACTGATATATATGAAAAAAGAATTAATACACAGTTACAGCACACCTTGGTTGAATTAAAAATAAATATGTACTCCTAATGATTCATTAAAAAAATTAAAAACTTAGTCAATCATCGATGTCAGAAAATGAAATTTTATAAGGAACTTTAATTCATTATTTAACCCACAAGGGGGATGAAAATATTATGTCAAAGACTTTGGTGTCAGTGAATAGAATATAATCCCTTGATTAAGTTGCTTCAATTCCTCAGATAGTCATCGTAATCCTTAGAATTTAATCCGAAAGCTCTTGCGGTCTCATTTTCATAAGATTAACGATGCTGAGTGAGCGAATATTTTTCTCACGGTGGAAAATAATTATATAATGTAAATACAAAACACACACTACGTATTTTAATTATACAATGAAATATGAGGTTGGGAAAAATTTGAAAAATTCTTCATAGCGCGTACAATGTTTCTTTTTTGACAAACATTTTTTTTCTGTATTTTTAAGATTAAGTGGTTAAATTAATCACTGTAGACAGATACATTTAATTAATATTTGTTAGTAAGGGAAAGAGATATTTTATAGAAACAATTGCATCCTTGATATCATTATATGTTACATAATAAAGTTAGAAAAATTTAGCCATTTTATTAAGACTTGGAATGAGTTAAAAAAGTACGAAAGAATACGTTTTTACTGGAAAAAAAATATCATATCTTAATTATACTCTTGGTAAACCAGATCCTTTTCTGACAAACTTTAATTTATTATATGAGTGGAAATTATGTTGAATGAACGTAAAAACTTTCCCCTAAAAGATTATTATTTTAATGATACTGTATTATGCCAGTTAAATTAAAATAAAGACACGGATGTCTTATTATTTAAAAGGATAAATAAATCTATAAAAAAGGCCTAAATTACGGAACTGTTCACGGTAACTTATTTTTGAAATAGAAAGAGCGTTTGCACATTACCAGTCATGTCTGCTTTCACCAGAAGCGAACTTAATTTTTAAAAAATGCTTTATAAAAATGAGAAACTTATCTTGCGCTCATCATTTGATTAAAGTAAAACTCAATTATTTTTACCTGTTGATTGATTTACTTTAATTTATATACACTCAAGGATCTAAGAAGTCACTTAAAATAAAGTCCAACTGTTCAGAATTTTATAACAAATGTAAGGATGTTAAATTTGTTTCGAGTTTCTTTTTTTGATAACTTTTGTATGAGACTTTATTCACATGTCTTAGAGTCAAATAGCTTTCATTCTGCAGTAAATTGTAAGCATTCTTAATTTTTCCGATTTTATTTCAAAAGTATTTAAATAACATTAAATATGCAGGAGATATGACCACGTCCTAGATTCTAAATATCTTTGCATTTATACAAATCAAGAGATTTGTTTAGGTTCCAAATATCTTTTGAAATCTAAACAAATCTCTTGATACCTGAAGAATAAAGTATTGTAAAATGAAGATTGTTCTTATTCTATTATAAAGTACATTATAACTTTTGATTTCTTTTTTTATTTATATTTATCAATTTAATTTTGGTAAAAAAGAGATAGATAAACGTTTGGCAATAACTTCAATTTCTGGGACTTGTATTTTAATTGTAGGACAAAGTTTTTCTAAAAAACATTCAGCTTCTGTTTCACGCTTTGTTTTTGAAGCGTAAAATGTATAAGAAAGTTTGCATGTATAGAAAAAAAATTGCATTTTTTAAGTTACAGGACATATTCTTATTTTTTCATTAAAATTGTTCTTTGAAACAAATTGCATTTTTTCAAATTCTGAAGCGGATAAATAATTTATTTAAACTTTAATACCTCTTCTTGATTATTATTATACACATTCCTCATACGAAAGAGTACCTATAGTCAAACATAACTAATTTTATCAACATTCTGCGAATGTTTCCATCATTATGAATAACTTCGTGCAGTCAAAACAAACACTGGTAGTCGAGCGCAGGGCGTCTTAATTGTCTTGCATAGTAATCTTAATTAATCGATTAAATATTGTTATAAAAATTATTTGGATAAGTAATGGCATTCTGTGCGAGTCATTCAATGATAATCTTTTAAACTTATGAACTTTTTCAAATAATTTTTGAAACATGTAGAGAGGTATAAATAAACAGGTGTCAGATACTTTAGGAATCGAAAAATCAGGGAGAATAAGTTCTTTATCATTCTTGTTCTTGAATTAAAGACAAATTTCTGGTTTTCTTTTTCATTGATGTTCTTACGATAATTATATTTCAGAGCTATAAAATAATTATATTATATTAAGTTCCTACACACCTGCACAAAGCGTTTTCTAAGATAAATATAGGTACTTTGAAGCTGAATTAATATGGAATTGTGAGATGTCAGGAGATATACCAAAAGACATTTCTCTCATCCAATCCAGTGACTTGCGTCTATTGTTAACGAATTGGATTTAAGAAACACGAAATGAAGTTTCAGAAACACATAGAGTGTGTAAGAGGGAACTCTGAGGAAAAGATAATTATCTATTAAACTTTTAAATAAATATTCTTTCTTGTTTATGTAGATATCGTATTAAAAGTTATGAAAAAGAACAACATCTATGTTACTTCACCATCAGCAGCGCTGATATTCTTACTAGTTTCAATACTTAGAATTACTAATCCACTATAATGTTTCGGTCAAATCCAAACAAACAGTTGAAGAATAAGTTTGTCGGTTTTAATAGACGAAGTTTGAACATGAAAAAACCTTCTGGCTTAATTTGTAACGATTATGAAGCCTACTTTCCTTCAACTGTTCTTATGGACATTTTCCAGAAGTTAGTTGATTCCAACAACTCAGCTTCTAAATCATACAAAGCAGAGTTAGTACATAAATTGAGGTGTAATGAGTTAGTAGAAAAGTAGTAATAGTAATAGAGAGACGGTAGTACGAAAGAGAAGGGGGAAACAGTAAAAGATGATAACGAGGAAGAATCAGCAGCAACAATAATAAATTAGAGGTTTGAGTGTTAATAGGTTGTTGGGAGAGATAATGGACAACAGATTAGTACTTGATATTATTTAGTTAAAGACGCGTGAAATTTGCTTCAATAGGCATAGCATATATGATTATTATTCTGTAACAATCATTATGCTACATCATTAAATATTGAGTTAAGGCTTTATTCTTCTATTTATTTGATATTTGACTGAACTTTATTAGTGACATTTATTGGTGATGGAACAATTGATTCTAAATAATGAACAAGGTGGGCACAAATTAATGCAATTTTCACGATGCACAAGTAAAATAACTTATAAATTATCTGAAATAATGCATTTTTATTTCTTATTTTTCAAATTTATTACCGCATATTTTCAAATTTCAGTCGATCCGTGTAAAAGTGTAAGTCATTTCCCATCCCCTCTTTCAAAACTCTATTCAAAATTTGAATCCCGTATTTAAGCAGAAATAAAAAAAAAATAATGAGTAAATTTGAAAAAAATGGGTTAAAAACTCATAGTTGAAGATTTCGTCTTAGTGGCAGTAAAGAGCTTTCAAAAAGTGTTGCATCGGTAACGGTATGAATGGCAGTGTGAAAAATTCTGTGTATAAAAAGGATACTAGTTCTAATATCGAAACAAAACCAAAAAAAGTGAAGATGATAGTCCTCCAGACATTCCTATGAGTAAAAGTGAATTTGATGAAGGGTTAGGATCCTCGGATTCTAACACGAACTTTAAAGTATTTATATGACACTTGTTTTGTTCACTCAAATAAAGGTTACATTCAAAAATCTAAAATGTAAGAAAGGTGACTGAAGTAATACTTCTCTTTTATTGTTATTTTTATGTGAGCATTATCTGCGGTATTCTATTATTATTTTAGTGCACGTTTTGTTACTTATCCTTTAGCTTGGGGCAAATTTCGCTAACATTAGCACTCAACAAACAAGTATTATAAATACTTTCGAAAATAAGATAATTCAATTTCATAAAATAAAAATGATAAATTAATTTGAATTATTTTCCTCGTAAACTTAAAATATGCATACTATAGAGATAAAAAAAAAAAAACAGGAAAAATTTGGATATTTATCGCTTGCACGCGTCCGTGTATAAGTCGATCCTTATTGTTAGCTTAGAAAAAGTTCGAAAAATTACCGGCTTATACACAGAAATATACAGTACTAATATATTGGAACTCAGCAGAATCATTGTAGGGAAAGAACTCAGAAATATTGTACTGAAAATGTTCATTCGAAGCAAGAATGTTTATGCAGTATACTAACTCATTTCATACAATGAAGCAAGGGATATTATTTCTTGAAAATGTGATTACAACATACATTTCAAGATCATTTTCAGATACTAATAATCCCAAAAGCTAAATGATTATTTCGGGAATGGAGACGAGGGACTTCAAGGTTCTTTCTATATATCATTGTTCATACCATTTTAATAAACTAATTTTTTCACACATTTTTATAGTTTTTCTTCCATTAAATATCTAAGGAAGGTTGAAATAAACATGTAATAGAAAAAAAATGGTCAAATATAGTAAAAAAAGAATTATGACTTATATTTTCAGTTTGGAATAAATTTTACATGAATTTTATGATACATTGTTAAAAACAGCGGAACAGGTCATGGACATAAAATAAACTACATATGAAACAGGGAAAATTGTCTATCGATTTTTGAATTGATTGAATAAACATTAATTTTATCAGGAAAAAAAAATTAAATTTTTGTTGAAGTGAATCATGTAGATTCTCCATAATAAGTTGCCACACTAATTCCTTCTTATCTGTAAATTAATCTTTAATTTAATTTCGAATTTTCTAATAAAAGTTGTTACAGTTTATATTTATCTATTTTATTAGTAAACTACTTCTACTCTATAGCTCAAATTTTCGGAATAAACGATTTTTGATTTTCGATTAATAAAATCCCATGCACGTAATAATTCTGGAATGCAGCAAAAAATAATCTAATACTTGAGATGAACAGTAGAAGGGGAAGTAACAAAGTATTAAATACTAATTTTTACTCTTAATATGTAACAAAAATATATTTGAAAAGTTAAAAAGAAAAGCATCTTGTTGATGACTTTCTTCTTCAGCATAATTTGTTTTTAAAATACTTATAATTCTTTTTTCCAATATTAATCTTTTAATGATTTAGCATGTTAAAAAACATAATGTTGGTTTATTGTGATTGATGTAATTATTTTCTTTTAAAGTCCTTCTTGGAGACAACATGACTGTTATTCATGATGACCCTCGTAATTTTGAACTACAGTCAATTGACGAGGACACATGAGTTAGCACTCCACTCTTTCAATATTCACATCATCCAATCGTGAGAACATTGAATCTTGACAGTTTTAGCATACATCATCCTTCCTTACCTAACGGGGACACCAAGATTGAACATACGACTCAATTGAAACAACCCCATCCATGAGCTCACGACCATGGCCCCTCAGCTACCACGATCGCTTGGTTGATTTCGAATTAACTTCTTTATAGATATAGATGATACTGATTGCTGATAAGTCACTTAATAAGTAATTTCATTCATACGACGAGGATGACGTTTGATTTTGTAACAATCCTTTCTCTCCTTTTCACATGAAGAGTTTAAAACCATTTGGGATGAAATCAAGACTACGTGATTTGAATTAGGCATCACCAGCCATGAAGAGAATTACTAAAGCCGTAGACATGCTATAGTTTTTTTTTAAATGTAAATGGAGAGGAAATGTTATTTTTACTGTGTATTAACGTCGCATTGAGAAATAACACGAAGCTATTGTTGACACACCTCGTAAGTTTGAGTCTTAGCACCTGAGCTGGTACCTCGCTAACCAAACTTCCACTCCACCTCGATGGGAGGACTCGGGATTTCGAACGTATTTAACTTGCAGCAGCCCAGCTGCAAGATGGGTCTTTTGTGGCATAAGGGGTCGAACCCACGACTCGACGCAAACAACGCCGGCCGCGAATTTGCGAACAGAACCATTAGACTATCACGACCACAATTCGAGAGGCAAAAATTCTTGTACAATAGTGTTGTGTCCCTCAAGTTAGTCATAAATGAATTCTAGATTTGAATAAATTTATTTCAACTCATTCAAGTTCTACTTTGATTAAAGACTTAACATATTTTGCTCTTCTTAAAATAAAAGGCTATATAAAGAAAAGTTCAATTAAACTGTTGTCTTTGAAATAGTAATTTAGCTTTTTTTAATTTTTAGGTGTCTAACTGAGGAAACAGAAGGGAATTTTGAAATTTAATTATTCAATTAATGGTAACATGAACTATATTGATATATCTTTTATGGCAGATCCGTTTAAAAGGTTTTTTTTCCTTTCCAAAACATATCTAGAAAGAATCTTATCTCATTAAATAGCTAAAATAGGTTCGTGAATAAAATGTCACCTTCAGACTCAATTGAATCATACGTTTGATTTTATCTTATTTTCAGGAATAATGGGATTGATGTTTACTGTAGAATTCCGATAACACACCTCTCTCTGCGTAAATGGAGAACCCCTTAAAATTAAGAAAGAAAGTAAAACCTAGCTGTAAGAGAAGCTTCTTTTATGATTCTGTTCCCATATAATTTCCAATAGATACCCACGCAATGATGTTCCAGTATAATATAACATAAATGAAATACTGATTTGAATACATAAACAAAAATAAGAAAATGAGCGTATGTTTAGAGTCAAGAAGAAACTGAAATTAAACTGAATTTTATTGGAGACATATTTCAAATTCCATTGTTTATTTAACCTGTGATATTAATTTAACAGGTATATAAGAAATTAGAATTGTGTTGCCCATTTCTTAAGTAAAAATGTTTTTCATATTACTATCTATTAAATTTTTTTAACCTATCAAACATTTTATGAAAAATTTAATTTTAAAAGCAAAACTTTTTCTACACACCCTTAACATCACTGTAAATGATTAGGCATTTCATCATATTAATCTCCATAAAAACATGTTCAATTTAAAACAATTAATATATTTTAAGATATATTTTAACTCTAATTAAAGAATTACTATGCATTTTTTTTCCTTCAAAATACTATTAAAAGTTTTTTTACACATGTATAAATTCAAACGATGGTTCATTCATCAGTTTCAACGCCTTAAAAACATGTTCCATTTAACAATAATCTACATATTTTTTTAAGATAACTTTTGTACTCTAATTAGTGAATTAAGTAATTCTTTCATTGAAAATATTACACTTAAATAGATTCTAGGGGCTTCAACTCTTAAATTAAAAATATTCAAAGTATGAAGTCATATATAATTTCAGGTCTCCCACAATTTCTAGCTTTAAGCAAAACAATAACCTCCCAAGCTTCTAAGTCAATATCAAGACATTCACTGCCAAACACAATATCGCACACATACCATTAAAATATATGAGAAAATATAAGTCAACACTTCAAAGTCACATTTTCTTTCCAATAAACAGTTTCTTACACAAGAAGTCTGGAAAGCAATATACTCCGACTTTAACTTTTTCTCGCCTTAACTCAAGCGAACTTCCAAACTAAAATCATTTCAGCAGGGGAGAAAGCAACAAAAATTTGAACAGTACGCACCTCCGTCGTATGGTAATGCGAGCAAGTAAAATATCACCAAAAAAGAGCATAGAATGAAATATCAAATAGGGGTTAACTCTATTTCAGTACAGCAGAAAAAGAGAAATCTTGAACTGATTTTTTATGTACATTCCATTGTCCTCCTCCCTCTACTAACCTTACATTATTCAAAGTCAAAAGAATTTAGAATAAGAATAGTACTGAAATAAGTCTAGGGCGAGATATTTTAAGGACGATTTATTGATGGACATTTCGGAAGAAACTTTTTTTTATGGTAGAGATATGTTTTGCGTGTGTGTGTGTGTGTCGTGAAAAATGTAATTTTAGAAAATTATTAGCTGCACAAGGTGTTTGAGCTTTGAGATGTTTAAATATTTTCTGTATCATTAAGAATGAAAAGGAATTTCATTATTTTAATCCTTTTAAAAATATTTTTAGCTTGGCTTACTGAAAAATTGATTTGTTTCAGTTTTAGATTTTAGCAGAAATTATGTGCAAAATTTGAGACATTGGATTCAATCGCGATTTTCCCAACCACCTACACTTTGAGTTTAATTCCGATGATGTTTGAATTTAAGATTCTTCCTAGTAAATGAAATGTTACTTATGTGGATTGATTTAATTTTATGAAGTGTAATGAGCAAATTTGATGAAATGTATATATAAATAGCAAGATTTAACACTGAAGTTGATAGTCGATAGTTTGGTACATGATAAAGTTTGTGAAGTAACAAATGAAACGTCTGTAATATACGGGCTTGGAATAAAAAGCTTTTGGAGTGAATCCAGAAAGAAACGACGAAAGGTTAGTAACTCGAACCCAAATTTGTTGATGCCAAATTAATTCAATATTCTTAACGATAACTCGGATTTGTTCAGACAAATTTTACTACGGAGAGAGTGGATAAAGACTTTAAATATTCATGAACTTGAATGACTTCATTTTATCAAATTCTTTGGACTATTATTTAATAACTTTTGTAATTAAAATTAATAATTACAAGTGAAAAATAATAACTAGAGGATGTTATAAATTGATTTTTCCCATTCAAAAATGATTTTTTTTATTGATGTATTTATTACATTTGAAATTTCAGTTGTTTATAGTGGTTTAAGATCCAAATTCTCTCGTTTTCATTCGAACTTCACTGAATTCAGTATAAATAATCTTAAATGTGGGCTCTCTCATATCGTTCCTAAAATAATTTTGAAAAACATTAACTTCTTTTTGAAGTAATAATTTTTTTACTTTAGGGTATTAAATTATATATATATATATATATATATATATATATATATATATATATATATATATATATATATAATTTTTTATAATTTTTCGTTTTAAAGTTTCAAATAATGTTTTTATCCAATTTTTACTCGCATTTAAACATAAAATGAAGAATTTGATAAACTGAATTTTGAATTGAATCAGTTACATAAAAGAAAGGGGAAATTAAATTTTATTCTTCTACTTTTTTCTCCGAAAAATCATTCCACACTTTTATAGTTGCAAAAGTTTCAAAAGAGTTACTAAAAAAAAATTCAAAAATCCATATTTGCTTATTTTTAATAAGCAATGAAAATATAATTCTAGACCATTAACAACAGAGAAAAAAATTCAGTCGAAAAGAGGATTTACTATACAAAAAGATTCATTTCAAGATAAATAAATGTAAGAATGTTAATTGTGTCAATTAGCAACACTGAGTGTATAATAGAACAAGTCTGCTGATGATAGACAAAAGAAACTCTCGTGACTAATGACTGAGAACGATAAAAATGCAGTATGAGAATGGTGAATGGGTGCGAATTCTGAGTGGGAGTAAGGAGTCATAATATTTGTGTTTTCCTTGTGTATGTGAATGATCTTATTTAAATGTATGTGAATCATCTTATTTAAATGTGTGTGAATCATGGGACTGATTCAGTAATCGTCTTCAAATAACATATTTACACCGGACTTAACAAGTAAATATCTCATTAATATTGTAATGCTCCTTCATAATTTATTTCGGTTGACGTTCCCAAAAATTTAAATTGTACCAATCCAACAGCAAACACATAAATTAAATAAATAACGTCATAAAAACAACTAAATCACTTTATTAATTATTATATTAAATATAATAATTATGTCTCTCTTTACATTTACTTTGCCTCAATATGTCTGAATCTTAGTTTAGAAATCAGAGATCAGTTTATAACTTGCCAGCTCACTCGTACAGAGGGAGCTATTTCTGAAATACTGAAAGACTGAACATTGATTATTTACCAACACTACCAGGAATCACTCCTAACAGAATTTATTCCCAGAAAATCAGATACTTTTAGTCACTTCAACATACATCTACTACTACTCATTATCAACTATCTACCCCCACTTTTAATTCTATTTCGCTTACATATCACTATCCTCAAATCAATTAATTACATTCCTTCACTTCATCTAAATTGCCTATATCACAATTTATTTTATTGGAAAGGAGTTGGGAATTTGAATATAAAATTAGAAAGTAACCTTAGATGGAAGTTAACAGAAAATTCGCTAATATTCCAGTAGCATTTTAACGAGAGTGAGAGAGTCAAAGATTTAGTGAAAAGTATTAAATCTATTAACATACGCAAAAACCCTTTTGCGGCTAAAATTAGTCAGATTTGATTTTTTTCCCCTTTGTCAATGACAGACATCTGCTTATACTATTTTTTCATTGAAAAATGTTTTTTCTAAATTTGTTTCATCCCATATTCTATTAAATTCGCCAGCTGAGTCGAGTTCGACTGCTGAATTCAATCAAACCTATCGTGATGAATTAGTTATACCCTATAAATTAAAATTTATAACGATTATCTTTTTCAGATGGATCAAGTTCAGAAATCAAACTTTTAATTCAATTACTTTTTATTTATTGTGCATCACGTGTATATATATCATCCCTCTGTAATAAACGATACGCAAATAATATTAATTTTTTATAAGTTATATAATGATATTTTCTTTACTCTTGCTTTTATAATAAGCATATTGATGGTCCGGTTGAGACAGAAGAATCTATAGCTGTGAAGAAAAACAAGCAAATAGTAATTTCGCATATTTTCATAGCAATTATTCAAGAGTTACAGGTCTACATAGAAAAAGTATCTCATGTGATTCGTCTAGAGAGCTTCGCTTAGATTAATAGGTCTGTTTCATTATAAAACTTGAATAATATTAAAGTTAAACAACGTGCATTGAAGTTAACACAAACGTGTTTATTTAACATGTCAATTGGAAAAATCCCCAGCCTGACACATAGATGGCGCTACTAGAATTAAATACATATGTTTTTTTAGTTAGCCTTAATCCTCAAAAGATACGTGTATAAATTGGACAGCTGTCGGATCGTTAGTTTGTGAATTATAGCATTTTGAGTGAAGCAACTTTTGTTATTCTGAAAAAAATGGATAAAAAGGAATTTCGCGTAAAAAAATATTGCGTTTTGAAGGGAAAAAATACAGTTGAAGCAAAAACTTGGCTTGATGCCGAGTTTCCGGACACTGCTCCAGGAAAATCAACCATCAAGGATTGGTATGCTAAGTTCAGACGTGATGAAATGAGCACCGAAGACGGTGAACGCAGTGGATGCCCCAAAGAGGTTGTTACCAACGAAAACATTAAAAAAATCCACAAAATGATTTTGAATGACCGTAAATTGAAATTGAATGAAATAACAGACACTCTAAAGATATCAACTGAACGTGTACATCATATCATTCACGAATATTTGAGTATGAGAAAGCTCTGGGCACAGTGGGTGCTGCGCGAGCTCACTTTTGACCAAAAACAACGACGAGTTGATGATTCGGAGCAGTGTTTGAAGATGATGAAGCGTAATAAACCCGAGATTTTGCGTCGAAATGTGACAATGGATGAAACATGGCTCCATCATTTCACTCCGAAGTCCAATCGACAGTCCTCCGAGTGGACTGCACATGATGAACCCGTTCCAAAGCGTGGGAAAACGCAACAGTCGGCCTGCAAGGTTATGGCGTCTGTATTTTGGGATGCGCATGGAATAATTTTCATTGACTACCTTGAAAAAGGAAGGACCATCAACAGCGACTATTACATAGCGTTATTGGACCATTTGAAGGACGAAATCGCTGAAAAACGGCCGCATTGGAAGAAAAAGAAAGTGCTGCTTCACCAAGACAATGCACCGTACCCCAAGTCAGTGAAAAGGATGGCAAAAATCCATGAATTGGGCTTCGAATTTCTTCGTTATCCACCGTATTCTCCAGATCTGGCCCCCAGCGACTAATTCCTGTTCTCAGATCTCAAAAGAATGCTCACTGGGAAGAAATTTTCGTCGAATGAAGAGGTGATCGCCGAAACTGAGGCCTATTTTGAAGCAAAGGACAAATCGTACTACCAAAATGGTATCGAAAAGTTGGAGGGTCGCTATAATCAGTGTATCACCCTTGAAACGAATTATGTTGAATAAAAAAACTAATTTTGCCAAAAAAATGTGTTTTACTATGGTAGGCCGGGGACTTTTCAATTGATCTGTTACATTATAGTATGAATATGGTCAAAATATTGAACAGTAGTTGTTCAGAAGTTACGCGAAAAAAACAATCTGTGAATCACTCATTCGTCTTGAGAATTGCATCTAAATTAAATGTTTTGACGTGTTAAATAATACTTGTATGAAATAAAAATATCACATACTTCTATTCGTCATATCTCATGAAAGCTATCATTAGTGCATTTTCCTGGTGGTACGGATATAGTTATTGAAGACTGAAAAGTCTAAGTGAAAAAATAATCTTGTCTATTACCGATTCGTCCTGAGAACTACTTCTAAATTAAATGGGTTGCTGTTCTAGACGAATTGAATATTAAATTGATAGTTTTTCGTATCACACTTAGAAGTAACAAGGGTTTTCGATGACGACACTCGTTAATTTTCACTTCGGCCTAGTGATGAGGACGAAACCTCAGCTGGAACTCCGTCTCCAAACTTCTTCAACGCACCAACGGAAGGTCTTAGAGCCTTGAAAAATATAACGGGTGTCAAACTCACTACATGGATGGTATCTAGTAACATCAGAACTCGAACCACGACCCGATGGAAAGAACGTCAGTCGCGACCATAACCACACGGTTGCTGCGAATATTAAAATAATATTCACTGAATTTAACATTATCATAAATATACTTTTTATTCATTATCTGGTTTTAAAGTTATATTTTATGGAACTGAGTAAACATAAGAATTTAATTCATACACATTTATTTACTGGATATGTACATGAATGAATATATTTTACAGAATTAATATAAGTTATTTGCGATTGATTGAGATTTTTAATTTCTAGTTCTTGACTGAGATAGGATGATTACTACAATAAATGGGAATTAAAATCAATAACACTTTTCTACAATATTTATAGCTCTTAGGAAAATTATCCAATACTTTTTTAAAGTAAATATTTTCATGATAAGAATATTAAGAATTGCATAGTAAACATCAATATGGAAATATTAAAGAATAAAGTTCCAAACGTTTGTAGTATTTTAATCAGACGTATGAATCCTTTCTAAAAAACTGCTTTCTATGAAATCTGATGCTACGAAATTTTAATAAAGCTAAATTAAAATTTGAAAAATATTCGTAGTTTTGTATTTATATTCATAGACATAAAATACACACATTTACAATTTAGGTTCCAAAGAATACATTTTTGATTCGATATAAAAAAATTTGTTTGGATGATATACAAAATATCATCTTGATATCTAATTAATGTTTCTAGAATCTTCCATTTTAACTATTTTTTTAAAAAAAAATTACTGTATTCTATACCTTTTAATGTGAATATTTGAAATGTGAAATAAGATCAGTAACAAAAATGTAACTATTTCGTGTGTTAGATTCTTTTCTTTCCTAGTCAGACACAGAAATCATTTTTAAATTAGATGTAAAAGTTTTAGAAGTTCTAGAATTACTACAATCTGAAAAATTCTAGAAAATTCAATTTTGCTTGTGAATTGTCTGAATTCCTCGTAATTTTTCTCTAAGCGGAAGTTATTTTAAAGTAATCTTGAAACATTTTCTTTTTAGCAGGATTAAATAAATCCGATGAGACACGAGTTTTACATTTCTGTTTCTGAAATGGGATTAAAGCTAAGAACTGAGAATTTGTATTTAAGAATTTATTTCTTTCCTGAAAAATAAAGTCTTTAAAATGCTTGTTGTGTGTTTAAAGCTCTCCTGTTTCTTATCAGTTAAGTGCCTTCTTCTGTAGTTAGTATAAATACATATATACTATTCATACACACACAATAAATAATTTTTATTATTTATATCAATAATCACGTAAGAATAGTATACATATATGTAATAGAATACATCGTTAAAATACAATTTATTGTGCATTTATTTAAAATATACCATAATATATTATATATCTTATGGTATTATGATATATCTTGTACATCCCACTTATGTTTAGAAAAAAAAGAATTTGCCTAGTGAAAGGCATTTACCAAATCTTCAGATTTCGTTGTTTCTCAATTATTCTTATCTAGTCACAATAATTAATTGCAGTACATCGCTTCATGTTGTTATGATATTATTTGAAGGCATTTTGAATATATAGTGAATTTATATGTAATGTTTTCTTTATTTACTCCATGCCATGACTACTCAAACGAATGTATTGAAATGTTTGATGAAACCTATAACAGAATTTCCATCTTCGCTGGGGAATTTCTATCAATGACCTTGACCAAATTTTCGTAAGCCGTGAGGAGGACGGAAATTTTTACGGTAATCAATTTGTTGTTATATTTTTTATTTCAATTTCTTCATGCAAAAACATTTTTCTCGCTTTTAAAAATACCATTAATACCAATTCCCTTTTTGGAGTAGCGCATTTAACGATGCATACCGAACCCTTTGTTAATTACTGATCAAAAAATGAATAAACAAAATTATTGCGGGAAACTCCCGTTTTCTGCTTTTCTGTAAAAGCAGTCTGCGCGATTTAAAGCTCTCTTCTTCTTTGTTATTACTTGATGTATGAACCACACCAACATGGGATCTATCTTCCATCATGTCTTGGAAGTATAATTGTATAAAAATTACAGAATGATTAAATTCAACCATCATTGCGACTAGCGACTACATTATTTTGCAACATTTAAACATCAAATATAACATCTCCAGAGGATGTGACAACATTAGCCAAATTGATATATATATATATATATATATATATAGAGAGAGAGAGAGAGAGAGAGAGAGATTACACACATATATATAACCTTACACCTTACTTTTGTCGTAAGGTATAACTTGTACCTCCTGTTAGAATTATGGTGACGAGAATGTGGTAAGTTATACATATTTCATTATGTTTGAGTTCGCTGGACTTTAATGGTGTAATTTTAATAACACTTTTTAAACAAAAATTATTAATAGGTATGGATATGTTTTAGATTGCCTTTCTTCAATATATTTGTATATTTAGGTTTAAGTTAATATGCTTCCTTTGTTTACATGCTTTCTTTTTCCTTTAATCGAATTTTTGATTGCTTGCATTTGTCCGTAATGTTTGGTTTTATACCATCGTGTAATAATGAAAGTCACCGAAATGTGATGATTGGATTCGTAATACCAGTATAAACACACATTATTCCTTTACAAAGTATGGAACATTATTTATTGCATTATCTCCATTTTGTGTTCTTAATTGTTGATTTTCTCTTACATCGCTATGATTTAAAATAGTTTGATTCTTAACTAGTATGTAATGTTTATGTAGAAAGAATATATATACAGAGAGAGAGAGAATAATTTTATTCATTACTGTAAGTAGTTAATTGCTCTATATATATTTCTTAATTATTTATTTTCTTCTAGGTATAAAGGCTTTTAAAAACCATTTTTAAAATTGATCCGTTAAGTCAATTTCAGTAAATAATTTTTGTTTCATGAAATCAATATCAATCAATCAATGTAATTTTTTTGTGTTAAATATTTCCCACTAATAAGTATTTCACGGCATATTTTGAGAATGGTTTAAGTACATCATTTGTGTTTGCGTATTTGGTAAAAAATTTTTAACTCTTTTTATGGTTAAAATTTTTAATGATGTAAATAAATTGGTACAGTTTATTTTTAATGGATACTCAAATTAACTTTGTTTGAAATGAACTTGTTAACACTGTTTACTTTTTTTTTTTTTTTTTGCTTAAGCTTTTGTTATGTTTTGAGATTTCTGCTTTTATTTGGTTTAATACCATTTTGTTATATTGTTATTCTCTGAAGTGGGTTGGATCCATAATACTAATTTAAACATATTTCTCTTAGTCCAAAGTCTAAAACAACTTATTTATTTATGTCCAAGTTTGAATTCAATTTCTTAATTTCTTTCACTAGAGATATTCTTTGTACGTCTCGGTTAAGCTTTGATATATTGTACTTTCTTGTAATTTTTTTTAAAATTATTGGTTTCCTGCTCTTTTAATTACTTACATGATTAATATGTATTTTGAGTAATATGTTATATTGTATTATGTAATATTATACTTTTTGCAATTTAATTTTCTTACAGTATAAAAACTTAAGTTTTAAATTATAAATAATTACAGATAATCTACATTTATCTTTCCTGGTTTGTAATTCTGATATTACGTTACTATATAGTTTTTGTAATTATAATTCACTAGATGTTTTTTGTTATTTTATTTGCTATATGTTTTTTATAATTTTATTCACTATATATTTTTTATCATTTTTACTGAATGTATTTTGTAATAACAACTTTAACACTTGTTAATTTGGGATTTTATTAGTTAGTATTTGTACTTTGTATACATGTTTAAATTATATCTAACGAGTACTAATAATTACATAATTAATCCTATATATGAATACAGGTGTGTACGAGGCCTGCCTAAAAGTATCCGACCTTTGGCCAGAAAAAATATTTCGAATACCTGACGGAGTTGGGACCCTAATCCCCTTCAAAGTACGCCCCTTGTGCTTGCACACACTTAGCCCACCAATCCTTCCACTGCTGGAAACACCTCTGGAAGTCTTCTTTTGGAATGGTGTTCAGCTCCGTTGTCGCGTTCCGCATTATCTCTTCTCTACTCTCAAAACGGGATCCTTTCAGTGGCGTCTTCAATTTTAGAAACAACCAGAAGTCGAAAGGAGCCAGATCTGGAGAGTAGGGAGTTGGCGAACAGTTGTAATTCCATGTTTGGCTAAGAAAGTGTGGATTAATTGGGATGAATGTGCAGGGGCGTTGTCATGATACAAGTGCCAGTTGTTCTCCGTCCACATGTCAAGTCTTTTGCGCCGAACTGAATCACGAAGTCGCCGGAGAACATCTTGATTAGTACTCCTTTGTCACTGTTTGTCCTTCTGGTGCGTATTCGTGATGCACAATTCCATGGACATCAAAGAAAACAGTCAGCATCACCTTGATTTTGCTTCGCACCTGCCGCGTTTTCTTCGGCCTTGGAGAATCGTGATGCCTCCATTGCGACGACTGTCTTTTTGTTTCTTGGTCGTACCCGTACATCCATGACACATCTCCAGTTATCACGGTGTTCAGAAACCCAGGATCAGTGTTGGTGGTGTCCAGAAGGTCCTGTGCAACGTCAAAACGGAGGTCTTTGTGTGAATGTGCAGGGGCGACAACAACTTGGGTACGAATTTCGCAGCCACTCGGTTCATGTTCAAATCTTTAAGCAAAATTGCATGTGCAGAATCTTTACTCACTCTAACCTCTTCTGCAATCTCCCGCACTGTCAAACGACGATCTGCCATCACCAATTTTCGCACCCTCTCAACATTAGCTGCACTCCGAACAGTTTGGGGCCTGCCACAACGCTGCTCACTCTCCGCTGATGTGCTGCCATCTTTGAATCGGTTGAAACACTCCTTAATTTGTGTTACACCCATCGCATCTTCTCCAAGCACCTGTTGAATCTTACGAATTGTTTGGCTTTGATAATCACCAAGCTTTTGACAGAATTTGATGCAGTATCTTTGCTCAATTTCTTCAGTCATCTTGCGAGAAAACTAAATGACGAACACTACAAACAACACCTTACTTGACAACCATCAGCCAGCGACTTGCACAAGCGAACGCGGTGAAAAAATTCACGCATGCGCATTAAGGTTCCTCCTTCCACCGTGCACTGTGGCGCCGCTTTAGAATCACTACTTTGAGCGGGAAAAATTACGGTCGGATACTTTTTAGACAGGCCTCGTATATACAGAGGCGTACCCGATGGGTGGGCCCAGGTCTCGCCCCTCCTCCCTTTCCCCTCATCCTATCATGATTTAAAGCACATACAAAATAGAATACCTGAACAGGAAGTCCTAACCAAATTTAAAAGCATTTATTTTGCTGATTTATTTTAAAGTTGTTTTCTACGCCTAAGACAGGACCTATCTATCGATCCTATTATACTTCTCAATTTGAATTTCATTTTTGAGTAAATATTAAGTTTATTTCTAGATTAAATACTGTGTAATCATGAATAATGAGAGAAATAAACAAACACAGCAAG
>BMAW01027093.1:1491861-1515149 GCA_019974015.1 Nephila pilipes | reverse complement strand
TATATATATATATATATATATGAGAGGGGAGAGGGAAAAACTAGATGTTCTTTACTTAAGCCTAACAATGATAGTTCTCATTAACTTTAAATTATGATTAAATTTAAGACAACACCAATGACGCGGAGTTCTTTTCTTCTTTTGAAAATAAGGAAATCCTAAAATAAATATATATCTGTGACCTCCAGTAAATAGATGTTACTGACTGTTTTATATAATTATGTATTTTAAAATATATATTGTTTTTTTTTTTCTTTTCTCAATCATTAATTTTAAGCTATACATTTCTTAATTTTTGTAAGAAAAAATTTAGAATACTAAATAATTTTTAACTTTTTTCACAAATTATTTTTCATGATATATTATTCAAAATTAAGTGCGTGTAAAGTAGGGATTTTTCGAGCGCTCTAACCTCGGGGACTTTTTATCTATTTGAATTGCTAAAAATTATAATTTCTTAATAACCGAAATGTAGCGTGATTAGGAAAATTAGATGAAGAAAAGAAGTGCACTGAAATTAATTAAAGAATGAGACATACATATGAAACAGAACTGAATGGAAAATGAAGGGAGATAGAGAATAACGACAGGCTAAATCTAGGTATATTGAAGCAACGCAGTTAATCTTTTGGATCAAAGTGAATCTTAAAGTACTCAAATAAGAAGTGGATGTTTACGAGAACAGTTTGAATCAGAACGAAGGAATTGGTAAGCTAAGACTTTACAAGTTGATTATAATTTAGAATTGGTGAGTTAAGTGAGATTCGAGACAGAGAGACTTTATCTATTCTTCAATTATTGTTAATAACATATTTTATATTACTTTTACTTTTGTTCATTTGAAGTTTAATAATTATTGATTGCGAAATTAGAAGGAAAGAGATGACAGTGCAATAATAAAGGACGGTTGTCGCATACGTACCTGCATCAACTATTTGGTTTTAAGTAGAATAATGACATAATATGTGCATCAATACTTAAGAATACTTCAATCAGTTTAACTGAATAACTTCTCAAACATTAAAAAAAAAAAAGACGTAACTCTTTCGTAATTAATATTGGAATAAAGATTAATGATTAATTTTGCGTATTTAGCTATCATTTAACATATCCCACAAGTTATTATTGTTACACATTTCTAAAATCATTCAATACTGGATCCTAAACTAATCACTATTTTATCAGGATTGAGAATTGATATTTAAATCTTATATCAAGTCAATTTCAACATTACTCTCAAAAGCATATTTCACAATCTAATTAACAAAATTCATTTTAAATCCATCCATTTCAATTCCATCTTTCGAATTAATACGGAACCGACCTACTAACTAATTCCATCATAATAACCTCCTTCAGAACAAAATAACTCCATTAACCTTGCACTTCCCCAGAACTGAATCTGAATAGAACACCCCGTGACAACGAGGCCAACTTCCACATTGGACAGTCAATCACCCCAAGAGAAAAGGTAACTTCCCCATCACCAGCTCAATTTCGCAAGTTCAACAAGCCGACCTGTTTTAAAGTGTTCTGTTCCATCCACTATAAAAGCTTCTCCTCCCCTCCGAAACGGCACCCCCTTTCTCAATCGATGCTTCAATACCGGGTCCAGAGTGTTCTAGGCGTGGAATTCCCACCGAGATGAACTTAATCCAGATCTTTCTGCCCTCCCCCCAGTTCATGAAACGTGCATTCCATCGAAACGATGGCATTTCTCATTCGTCAGAAAGCCAATAGTCGAAAATTCGAGGACCTTCGCCAAAGTCCGTGCTTTAGAACAGATTATGCCCTAATTTATTCAGAGGAATTGTAACGATGGGGGGTTTATTCCTCACGCCAGTTGGTGAAATGGCCCAGTTCGATACAGGTAAAGATATCGAGTTATGGTAATGAAGATGCGTCTCAATCGTCGCTTTCGCCTGTCGTCACTCTAAACACGAGTGTGTGTTGGAAGGTATCAATTTATTTGAGATTTCATACTGAGAGATGGCGAAAGGGGTGCTGTTATTTTGGATAGAAATAGGTTAGAAAGTCCTTGAGTTAATACGATTTTACAGATTAATTTAATGTTGAGAAACATTTTTCGTTACTTTTTTTAATATCATTCAAAACTCATATAATGTTAAATAATTATTTATGTACTGCTTGTTTTTATGGATAATTATTCTGGCCATTTAGTTAGAAACAAAACATTATTAAACCGAAAATAATAATTTATTTCTAGTACATCACATTTATAATAATCACTCTAAACACAAGAGTGTGTATATCTGTGGGAAGGTATCAATTTATTTGAGATCTGATACAGAGAGATGGCGAAAGGGATGGTGTTATCTAAATATGACTAGGTTAAATTTAGGGATTAATATACTCTGAATTACGGTTTTGTAAATAAATATGGTATGGAGAAAAATTTTTCGTTGTTTTTGAATATATTTAAAAAAAAATAATGTTCTCAAAATAGTTGTATATAAATTATTCATACTGTTTCCAGTAGTATATACATATATATATATATACTACTGGTTCGGTACTTTACTAAATATTTTATTTTAAAATTTTAATTCTTAAAAACATGTTTTGCTTTTCAGTCATAGCACACTATAAGGAAACTTTAAATAATTAAATTATAAATTTGTTAATGTGTTATATCAGAGGAGAGTGAGATACTTGGGGATGAGCGGCGGATACAACACACGTCCGCCAACGCTGGTAATTCAGAACGAATGAACAATTTTTTTTTTCTTTTTGTTTCTCCGCTGAAGTTAAAGTAAGGATTATACTGATCACAGGGAATAAATGCAGAGATCCTTATGTACTTTATATGAAGTCTGAGTGTCTAGTAGGGATGTTCCCTACTAATTCAGAGAGTGGGAAATGCCAATTTAAGTATGTTTAGAAATAGCATGATCACATAAAATAAAAGATTGAAAGGAATGGGATCATGAAATAAGGATAAACGTATAACTATAGTAGTTAAAATACAGGATAAATTAAGAAATTAACTAAAGAAGTTAAGAGGAATCATTATATATATGTTTATATAATGGTGTGTGTGTGTGTGTGTGTGTGAATAATGAAAGAAATCGAAGCAAAACTAAAAAATCTAGTAAATGCAAACTACCATAACTTAAAAAAAAGAAATGAAACATCATATAGTAACAAACAAAAAAAAATTCCATGTTTGAAGTAAACATAATTAAAAATGCCATGCAAAAATTTTAAAGGATGTATAAATAAATTCACTGTTACATAATTAAAAGATACTGTGAAGCACTCAATATAAATATTAATTTATGGATTTCAATATTCATACCTGTTTTTTTTTAAGAATTTGAATTGGCTTAGTAAATGAATAGGTATAATGAAATTATATACAGATACATACATATGCATTTGAAAGAGTAGTTATTGTCGCTGTGATGGAACACATTGCAGATTTATTTTGCCTATTTAAAGTCGAAAAAAAGACATTTTCAAAGATAAAATTACTTTAACATAAAAATTATTCCACTTTTCTTATTCAAAAATGTAAAATATCACGCAACTTTTAAATCTCCTTATATAATATTCATATTAATGCATTTAAAAAGAGAACAAGCAAACGTGATTTCCCAGGGACCAAACATTAACATGCATTTTTTAGATGCTGATACTCAATCTACTAAGATTGTGGCATTAATATACATTTGCATGACCTTTATTAAAAGGATTTTCAAAATGTAAAAAAAGCGAAGAAATATGTAGAGATTAAAAGATGAATGTATGACGCAAAAAATGTGCAACTACTTTCCAACAATGAATTCTCTCATTTTTTTTTATGCATAAATTGATAGAAAATACTCCTTATATATATATTTTTAGAATGGGGTCATATTTTAATAGTTGAATCTTGGATACAAAATTAAGAAAAGAACTGTTTTAATAAGCAATTTAATTTCTAGATACCACAGATCTCCCTGAATCTGTCATTATTGCATCCTTGCGAGACCATGTGTGCGATGCATGCGATAATTTGAAATACGTTGCAGAAATTTTCATAACTACTTGCCGTGAAGGTTGAAAAAGACATCGTTTAAAGGGAGACGATTTTTATTCGCGCTATAAAACCGGAAGTTATAGAGGTGATTGAAATAAGAGATAGATATATTGTAAGCATTGAGTGGCACGAGCCATATGAATGCCAAAATTCATTAGTTTTATAAGAATGTGACAGTTAGGTTGAAAGACAAGACCAATGTGGTTAGACACCTGAATGTGCGTCATAAATAGACTTCGGAAACGTATCCAAAGGATCAGATGGTTTTAAGATGAATTAGATCTAGACGTCCGACAGTTGCTTCTGCCGAAACGGCCCTTTTGAGTGTCAAAATATAAGACGGTGCAACTCGGAGACAGCATTGCAACTGACTACAGATCTTTCTACTTCCGTGAGATGACCATTTATCTCGCCAAATAGTGCCTCGCTGACTTCACGAAGGTCAATTGTATGCACAAGAGGAATAATTGTTTTCATTACTATCCATCGTGACAGAGGTGGTGTAGTGGTCAGCATATTTGATTGCGAGCAGTTACACTTCAGATTCGGTTTCCGGTGGCTTCGACTTGGATCAACTCAGTCCTTCCTCCTTTTAGGATCGAAAAACAAGTACCCTATTCGCTTGGGAGGTTAACTGAGGATTCAATGCTGGATTAGTCACTCGGCCTGGACACTAGGTAGTAATTAGCCCTCCAGATCCAAAGGTTAAAGAAGCGGAGATGGCACCGACTGATGGAAGTTCTTTGACCCGGGCAAACTTTAACTAACTTACCTTTGCGACTTGTCATATAAACTCAGTTTGAGTTGAGCCTGTGACCATCGTAACTGGGGCTTATATCAATGAAGACGATTGCTTTTTGCTGGTGAATCAGGGTTCAATAAGTAATTAGAATGTTTCTTGACGACATGAGTTTTCTAGACTAATAGAACGAGAGTTTGCATCACTGTCGTTACTTAGATCCACCGATCTTCTCTTTGCCACGGGATAAGAAATCATTCCCCGAAAGTGTTGGAAAAAATCTTCGCCACCGAAGCATTTATTAAACTCCAAACATCCGCCAGACACCGTTAAAGGTGAGATGACTGTATCCGTAAGTTCATCCATTCATTGCAGCAATGTATACAAACAAATTATTTTGGATGATAATGCTCTACCATATAGAGCACGGTTGGTTTAAACATGTCAGTACATCAAATAACCTATTAATTTTCCACCCACGAATCGAATAGAGCATCATGTATGGGACATGTTAGAAAGTTGTTAAATGAGTTCTGCACCCTGCTTGGACTTTAACTAGCATACATGAAAAATGTTATTTAATACGACAAAACCTGCCTTAAATACTTATGCCAGCATTTAGCCTGACGTTATAAAATGCCATGTCAGCCAAATTTCGACACTGAAAATTTCAAGACTAATTTTTTTGGCTTTTTAAATTTAAAGACAATAATTTCCTTCTTTTTTCTTCATTTCTTTTTTTAATGCTTGGTAAATATATTATTCAACAGCTTAATAAATTTCATTTAAAACCAACTTATACTTTGTTTTAATCAAGGATATCTATCTGTTATTATTAAGAATAAATAAATTATTTTTGGTTAGTAATCGCTTTTAAAGTTTTATTTAAATCAAATACTTTTAAATAGCATATATTTAATCTTCTTAAACGTTAAACAATAAACTTAATACAATTTTTTCTGGGGGGAAAAACCGCTATTGCGTCTATAAATTTATAACAAGGAGGCTTAAAAGAATACAAAATTCCAAAACACATTCAATGAATTTCACTACATAAATCACCAGCTTTTCTATTAAAAAAAAGTAACCTACTTCACTCGTACAGCGATATGAGCCGAATATCAAACAAAGGTGAGAGCTTTAAATACAATGTTATCGAACCACCTCCCAATGTACTTCTTACAGTGCCATAAAAATAATGTCGTCGCACGCTCCCCCTTTTTTTCGCTTCTTGTAACCGAAGAAAATCGTCGAATTTGATTAAAAGATTTCCTTGGCAGCCTAAATGAACTCTGAAGAGCAGAAAAAAAAAAATTAACGATATCACTTTCAACCAAACGATTAAAGAGCGTCTCCAAAGGGGGGTAGAGAAACCGAAAAGAATAGAAGGTGGCGACAGAAAAAAAATTTCTTCGAAAAGAGATTTTTTCATCACCCTTTTTCGGATAAGTAGCGGCTTAATATCCTCATAAAAATGCTGCGGCGATAATTACCTCCCAAACAAAACAAATTACTCTCTTATTCACTTTTCAAGGTTTGGTAAAAGATAAAATGTAATATTTGAACCATACCATTCACAGGAAGAGTGGGATGATGCTTTTTAAGTGTTTTCAAAAGCGAATAGAATGCGACAAATATAATGCTTTGGAGGAAATGAAGTGATTTATTACATTCGGGAGGGGGGAGAAGAAATTAAGATATTACTGGAAATTGCTTTGAAGATCAAATGACTTTTGAAGTGTTTTTTGTTTATGATTTAACCTTTAGAACTCGGCCGATTCTAAGTCAAAATATCCTTTCCAGTCGGCGCTTTTAAGATTGAGGAAATTTTTTCTTTCCCCCACTGTTAAGTTCGAGTTCACGACATGTGGTAAGGTTAGTTTTCTAGTTACAAAGGGGAGATAGTAAGGGTTACTGATTTTTAGTCAGTAATCATTGACGAGAAAGAAAGATCCTAATATTTGGCGCCGTATCATATCATAATGATTTTTTCTGAATTCCTGGTTCCCATTATTAATTGAGTGACTTACAAACTTTCAAATGCATATTTATCATAACTTACAGTCGTGTATTGCGTAAATTAACATTTTCAAACAAAACAAATAACAAAGAAAGCAACAGCTATACCATACTACTAAGATATTTTCTAGAATAATTTATTCGGTGCTTGCTTATATATATACAATATATACATATAGGTGTGTAATCACATCGCTTAGTGTGCAGACTTTATCTGTGGTCATATTGCAACTTACCTACTTAATTGCATTATTGAATCCATGTAATCAAAGTAATGCCTCATGTTTTCAAAATTATTCGACGAAATATAAAAAAGAAGGAAAAATACTTTGAACATTATTATTAAACATTTTATTTTTTAAATTAACATCCTTTTAATGCACAATTATTCAATATACTCCAAATATTTTGATTTGACATTTTAATAACATATCATTTTGAAACAATAGGAAGGTTACTGGCGACGGACTTCATAAATTTTAACGATGGTCAAGCAATGAGGGCAGCATCCACTCACCAAACTTCCACACCACATCAACATCAGGATTTAGAAACTAGACAGGCTTAACAGCCGGTTTCGACTGAACAAGATTCGAACTCACAACTCAATCCCGGCTACGAGTTTGCGACCTCACTCGTCAGCTACCGTGGCCCTTTTGTGATTAAATATTATCAAAAGTGAGATTTAAAAAATAATTTTTAATTAATTGAACACGTTTCAAAGCTGCTTAGTAAATCTTAAGTACGTCAAATTAAGGCAAAACTTTCAGTTAATTCATGCATTCTATTGAAAATATTATGAAACACTTTTTTATATCAAATATTTCTATGAATCTTTAATCTTAAAGAAAAAAAAAAGAAGTATTATTTTTTTGTTTTGTTTTTAAATGAAACTTATATCTTAAGTTGAAAAGTTCTTGTAACAATGCTTTTGAAATGTCTGTTTTAAAAATGTAAAGTGAATTCTAATTTTTAAAATTTTTGGCTCTTAAAAGAGCCTTTTTTGTTTATATTTTTTATTTTCTTTTTATTAAAAATGTATCAGTTTTAATATTTTTTATTCTAGTCTTTTGTTTTTCATTGGTTTATTTGATAAGAGATTTTTAATTAAATTGTATGTTATTCTTCGAAACAGTTTGGTAAATACAAAGAACCACATTGCATGCCTTATAGATAATAGTAGTTCTTTTTTTTTGTATATTCTTTTCCGCACAATATGTGAAATTTCTTCTTTTCTTTTCGTCAATTGGCCTAAGAAAAAATTTATTATCATTTGTCTTCATTTTTTTTATTACTGAAGGCTCTGCAATTTTATGATTTAATTTTCATATCAGAGATGTTATTAAATTAATTCTATAATCTTTTAAACTGAGTTTTTAACTTAGTTTGGCACGACTTGAATATCAGAAACACAACAATATCGATGAGGCTAAAGAATAATTTTTTGTCAATTTCCTAGTTTGCTTACCAAAAGTATAGGTGGAAGCCCTGCGGTCTCCTAAATCAACATATCCCATGTTCTTGTGGTAATCTGCCACAATTTTTTGCATCGAAGTGGTTAATTTTTCTTTTTCTCATTCAGCAAAGTCACCATAAGATTTTTTTGGGTGTTTATCAACAAAATTTTCTTCATCTAAATCTTTCCTCAAATTCTCAATTTCTATTTCTGCGAGCAATATCAGATTCATTTTAAAAATTCGAAGAAAAAAAAAGAGAAAAGAAAAATCTATCTATCATAGACTGCATAAAGTCATCTAATTGAGTATTTTTTTCGAATTTGGTTGTTTCTAAAGGTCGCCAATGATAAGGAATTCGCGCACAACTGATAACGTTGGCGAAAAATATCCCCACCCAATTACGGACAATAGAAGCAAAGTCGTAAAAAGGGCAAGGGAAAGTTGTAAAAGGATCTGCTGGAAAAAAAGGGGGAAAGAACTGTCTATAGATAGCTTGGTACAGACGTTGTACCAGAGCCGAAGCGAGAGACAAAAAATTTTTTGGTACGACATATGTACCGCCGATGTTTAAAGGTTAATGATAATAAATGATTAATGTGTTTTAATTATTCGCTTATGAATGTGCCTTGTGTATAATTACGTTACTTCACATATAAGTTAACCTTTTATTCCTTCAAATATATCACTTTCTTAAAGACTGTAAGTAAGATTTACAAACTTACCATTTTACATAACTATCTATAATTGATTGTTTTTGAAACGGTGCTTCAAAATGACAAAGAAAATACTCGGGTTTCATTAATTAAACTTTTTAAGGAATATTTTTTGCTGTTAGACGAAAGATAAAAAAAATTCGATGGAAATGACGAGTTGCGCAATAGATGTTTAACTGTGAAAATTACAAAAATTTTAAAAATAAAATTAAATCACATTATTTAATGCAAATTGTTCAGCTCGAAATTTACAGAATTAATAAATGTTAAATATTTTATCATGAACAAAGAGTCAAATATAGGTAAATTATATTTCATTCAATTACTAATTTCAAAAATCCATGATTTAACATAAAATTAAGAGTTTCTAAATATAAAATATTTTATCATGAATAATCATTAGTAAATTGGATTTATTGCATTAATATTTTCATTAATCCATGAATTAATTTAAAATTAACACAGTTTCTAAATATGAAATATTTGATAAAAAATAAAGAATTAAGTATTAGTAAACCAGATTTTGTTGAATTACTGATTTCAATACTCCACGAATTCACTTAAGGCAATGAAAACAGTTATAAACTGTGTTTTTAAATATTAATTTTCTGATCATGAACAGAGCATCAAGTATTAATAAACTTAATTTTATTGAATTATTAATTTCTATAATCTCCCTTACAAATTAATAGAGTTCTAAATATTAAATGTTTTATCATAAACAATTATAAATAAATTAGATTTTGTTGAATTACTAATTTCATTAACCCATAAATTAACTTTAAATAACAGAGTGTTTAAATATTAATATTTGATTAAAAATAAAAAAAAATCACAAATTAGATAATAAGAGATTTTATTGAATTACGTAGTTCAATTAACCACGAATTGAAACAGTGCTAACTGTTATTAACAATTAACACTGTTTCAATATAACAGTTATTATTAACAGTTAGCACTTTTTAACTGTGTTTCTAATTATTAAAAGTTTTATCATGATCAAAGAATAAAATACGAGTGAACTGGATTTCATTGAATTTTTGATTTCTATAATCATTTAACCATAACAAAATGTATCGGTAATTTATTAAGCAAATTATGATATATATCATAACACGCAATTTAAAAGAATGAAAGGTTATAAGGGGAAACAAGAGATAAAAGAAAATTGTGTTTTAATAATGTCACATTTCCTTACAAAATGTAAAATTATTTATTATTTGCCACTCTTTTTCACTAAACAGAATTATTTTTCAATTTATTCGTATCTGGATGTAAAAAGTTGGAAATAAATTTTTATTTCATTAAAATTTGAAAAAAAAAATCTTATGAAATTTACCGAAAATTTTATTAAAAATATAATATAATAAGCGCACGTTTAACAACTCTCGAATCTAACGTTATAATGTGTTGTTGAGATTTCTTTCAGAATTTCAAGTACTGCAAGTGCATTATTTATTGCATAGCCTCATGCATTTCAACGGCTTAAGTGCTTGTCATATGTATACGAGAGTTAAGATAAAAACATTTTTCATCTACAAGATATTCTTTGGTATTTTTAGTGTTATATTAACAATTCAGTTGTTTTGTCTTGTCATTTTCTTTAAAACTTAAATGTTATCACTAAATTTTTTTTTCAAAAAAAAAAGAAAAAAAATATAGATCATAAGTTCTACATTCATAAAAAAAAAACACTCTTACGCTTTAAAAAATATTATTTTTGTATTTTAGGAAGTAATGATATTTAAAACATGATATTTATCTCTTTTTCATATAATTCTGTCAGCAACAGAGAACCTATTTTTTTTAAAAAATGTAAAATACTCTTTTCTTAATTCTATATTTAAGTAATGTTTAAAAATGTTTGTTACGATTTGATGTTTAAGCTAACATGTAATTTTTTCTCTCTGATATGCGAAAAATAATGTAAAGTAAAATATTTCTGATTCAAAAGTATTTTTATACACGTTCACAAAGGTGATTATAATTAAAATTTAAAAAATAGACTTTCCTACTTCATTGTGACACATTGCTTTGTGCTTTTAGTAATAAAAACTAAAAATAGCTACTGCAGAACTGGAACATCAAGATATATATTTTTCCGTTATATTTACATGTTACAAAATTAAGTGAACTCAACTCATACATTACACACAAAATCAAACATATGTTGCTTGGGTGATATTTCAGAATTAATTCATGATTTTCTGTTGTTGTTTTTTTCACATAAGAAAATTTATTCTATTTTTTTTAAAGAAGATTATAAAGATATTTTGTTATATAGGGTAGGACTGTAAGGTGGGAAGTGAGTATGAGAAAAGTTGGTAATAATCATCGCATTCTACTCCCCATTGAACTGGCGAACACCGAAATTTCGCCGTAGCTGCATATTTACAAAATGAACGAGTACAAATCGAATTCCGCCCATGTTTTCATCTTCCGCCATGTGCTCCTATTACAAGAAGTGAAGTCATCACTTTTTAAGATAACAAGTTTAAATTAACACGTAAAACTATTTAAAAAATGGGTTGCAGTACATGAACTGCCAAGAATATGGAAGATGTATGAGTTGCGTTTACAAAAAAAAACCCATCGGCCATATCATAGCCCTCGAACTTTCAAATCAAATAGTAAGGAGAATTTTGCAAGATGAATTACTCCTACACCGTACACAATGTGAAAGTTCCCTGCTTTTATCCCCGAAAATTAATTACCCTTCCTCGTTGTTTTTTGATGAACACACAATACAACCCCTTGTGGATAACTCTCTCCACATCGCTAACTCTATGAAACAAATTTTAACCTTTCTTCTGGCACAAGTGTTACTTAGGCCATTCAAATGACCATTCAAAATATGTAGCACACACCACTTTGTTGTGATAGTGCCTAATCATGAGTCAACAATATCAGCTTTTTTTCCGAAAAGGAGCTTTAAAGAAATGATATTAAATATATTTTTATGTAAAATTCTGTTGTAAGATGCAGCAAGATTTAAACAAAATTTAAAACAGGATTACAAGAGGAATGTCTGAATGATTATTAGCTGCATTCCGAAATTCATTAAAAAGAAAATGTTTTTGTTTGCTTGTAATTTATAGCCAAGCACTTCTAAAATTTGATAAACTTGTGAATTAAATTTGCTGAAATAACAATAAAAATGCTAACAAAGTATCATTGACTAATAAAAGCATAACAAGAATTGTTTAAAAATATTTCTAAATACACCACCTTCACTTTCTCCTCTTCTGATACCATTGTTTCCTAAAAGAAACCAACAAAATCCCCCATTATACTGAGATTCCATTTCCTTTAAGATCTTTGTTCCATTGCATGATTATCCAGCTGTAATTTATTTCCTTATTCGTTACTTGCAGCTCCTAGGGTTTCGGGAAGAAAGTCAAAATAAGAAGCCAGAAAGTGCGTTTAGAGTGACTTTTGACATCCTAGCATCTCATAACATTACAAGAGTGCCTTTACTAAATCTTTATTGTTTTCGACTTTGGAAAAAATCAAAGAACTACTGAAGCAAATACCTTCTAGACAGACATCTCTAAAGTATTTAACGTTTCCGTGAAATTTTTATCTTTGAAAAACTTCCTAATCTGTGAGGGGATGAAATTTTCCTCTTTTAATTTAACATCGCTCATATTGAGAAGTGACTTGACATAAAAAAAAAATCCTTCTCTATTTTTCTCCATGGCTTTTACGAAGTTTTTAAATGAATCCAATTTTATAAGCAAAATAGCAAAAAATACCTGTTTTCGGTTCATCGGACGGATGAATTTAACATTACGTTGACCGGACATTTAAATTTTCCTAAGAGGCCTACCTTTCACAGAGCAGTGCTTGTAAATTACTCTACTGTCCACAGGAAACAATATTTTATAATAACAATTTTTGCTAAGTTCGAGTTTCAAAAGCCTATGATTTACATATATCTATGCAATTGCCATTTGCACTGGGTGTACCGTATTTCTTTTACTAACACAAATATACTGGGGCTCATTTCTTACATTTCCACCGAACGTGTTAACGGTTTTGATGTTTCAATGTAGCTAACATGTAGCAACACTAACTTACGGCTTGATTTGAAGAATCTATGAATAGACTCCTTTTTTGAGAGATATGTTAGAAACTAAGCTCAGTCGTTAAGCAATCAATATTAATGCAAGCACACATGGAATTTTGCATTGAAAAATATCTTGAAAACTGTTTCTGTAATTTTGGGTATGATGAAATTCTATTGGTTGGTGTCAGTAAATTTCATTGCTGTAATCTAGAGCCTAAAATTTCTGATCAATGCTGGGTAAAATTCGGATCTCTGGCTAAGTCGTTTCAATCTCTTTACTAAATTAAGTGCGTTTTTGTCTTTTGTTTAGGACTCTGAAATATGGATCAAATGATGTGGATGCTTTGGAGTTCCTCGTGTTCCTTCTGTAAATGGTGATTATTCCAAAGAAGAAAAAAGATAAGAAACATATAATTCAGATCCGTGTGGTGCAGGGCGTTTTGCAAATGGAACATAAAGGAATTGTTTTACAGGTTATGTTTTACTGGAAATTCCAACAATTTTAATAAAACAAAAATCTCTCTCTTTTTTGCATATCTCGTCATCTCTCACAAGATCATAGGAATTGCAAATAGCATGCACCGATCTTTGTAACTTTTATCCTGTGGAGCAAACCAGAATCATACTGTACATGATGTATAATATCTATATTTTATCTTCATCTCACCACGTGACGTACTAAATAAAAATAATAAGTTTGTTTAACATTGGCTGTTAACTTTCAATGCTGTCTTTTCGTTGTAAAATGTCTTCCGATATAGAACAAAACTATTTAATGAATGAACACGTAAACGCAGGCTCTACCCACGAAAACGAAAGGAATAATTCCCTTAAAATTACTGAACAGAATACGGTAATCATGGGAGAAAAGCTCTCAATCATCTATCGCTTTAAAACGTACATATAAGAAAGCGATATGACTAACTTCCGTTATGTGCACGCAACATCACTTGAAAGAATGACTCATTGTTGCTTTTAGGGTTACCATAAGCAATGAAAATAAAAAAGCAACGAAATATATTTTAGACAGGGGTTTTAAAAACCTATTAATAAACGAAAATCAAATTCTTACTTATTTTTACATACTTCTTAATTTACTAAAAAATTGTAGAGTAATGACGTATTTTTAAGTTCATATTCGTTATCAACACATGGAAATGTACTAGAGACCCATATTTTCATTCGTGTACTCCAAACCCTGTTACATAGTGTAATATAAGGATTAGCGATGGTACAATCTCCTTATCATGTAGAGAGTCCACTTTTTCTTATTGTCCAACCCGTTAATTAAAATCATTAGCCTGAAAGGAAACGACATTCCTGTTTAGAACAGAAGAAACAGATAAGAAAAATGTAGAGGAATTTACGTTCCGCACAAATGTATGGAATTTTAACTATACATTTGTTTACTTTATAAATTTAAATGAATTATAATGAAAACAATAAAATTACTTTGAAGATTATTTCTTCGCTTAGGCTCAATAAACATCACACAATATTTATTAAATAATTTAGGTATTTTCGTTTTTTTTATATCAAAAACATTTTTATTTGTGTTGAAATACATTTATTTATTTCAATAGAATAATATTTATATTTTAAATTTTTTATTAAACTTAATTTAATATCAGATTTTGTAAATTTATTTTTTTCATATAATAAAAACATTGATTTCTTAATGGTTACTTTTTATGCGATATTCTTAAGATTACGTTATTATGCTGTATATCTGTAGCGTGAGTTTTTATAAAAAAAGTTTGATTTTATTCGTCCCTAAGAATTTAAAATTCTTCAGAAATATTGTTCCTCTCCAGCAACATTTAGACATATTTACTAAAGGGTATGTAATATTTAAAATTGTTTAATCCTAAGCGATTCGTAAAATAAAAAAAATCTCATAAAATATCATGACTTCGATTCATATCTTCTATAGTATTGTTTAAAACTATTTTTTCTACAAAATATCTTATTTACCAAAGTATAAACAATCAATCTTATCTAAATATCTACAAAATACCTACTTGCAATTTCCGCCTATTTTAATTGACATTTTATCCTTTAAATTATAGCTCAAAATAATAGACATTTCATATATTTTCTTTCCCAATTTTAATACCGTTAAATTCTAAGAACATTAAAGGAGTTTAAAAAACAAAAAAAAAAAATACTACAGCTCGATAATTTTACATAAGCAAAATTTAAGTACAAAGGTCGTTTATTTTCCAAACGACTCTTTAAACTTCGTCTTCAGCTGAATTTTGTTGGAGGAATTCGGGAAAATAATTTTGTCGCTGATGGAATTCGTTAAATATTCACATTGTCCACAATATTTGAAGCAGAAGAGGACATTTTCTACAATATAAAACTGTATTTGTATATAACAAACATTGTTCTCAGTTACTTCTTTTAAACAAACATACTATAAAAGTGGTAACTCATTGCAATGGCCAATTAGTGTGGTACTCCCGTTTTCAGAAATATTTAAAAGTTGCTCAAAATCAAATAAAGTCGGTGGTGCTTTTTTTTTTTAGTTTTTAAATAAACTAAATCTTCAACTCACAACAACAGTTACGTTTTGTTTTCTGTTATTTGCTCTTAACTAGCTTTCGAGACCTTTTATGTATTGTATGAAATAAAATATAAGACCTCAGCCCAACCAAATGAAATGTGATCTACGCAAATTACATGAAAAATGTAATGAATTGAATAGGAGAACCGTGTATATGAGTATAAGCGAACTGAGGTTGAATATAGAGAATTTGGAAGGTCAGAAGTTGGAAATTAGTGGTTAGAGAATATTAATTAATAGCGAATAATGTGCGAATTAGAATCAATAGTTGACATATTACTTAGAGGAATCTTCTATAGTGAGTATACAATGGTATACACGTTCGAGCCGCCAGTGTTTATGATTAAACTCGCTCAGGCCTGAGAAAGTGGGTAAAAGATGGATTTGGTTATTATTCCATGCTAGGTTGCAGGCGTGTTGAAGGTTAATAGACTGTAGAGAGAGGGCAAATACTGAATATTTATGAGTTGATTAAAAAAAATATAAGGTTTTAACTTTCCATTAAAAATTATTGAACTTTTAAATAATGTCAATCGAGTTAAAAACAGGCAAGTGTTACACAGCTACTGAGACTTATTTCACCCCCTCCCTTTTATTATATTTCTTGTCAGATATTTGCACACATTGGAAAGGTTTTATTATGTAATATATTACGTTTTGTGCACTTTTTTTCTTCTTTGTCTGTTACAATCTTTACGATTCTTAACGTACGTTATTAAACTGTAATGTAATTCATACAAATGGATATTCATTTAAATATTGATTGAAGTGTGGTCATTGATAAGAAAGTAATTTTATGCGCAACATTCGTTTGAATTTCCAACTGTTTTTAAATAATCTCAATACATAAAGTATTCATTATTATTATTTAGATTTAAAAATATTAATAAAATTAATAAATTATATTTTGAGAACCAGTCTAATCAAAAAATTAATCGAAATAAAATATTTTAAGCCTAACTTGACAATATATTTAATAAAATTATCTTTTATCTTGTGACAATTTTACATTTTCTAAAGACTTCGTGTTAGAAGAAAAAACAAGTTATTCATATAATTTCGATATCTTCTTGAAAATTTATATGATTTACTTAATTTTTGATAAAATATTTTCCATTACATGAGTTCATGAGTTCAAATAACAAAAACATATACCATTTTTTTATTTTAATAAATTCAAAAATTTTCATAGCTAGAAGAAAAAGTTAAAAAAACATAATTTTTTAAAAAAATTTACAGTTCACTACAAATATTTAATTTTAAGAGATTTAACTAACAACAACAAAAAACCAATTATAAACTGATTACAGAGCAAGTGTTAGTGCAGTATTTATTTAATTAGGTTATATTCAATAAACTTTCTAACGGGGTTTCGCTTTTTTCCATTAGAGACTTTTGCGAGCATTTGCGTTTGAAGCGCTAAGAATATAACTCATCAATCAACTAATTTTCCTTTTTTACTTGATAAAACTAAAGGCTACTAAAACTTCTATGCCATTCTTTATTTATACATTTTAATGTTGAAAAATGCTAGCATGCAGCTAATAAAATATAGAAAAATTAGATATGATAGTGAAAATTACTTACAAGGAAATATAAGTCAAGATGAAACCGTTTATGCAAGTTATAAAATCTTTAAAGAACTTCTTGATAAAACTCAAACCATCTTTCTTCTAAATGACCTATTAATGAGAATCGGAATTCTGGATCAAAAAAATAAAACAAAAACAAAAGAATACCCCTCGATTTCTCAAAATCACGCTATTATGATGGTTCTATTAAGAAACCTGGCAACGGCGCCTGTTCCCCACTGTCCAATTAGCGACGTGGATTTCCGTGAGATCTTATAATTAAAATAGGTTTGCAAGGTTTTTACAATAAAAACTAATTTAAATTTGTTCAGGATTCTTTCTCATTTATTTCGGAGATAAGAAATAGTTTCTTTTCCCTCGTGGCAACACAGGTTTTTTTATATGTTGTTATTCATTTTTTTTCCTTCCGTTTTCTTGCGGTATCAAAGGAAAAAAAAATTTCACTCTTCGTACTAAATCTGAATTTCCATCAATCGTTGCTGAAGCAGTTATAACATTTTGTAATAATTTTTACCTTTTTATGGTACTTGTTATTTCACTTTTTCCCCCCCGTTTTTCTTCCAGTGTATTCAATTTTCTATTTTTAAAAGGCATGTGCTTTAATTAGTTATAATCAGAAGTATATTCACTGGTGCTTGATTCATACTAATTGGTTGTTAGGCATCGATTCGTCCTATGCATCTCATTCCTACTACTGAGAAACTATTATTATAACTACAAATATTTTTGCAAATGTAAGTTAAGGTGTTTTTTTTTTTTTCCTTTGAGCAATGAAATGTTTAAATTTGATCAATATTGCATGTTTTGTTATTGTACCACTATTTTCTTGTTTTTTTTTTTTTTTTTTTTTAATATTGCATTTCAAAATTTTTTAAAAAGTTAAACTTACGAAATAAATCTCGATTTAAAAGAATACAAGTTCGTATTTAATGCATTTCTTTCCAAATGATTCAAATGAACTTTGAGACAGAAATACAGTTTAATGAAATTGAATTTGTTCAATTATTATTTTTGAGATAAAATATTGTTAAAATTAATAAACTATAGCTGTTACGATTACAGTTTGCACGAAGTCTATACAGCTCCAATGATTCTATAAAAAAAGACATTAATTTGACGAAATAACTAAAGCTTTATCACTATGGCTAGAATTGACTACTATAAGATGCTGAATCCGAAAATTGTACAATAGAAAGGAAACCAGAATTCGAACTGTCGAGTTACCATTTTCAACTCTTTGTAACATGTTACAGTTGCGAAAATAGTTACTATATAATAGCTAACGCTTTCATTCAAATATAGCTAACAATTGTATGAAACATATAAAATTAATCTGCTATCGAACAATATTTTGCGAAAATTATTAATTGGGATTTCCAACGCCAAGTAAATGTTTCATTATTATTTATTATGAAGCTTAATTTTGAGCACAAGCTGGAGCAATTTATAAATTCGAAAAACGACCTTAATACATTTAAAAAAAATAAATAAATAAAACAATAACACCGTACAGGGTTATTTAAAATGAATCTTCCGATTTCCAAATTCCATATTTTTAAGAAATAAACGACACAGAATGATAAGTAATATATGAATACAAAGGAAAACTATGGAAGTTTTATATTGTGAAAAATATGTGACACTTGTGTCTTCGTCAAACTATTTTTCTGAAGCTGTCTTACAAACTATCACGGAGCTACTTAGAAGTTGGATCGGTCACAGTGGAGCAGATGGCATGATGTTACATAGCTGGCCACCCAAGTCACCTGCTACATGCGATTTCTTCATTTAGTGGTTCGTAATAGATGAAGTGTACACACCAACATTAGCCACAAATTTATATAAATTTTCTGCTGCTGTTCAGTCAATTACCACTGACATTTAACAACATGTTTGGCTGAAATTTACATAGCGAACTAACATTATACGTGTAACTGAAGGAAGTTATATCGAACTCTAGCAGAAGAAAAACTTCTACATTTTCCCTTTGCATTTATGTATTTCTTAACATTCTATGTCGTTTATTTATGGAATTTTAACATTTTGAAATCGGAAGAATCTTTTTGAATAACCCTGTATTTTTGTTTCTTGTAGTTGAAATAAATTTTTGCTTAAAAATCGCGATTGAAAATTTGTCGTTGTCACCAGGCTTAAAACGTTGTACTACTATCAAGCCATTAGTTTAGAACAGTAGAATGCGAACAAAATTTATATTTTTCTTACCAAAATATCGAACATCAAAAAAGTATTCAATATCTTTCAATTAAGTCACTAACATTCAGCATCTTCTTAAATGATTGCTGCAATTTCTTATTATCAAGAAAATACTCATCGTTAAAAGTAACTATATTTAATATTTTTTTTTTAAAAAAAAGGGTAAAATTTGTTTTATGCTAGTACTATAAGTAAATTCACAAAGGCTTTTAATATTGATTCTGTTTAGCAGCTTATTAGAATCGCAAATAAAAATAATAAAAAAACAGAACATATTTCGCGTTTTAGGTAATATCCACAAAGCTCAGAATTTACATCTGGCCGTTTCGCCGTCAAGGTTACGGCCTTGCAATCAATTGTTCAGGGATACATACCGCGTCAAATAAGAAATTTTTAAGGAAAAATAGGAAAAACACAAGGTGGTTGGTATTTTTCAATGTTAATAGATGAAAAGGAACGTTATAATAAACTTAGTAGCGCGGACGTTGTAATTAGGTTAAAGTTTCAGCGGAATAAAAACGACGCATATCAGTAACATAAATATCTTTTTTCTATGGGAGACAAGAGGTCCAGATTTTCTATTCATTAAATAGAAAACAGAAACAGTGTTTTTAAGAAAGAAGAAACGATTCAATAAGTGGTGAGGGTCCGAAATTCGTGGATCCCAACCGTGCGTCACTCTTTTTTTTTTTTTTTAATTATCAACACAATATCTAACAAACCAATACTCATAACCAATAATAATTTGATTCGAAAAAAGATAAGATTCCAAAAAAAAAAAATTATAAAATTTTTAAAAAAAAATTTATGTTATTTAAATAAAAAAATTTAATGCAATCAACATAATATTTCCTGAAGAACATTATTCTCTTTAAACTTAACGACGGAAAAGCTTCTAAATTATTAAATGAAGTGAGGTGTTATTTTTTTTTCGCTCTAAATATAAATTGCGCAAACTTTGGTAAAATGGCTATCTTCCTTTAATTTACCTTATTTTTAGATCTTGTCCATTTTCCGATCACCCTTTCAAAAATATTTGATTAATTTAATTTATTTAACACCACATTAAAACACATAAGGAACTATACAAAAAACAATTTTGGAACCCGGCTAAAAAATTTCAATTTCTTATAATTATGCAAATAACACAAGAGAGCACTGATAACTCAAATTTAATTGAATTAATATTATTCTAGTGCTTTACTGTGAGCGATTGGCATCGATCTCTAATTGTTAGCCGTAGTCAGGAGACGAGAATCTTAACTAGCGACATTTTACTGTCTATATTTCTTCATAGCGTCAAACAAGATATTAAGATTTTGCTGAATATAAAAGGATCCTACAGTCTTGCAGCAATAGCATTAAAATCGCAGCATTGTTTCAAAAACACATCACGATATATTTTACTGGATATGTCCTGAATATATTTGATTGAATGGCAACTGTAAGAAATATCGAAACTGCGTAGCGAAAACGAAACTCAAAAGTACAAATGAAAAAACAAACTATTATTTAAAATACATTGGTATTAAAAATTAAGACAATTTTCATATTTAGACGATTTTCTCGAAAAGTATTATATAAAACGAAAAACAAATGCTTCCAAATAAAGATTGTAATATAAATGAAGGTTTAATGTTTTAGTCCAGTCGTCAAGTTGGATAAGCACACAAACCTCCATATTTTTGACAGCGACTGTGTGAAGGCTGTTAAGTATGGGGATGATATCCTGGAATCCTATGTTCTCCTTTTACGACGCTCAGTTTGTTCGAATTTTATTTTTGTGAATAGCAAATCTTGACGCCAAAAGGTCTATTGGGTCGGTGAATTTATATTCATTAAATATATTGGCCAGCCAAATCTCCAGACTTTAACCATAAAGATCATATTTGGGATGCTATTTTGTGGGCAGTTGAAACACGCTTATCTACTTCCATAACTATCCAAGTCCCAACAATTGCGTTGTTGGAGGAGTGAGGCTCATAATCTGCTATATTTTCGGCATGAATTCTTGTATGAAAGCTGTAAAGGTGACCATACGCTCTATTAATCTGCATTTCGTTTCAGCTAGTAGCTTCTCATTCAGACTTACCTGTACTGATAAGCTTCACATGATTATGCGTTTGGGCCATAATTGTTACATGGCACTCTTATAAGCTATTATTTGGCTTGCTATGTTCATGTGCCATTCAGGGAGTTCAGATTTGTACTGGAATTTTAACCCACTTCCAACCATATTATCAAACTGAAATGTCGCAAACACGTATAACTCCGATGACAATACAATACTATGGTATGCCCAAGCTGTGATGGACTTAAAGGAAAACTGGGAACCCATTCTTTCACTTAAAAATATCCAATTGAGTTAAAATTTTGCACATACATAAGACTCACGCAATAGTTTTTTTTTTTTTTTTTTATTTTTTTTTTTTTTATAGAATTAAATAAATACAACAGAAAAAATAAATGAAGCTTTTATTTAAAGATGGACTAAAAGTTATAAAAATAACTTTTATTGTAAAACAATATATAATTTATGAGATTGAGGCATTTATGCTACTTTTAATCTTATACACAAGTAAGTAGCTGTGGTACTTAATTTATCTGTAATTACCTATCTTAGTTAAGCGTTTCTAGCTGCCATGAATTATATATTATTTCACATTAAAAATATTTTCAAACCTTTTAGTCCATCTCTAAATAAAAGCTTGGTTAAATTTTTTTTACTTATATATATATATATATATATATATATATATAACAGGTCATTTGAAAAGTCCCCGGCCTACCACAGTAAAACACATTTTTTTTGGCAAAATTAGATTTTTTTATTCAACATAATTCCCTTCAAGGGTGATACACTGATTATAGCGACCCTCCAACTTTTCGATGCCATTTTTGTAGTACGATTTGTCCTTTGCTTCAAAATAGGCCACAGTTTCAGCGATCACCTCTTCATTCGACGAAAATTTCTTCCCAGCGAGCATTCTTTTGAGATCTGAGAATAGGAAATAGACTTTGGGGGCCAGATCTGGAGAATACCGTGGATGAGGAAGCAATTCGAAGCCCAATTCATGGATTTTTGCCATCGTTTTCACTGACTAGGGGCACGGTGCATTGTCTTGGTGAAGCAGAACTTTCTTTTTCTTCAAATGCGGCCGTTTTTCGGCGATTTCGTCTTCAAACGGTCCAATAACGCTATGTAATAGTCGCTGTTGATGGTCCTTCCTTTTTCAAGGTAGTCAATGAAAATTATTCCATGCGCATCTCTATATACAGACGCCATAACCTTGCCAGCCGACTGTTGTGTTTTCCCACGCTTTGGAGCGGGTTCATCGTGTGCAGTCCTCGATTGGACTTCGGAGTGAAATGATGGAGCCATGTTTCATCCATTGTCACATATCGACGCAAAAACTCGGGTTTATTACGCTTGAACATCTTCAAACACTGCTCCGAATCATCAACTCGTCGTTGTTTTTGGTTAAAAGTGAGCTCGCGCGGCACCCACTTTGCACAGAGCTTTCTCATACCCAAATATTCGTGAATGATATGATGTACACGTTCAGTTGATATCTTTAGAGTGTCTGCTATTTCATTCAATTTCAATTGACGCTTATTCAAAATCATTTTGTGGATTTTCTTAACGTTTTCGTCGGTAACAACCTCTTTTGGGCGTTCACCGTCTTCGGTGCTCATTTCACCACGTCTAAACTTAGCATACCAATCCTTGATATATGGATTTAATTCTAGTAGTGCCATCTATGTGTCAGGCTGGGGACTTTTCAATTGACCTGCTATATATATATATATATATATATATATATATATATATATATATATTAGTTTACATATATTATATATACTAGTTTAAACT
>BMAW01027093.1:1431412-1491836 GCA_019974015.1 Nephila pilipes | reverse complement strand
GAAAATATGGAACCCAGCAAGTAAAAAAGCAATTTCGGGCTGAGGACCAAAATAAGCGGGTTAAACTAAATATATATATATATGTATATACTTTATATATATATATATATATATATATATATATATATATATATATATATATATATATATATATATATATATATATAGTTTAACTTAATATATATAATATATATTAATATATATATATATATATATATATATATATATAACGAGGTCAATTGAAAAGTCCCAGCCTGACACATTAAGCACTACTAAATTAAATCATATATCAGGATTGGTATGCTAAAGTTTAGACGTGGTGAAATGAGCACCGAAGACGGTGAACGCCCAAAAGAGGTTGTTACCGACGAAAACGTTAAGAAAATCACAAAACCAGTTTGAATAAGCGTCAATTGATGAATGAAATAGCAGACACTCTAAGATATCAACTGACATTGTACATCATATCATTCACGAATATTTGGGTATGAAAATGCTGTGTGCAAGATTTATTTTTTCTTTCATTTTTACATTTCTTTCTGGATTTTTGTCTTTTTAAATATTTTAAATTATTCTTTCATAAATTTCCAGTATATATATATATATTATTATTAATAATAATAATATGCGTACCTAATATCGATAAAATACATTCCGTATTTCTGGAAATAATCAACTATAAGAGAAAATTCTCTGAATTTTTAACACCAGCATAGAAACACATAATACTTTACACTTTCAAAATGCATTATATCACAGAATGAACCATAAGATAAAGACCAATCTCAACTAAGCACATCATTAACTTTGATTCATTTTTAAAATGTATGATGCTGAATAAAAATTTTCTTGGCAAGATTTGAATATTAATTAGACAAACGTATGTATGTGAAAAATTGCGTGCTTTCCAACCTACTAAATTACTTCAAATTATAAATTCTTATATCTTTCTGGAGAAAAAAAAGAAGTAAGCAAACATTTTAATGTCTTTAGAACATTAACAATCTTTATTCGAAATAATGGTTTGACCCTTAAACATTTTCCTTTCCTTTCTTTTTAACGTCTCGCCCTAATATAATAAAAATAATACATGCTAATTTAATTTTAAAAAAGCATTTTCTGAGTACGTTATAAGATGAAGTTCGTATGAATGGAAGATTTGAATTTTTTTAAAAAAGGGGCTCTCAACTTGTTGTAATTTAGATTTTTATTATGTTACTTCATGTACGTTATTTTATTCAATAAATATTACTGAAAATCTGTCTTAATATAAAATATAAATCAGATATTTACAGTTAGAAAATTGCATTAATAACTAATAATAAATAGTTATAAATGTAGGAACAACTTAGTTAATAGTACTTTGCATCAAATGAAAAATTATTGTTATATATGGAAATCATTTCTAACTGAATGTGCTAAATTAGATTGATAATTTTATTTATGATGTTAAATATATTTTGAATGTAATTCAGTTCATACTGTATAGAGAAATGTGTTACTGTTTAATGTTAGTATTTATTTATTTATTTATTTGCGTTACAAATAGTTATTTCGATTTATTTCGCTTATTACAAAAATTTAATTAATTAACTATGTGGATTCATTCGTATTTTTGCCTTAATTAGTTAGAAGAACATTAATATGAATTTCCCTGTATACATCAAAGATATGTATATGTGATTAAACAGAATAGTTTACAGATTGAATAAAAAGATTTCGAGAGAGAATTTTGGTTCTATTATATATACAGTATTATTATATAGAATTTATGATTTATGTAAAAATAAAAAGAGATACCATTCATAATCATAGTTAAAATTATTAAATAAAATTATTTTTTTTGTTAGTGTATTACCTATTTTGCAAGATCCATTCATTAGTTTTGATTAAGAACATCATCAGTACAGAGATTCGTATTTAAATAATAATAAAAAGATTCGATAAATTAACGTTTCTGCAGAAGAAAAAAAGTTTTATATTTGTGTTAAAGGATAACTTAGTTCTCATAGCATTTATAAGTGAGTTATTTTCATTCAAATTTTAAAAAATATATATTACGTGCATCCACAAGACAAAAACATTCTTCTATAAAATTCTTACTTTGAAAGGTAATCTCCTTGATATATCTAGTCTTGAGTCAATGACCTTCCGTGTAGAAGGACTGATCCAGTTTCAAAACTGTTGATGACTCAAGTCATCCGAGAGGCATCGTGTGAAAGTTTGGAGAGGGAGGTTCTAGCTCAAGTGTCGTCCTCGTCACTTGACCAAGGTTCAAAACTACGAGGTCTTTCGTTTCGTAGGAAATTAGCGTTGTAAAAACCCTCGCGTTGCTTCTCAGTGCGACGCTAACACTCTTTCGATCCTTAGATATATACAGTCTATTAGGGTGATACTACATATTATTGCAAAAGAAATTAATTTTTCACGTTTAATTCATTATTATTTCATGCCCAATTCATTATTATTTTATTCTTAAATCATTTTATTAACTATAGCAATTTTTACATTTAAAAATGCTATCGCTTACGTATTTTCTGTTTGAATTAAAATGTTTCAATGGGTCAATGCTTAAAAAAACGATTAAAAAATTTTACTTAAATACTGTTACGTGTTTTAAAAGCAATTAAGTATTTTAACTACCTAAAGATAAATATCTTAATTAGTAATTTACTTGGCCTAGTTCAATATTTAAATTAAATTTTCGAATAGATGAATAAGTTTATTTGATTTGGGATCTTTAACTTTAACTTTACATTAGAAATTATTCATTTGCGTTTCTTTTCACCCAGGAAAGTGAAACGATATCTTCAAAAATCAACAGATTAAGAAATAAAAATTCTGAAACTATTGGTACTGAATTTTTTTTTTCCTGCAAATGAAAAGCAACATTAATTATTTTTTATAGCATTATAAAATAATGCATTGCAGGAAACATTGTCACAAGGACTATTCGGGATATTTTCCTCAACTAATATCTTGGTTTCCTAAATTTTCATCTTCGACCTAATTAAATGAAACATGATACGAATTGAGCAAACTATAGAAGTGTCTTAAATATATGTAATCAAGTCGTATAAGAGAGACAGGAATTTGAAAAAAAATATTAAAGTTATGGTAATAGTAAATATATTAGTGTGATGTGAATGGAAGTCTCCTGGCAGAGTAAATTTGTTACGATTAGGACTCTACGCTGTCGGAGTGACTTGAAGGATGTACTTGCATCATATTTCGGTAAGCGTGTTCTTAAATAGATTATAGAAGTTATTAGTATTACTCTCGGATTGAGACATTAAACTGTTTGAAAGCCTTTCCCCAGTTAGAGCATCATTAAAAGCAATACTTTGGAAGATAATTGACTATTTTAATTGATTTATCTGTGCTTGAACTTAAGATGAAATTTATATCTTGTTATTAGTATAACATTTAAGATATCGATGAGGTAGGCATTAGGATATTGTTACAAAATTAAGATTAAAGACTTATCCTTCAGTTCCAATGATTAATGAAACAATAGTTTGGTAAATACAATAAATTTTAAAAATGGACAAAATACAAAGAAAGAAGAAAGTAAACGGAAAAAAATCTTAGTCAAAAATGGCTATTCAGCAAATTTCAACAATACGTTTGAAACGGAAAGGTACAATAATAAGTATTTAATTTCAAACAAATTATATGAATATATTTTATTTCAATGATTATCCATTTGAGTTCAGACAAATACATAAAAAAAATTATGAAACAATTTCAATACACAAAAGCGAGACTTCATTGAATTTTTGTATGTAACTTACTGTACCTAATTCTTTCTTTATTGCATTGAAGTTTGAAACATAATTATAATTTCTAATGCCATTAAAAAGTTAAAAGAATTCTAAGTAATTCTAAATTACAAAGTTAGAATATTTCTAAACATTGGATAATGCATTTAAATTATTGAACATGTTAAAAAAAGTTTATTAAAATTTAGGAACCTTTGCTATATGCAAGACTGAAATTTGAAACAAAAGGAGCATAATTGTTATCATATTTATAAGTATTAGTGCGTCACACATTTCCCTCTAATATATATTGTTTTATATTAACTTAAAAATACAATAATTTGTCTCTAAATTTCTAACAATTTATATTTAATATGCTGCCTTTTAAATGTCAATGAATTATTTCAGTAATACATATCATCGAATATACTATAGCAAAACTACATCATTTCCACTAGACATTATTTTATTGTATTTTATGGTTCTAATTTGCTAACTCTATTTTCGTCCATGATTAATATTTTTCTAAAAACTAACAAATTTTCAAGCAAATCTGCAAATGTTACTTAATTATAATTTAGAAATACACTTAACCCATTGTCAAATGAGTCATGTTTTTTTTTTAATCAGCCAAGGGACATATTTTACTAAAACTATATTAATCTGTCTCTATCACACGCTGCTGTAGAAATATTTAAGTTGATGTAAACCTTAGTTATTTTCAGTGTTTCTTTGTCTTTCATTTCAGAAAATAGCAAAAAGTCACTGTTACGCATGAAGCCATTTCATACGAAATAAGAATAGATCCCACTTGGAAGAAGGGGAGGGGGGATTAGAGATGATAATTTCTATTGTTTTTTTCTTTTTTTTTTATGAGTTGTTCTCACATGTTTTCGTTCTTTTTTAAAGTATTGTTCTCTAACTTGTTCTTCGGTTCACTTGTACTTAAGATTTATCGATCCAAAACCTCAAAAACATTCGAATGAATTTAACTCTATACTCAATTACTATATATGATTCCTTTACGCGTTTGAGGAAAAATCCTGTCATTTGAGTTCTAGAAAAAAAAATTATGTTTTGTATTAAATTAATATTGAAGGGATTAATATTACCTTCCTTGTCAATTGATACATTATTTTCTAATTGTATTAGGAGACAATGAAAAATAAAGTATTTTTGGTAAAATATCAAATACGGGCATTTTTAATATATATTTACATATTCAAAATAAATAAATTGATATTCAATGTAATTTTAAATTGTTTAATTTCATTTGATTTTATTTGATCGCTAAATAAAATTTGAAATCGTTTTTCAAACATATAATGAATTGTAAATCTTAGGCAAAAGTATTTAATATTTTTATTCAAAATTAATTAAAAAAGGACCTCTTCTAATACTTTAATATGCACAACGCGTAATATATAATACTCTTTCTAAAAACACAAAATAATAAATAAATATTTTTTATTTTAGTTTGAAGAGTCTGTAAAATTTAAAATTATATGCATAAAGTTGTTCAATGATCTTCTACGTTATCAGTAAAAGGAACAAGTTAATAAAGGTGTACATTAAATATATTAAGCATTTTAATTCGTATTCTACTCTGATTCTCTTTTCTAATACACAACAATAAGAATGAAAATTAAGAGAAAATTTTCATTAAATTTTCTTTATAAATTATTCTTATATTTAAACAAATTTAATATCGTATCAATATATATAAACTTAAAGTAGTAAAACATCTTCGAGTAATTAGTCTTGAATTATAAGCCCTGAAATACATGTTGACAATCACAAACCTTCCTTGGGGAAACTATAAATTCATAAACAAAATATTTAAGTTTCATAATTTTAAAAGTAAAATATAAATTAGATTAAATATAGAATATATAATTAAATGGAAAAATTTCAGTTTCCATTCAATTTGAGGTAGAAATCGATTACGAAACTGACGTGAATAGTTGCAAAAGAACCGAAGACTTCTGTCAAAAAAACCTATCAGTCAAAAGAGTTAGCTCTTTTCGGTGTTTTTTCTCCTCTATTCACTCTTCTTCTGATACGAACCTAATTCTCCTCGAATTCGTTATTACTTTGCTTCCAACCTATTCAAAATCCATTCCCTTGAGTCGTAGTCTGATCTAGAACGTGAGTATTTTTCGGAAGATTTTTTCTCTCCGGCGTTAATTTTTGAGAGCTCGACAACGTGTTCGTTCGTTCGTTAATTGCTATAAGCTAGAAACTATATCAAAGCATGAGATATGTGTCGCTAGCCCTGTATGTGTTCGTTGACAGGAAGATTTGGTAGCTCGTAGACGAGTGCGGCGGCGAATGACATTTGCTTGCTCTCAGTACAAAAGTGGGCCTCCGAGCAGTAAATGTGTCAACGATGGATTCGGCTTCTCCCCCGGTTTATAGCCTCCAACTGACACGGAAAGCTATTACACCGGAAAAGGCAGATAGGGTAGAAGATCGTGGATAATTCGGAACAGGAAAGAACAGGTTTCTGGTTTTATTTCTCTGTTTTCTGTTCGGGTGTTCTAGCTCTTTTAGATGAACCGCTTCGAAAGAATCGATTGTTATTTCGATCTAAAGGGAGAGAGGGGAAATCAATACACTAATACTTGATAAACTCATTAAAGGGCATTGATTAAGCCGAGAACCACGGTAACACTTTTTTTTATTTTCAATATTTGGATTTAGATTTTCATTCTATTTTTTACATTTGCTAATGCTCTAAAACTACACCTCACAAAAATTTTAGAATTTACTGCACAGTGTTTGTAAATTTCAATAACAAACTAAATTCTAAGGGGTTTTTTTTTGGATAAGCATATTTTTTACACAACTTTTTACCCAAGGAGACTCAGACGCAACACGAGGGCACATAATTTTGTTCCTGTGACAAATATTGGTCAACACATAAGCTAGCGCTTTCCCTTTCAAACCATACCAACAGGAGGACCGGAGACTTAAAACAAATTTAACGTGAATCAGTTCCACAACTCGACAGGCATTTAGTGGCGTCAGGTCTCGAACCTGCAACTCGAAGGAAACAACCGCGGGTTGACCCTGACAACTAGGCAACCAAGGCCTCGTATAAACATTAAAGTGTTCAAAATTAATCTGAGCCCACAGCCTTTAGCTAGGCTCACTTATCCTTTAGTTAGGCGTGAATATGTTTTATTTTTAGCTAAGAAGATTCCCTGTTTAAGAAAGCAATAATAGGTCCGTTTCTCTTTTCCGGTTAGTTGTTATCAAGCTCAGTTGCTATTGATCTGAAGCAAGTATTACGTCTTTTCAGAAATTGTAGGAAATTTTTAATTCATTTCAAAATTAAGAACGTTTAAATATGCAGATTGTATAGAAATTCGAATTATTCATTTTAATTATATGAAGTAGAAGAAAATAAATCAGACTTTCATCAAATTTTCCCGTTAATGTATAAATGATGCGTGGATTTAACTTTAATGTGTGTACCTTTGTAATCATTCGAATCTTGTGAAAACTTAATTATTAAGAAACAAAACGCTAGCATTTATATTTCTCTCTTTCAACATTTTGTATGAAATTTTTTCAACAAAAATAGTTTTCCATTTATTTTTTTAATTAAAACGATATTGTTTTATTCTCTGCTTTTTTTACAATGATCAAAAATTATATTGAATTCGTAAATTATGGTGTGTTATTTTCCTACCTTTTCTCAAATATATGTCCTTAAAAAGCATGCCTGACTTTTTGCGTGTTGTATTATTTGTTGTGAGAGTCTGGTAAAGCTCGAGAATTACATCACAAACTATAAATTACCTTTCAGTTGAATTATTTTCTGTAGAAATGGTAGGATTATCGCAAATTAAATTTTCATTGCTTATTTTGTATTTCAATCTCATTACAAAAACTGCAGTTACTGAATAGTTTTTCAAACGTATTAATATTAAAAATGATAATATTCATATCTAGATAATTCTCCACAACTTTCATTTATTTGATAGTAAAATATTTCACCAATTTAAAAATGAATATTAAATTGATGTCGCAATAAATAACCCGTCTATTCGAGAAAAAAAGTGTTTTAAAATTTGAAGTAGCTGTAATGAATTTCTGAAACTTTACTCGTTACCAAACTTTTGTTCGCGAAACTGAATCTATATTTCCTCTCAAACACCTTCATTTCTATATCATATTTTGTATATTACATGGCAAAGGAATTAATTAGAAACTTCACCGTAGCAAAATTTCTTTTATAATTTCGCATTTGTTCAAAATAATGGAATTATTCAGAAAATTTCGGGAAAGGATGTGTGTGGAGTTTATCACACCATCTAATAAAGATATATACTTCGTAAAACTGGAAAATATCACTTACCATTTATGTAATATATACATCCCTTCCCTTAATATAAACTGAACAATAATCCCTCTCAAAACTTTCGCGTTAATATTTCTAAAATTTTTAGAATTTATCTAAAAGGTGCATTATGTGGGAGGACTAATTTGATTCAGTAAACTATTTTCTGAAATTTATATCCTTATTACTATTCCAATAATTATTTTAAGCAAAGAGGTTATTTAAACAAATATTAATGAATTATGAATTTTTATTCTTTTGTAAAATTTTTATTTTATTAGAAATTTGATTTATTTTATTTAGAATAAATATACTTATAGTAGTGAGGAAAGAATTGAGATAAAATTGTTATTTATGTCTTAAAATATTAAAAAAATTATACTTTTACTCATAAACTGGAACTTTTCATCACAATTCTTAGTCGAATTTGAGTTTCGTCTTTTCGTTCAAGATTAAAGTTGCCGGATTAAAATAAATACGGCTCTTAATGGGAAATATTTAGAAGAATACTGTAAGCTTTCTCTAATCCTCGCTTTAAGGCCCTCGGCCGTTTCGGATTAGCAATTTTCCCGAATTACGGTACATCGATACAGTTTTAAAGGGGATACCAAAGATAAATTATTCTAAATAAAAATTCAAATCGATAACAACATGTATTCAATATGTTCAAGCCCATTTTGAACATGTGTAGGCAATGTATATGTCCAAAAACATATTTCATTTAATTCTAGCAAATATAAAATTAAATTCAGACATCGAATATTAATTTAATATTAATTTAATTGACGAAAAAAAATGAAAACAAGTTATGACGAACTACCCAAAACACACAAGCTTACGTTTATTTGTTTTATTAGCTCTCGTAGAGCACCTGTGCTTGACTTAATAGTATAGTTCACTGAACGTTCGCCATTCTTATTTTATTGCAATAAAAAGAAAATCGATAGTTACAATAACCATTGGGCGAAAATGTAGGCAGGGTTTGATTGATTAATTGGTTTTTTTATGAGACATGAAGCAAAAATAGCTATTATCCCCACGAACAATGCTGTTGCGCAACCTGGTGATCAAAATAAGAAAAATTCCCCAAATCTACCTTAAAAACATCCCATAGCTATCATCTTGATTCACGTCAAATTATAGAACGCTCTGAGCCATCAATTGCTTGGTTAAAAGAAATTTCTGTACTTAGCTTAAAGTTCACTTTAGTACTTGAACAAAAAAAAAAAATTAAAAAAAAATTACTCTAATCACCTGATCGAGAACGACATCTGAGTTGGCCCCATGTCCCTCAAACATCCACACAATTCCAACGTGATTGACTTCGAGATTGAACATGCAACAACCCTGCAGCGAGTCTCAAGTGGAATAAAGGCGTTAACTCATCACTCGACGGAAAAAACAGTCACAAGCTCGCAACCATGATCACACAGTTGCCGCGGCTACTTCCGTAATTTTATCTTACCTTTGATACTCTTCTCAAACAGAAAACTGTAAATACAAAGGTGGTTCAAAAAGTATCCGTGTTAAAAATGAGACATAAGAGCACGGAAACTCGCTGAAGAATTGTCCAGTGACTGTTTCTCCTATTTCTAAAAGGTTTAAAAATAAAACGCACTTCGTATCCAACAAAATCGCCATCTTGCTTTTCCGGGTGGTGCGACCGTCTTTGCCTTCTTTGAAGAAGATTTACCAGAAGCAAACCGTTGTTTTGATTATGGCTTAGTTTCCGGTGTGTATGAGATGATGAATCCAAGTCTCAGTGACAGTGATAACTCGTCGCAAAATGACAACGAAAACTCGACGTTGTAATAAGCAAAACTAACTTATGAATCAGTTTCATATTTGCTTGCGTGCCGTTTAACCCATGGCTGCGCGCAATAGTAACATCAAATTGCATTAGCAACGGATCATTAGAAGCGGGTACTTTTTGATCCTCCCTCATAAACTTAATTAAACAGTTGAATACAAATCGACAAAATCTTAGCCATTATTGTTAAAAAATTGGTTTGAGTATCTATCCCGATTCTTCGCCACTAAGATTAATCAAAGAGAATTCGTAGTAGCTTCTACACCAGTATATTTCACTTTCTAAAGCATTCTTATTCTAAGGATATCTATTCTCTTACAGAATATTTTATAAAATTATTAGTACTCTAAAATTTTCAACTGCTTTTATGATAGTTTTATATAGGCAATTTTTTGCATTATATATATATATATGTGTGTGTGTGTGTGTTCTAAAGTCACATTTCTTAAAAATATCTTTAATTTCCGAGTATGTTATCTATATGCTTTTTTAAAACAAACAAATACTAGTTGGTTAAATTGAAGTTTCACTTTTTTTTCGTAAAAAAATTACTTTCTTCAGAAGAATTTTCAAAATATTCATAAATGTTGTATTTTAGAGAAGAAAATGTAAAAATCTAGAGTACAAAGGTAAGATAGTAGTTACTAAAATAAGGTAAGGAAATTTTTGGTTTTGCTCTGAATCACTGTGTTATGCCCAATGTCTCTACTACAGTGTACAGCACATTAATTATTTTTAGATAAAATATTCTTAATTGAGTGTTTAATTGAATTTCATTTGAGTCTATTTGTTAATAAAACTTTTTTTTTCATTAAAATGCACAATCTTACTATAAACATTTATAACCAGGTGCAAAAATCAAAATAATTAGCTTTATGAATCTTGAATCTAATTTAGATATGATAGTTTTATAGAATATTGTAGCATTACAAAACGTGCAGATTTAAGGCATCATAAAAACAGCATTGTTACGATGCACTAAAAATAACAATTTACAGCAATTTTTATAAATAAATTATAGTGATCTCGCGTGATATCAATGTTTTCTCGGAGTAAAATCTGTATTCCATGTGACAAAGAAAAACATAGAAACGATGTAAATATCCATCAGATTCAATATTTTTATTTGTAGGATTTTATTTAAGCTCACCTTAAATACACAAAGTTTTTTCGATTAAATAAAGATTTAAAGCAAAATGAGTATAAATTAAATATATTTCCATTAAACTTTCAATATTTTTTTTTAATTATATGCATCATTTTACGAGGGAAATTAAATTCGAATCAATATAAAAATTCTTTAAATGCAATATTCAAACTACAGATTTTTTTTTATTTTATATTAAATATGCTAAATTTCCTCTATAAAATGTCAAGATTTAAAATAAAATGTATTTGCCTTCTTCCCACATTCTCTAATTTTCTTTGTGTACACATCCAATGTAGATGCTATGTTTCCAAAAATTGAAGAAGTTACAAAAAAAAAAAAAAAAAAAAAAAATAAAAAAAATTTTATTTATATTAAAATTTTAAAAAAATTTAAAAAAAAAAAAAAAAAAAAAAAAAAATAACATGTGCAGAGTATTTTATGTAAAGAAGAAATTGTAAAAAAATATAAAAATTCCTCGAACACAACACTCTTACATTATTAATTCTAAATTAAATGCTCTCATAAAAATAGATTTAAAATTAAGCGCATTTACTTTAATCCAGCTCGGCATTCCACATTCTTCACCATCTGCAATTGTTACAAAGTTTCTATGAAATAAAATACTGATTACAAATGTAGTGCAAAAAATAGCATACATAATTCGATATAAAAACCAACGTTCTTAAAAACCACGTTTTATATGGTGGCAAAGTTTATTAAAGAAAATTATTGAAATATTAGTCAAAAACTGTTAGTTATTTTTAACTTTAAAATTTACTTAAAAAGAGACATTTGTGAGCGTATTAAAAAATTCATAATACTCATAAAATGAAAACATGCATTTGAAAGTTTGTAAGTCATTCTATTAAAAAAATGGGAACCAGAATTCAGAAAAAATTATTGTGATAAGACACGGCACCAAATATTGGAATCTTTCTTTCTGGTGAATGATTACTGACTGAAAGTCAGCAACCCTTACTATCTCCCCTTTGTTAGTTTTACGATACCTCATGTGGCGTGGGGAGTGCCCGGTGTTCCCAGATGGGGAAAGAAATTTTTTCCTCAATCCTAAAAGCGCCGAGTGGAAAGAATATTTTGACTTATTAAAATTATTGAAATATTAGTTAAAACTTGTCGCAAATGTCTAAGTATTGCATTGTTAGGCGAGTACGAACGATTCCCAAAATTTCAAAGCTCTAGCTTGATGGGAAGTTGGTTAAATTAACGATCGAAAATTTGATGACACTCACACACACCAAGTGAAATTCAGAAAAACGTTTTAAAAATTCGATATAAAAACCAACGTTTTTTAAAAACAACGTTTTTATATGGTGGCAAAGTTTATTAGAGAAAATTATTGAAATATTAGTTAAAACTGTTAGTTATTTTTAATTTTAAAATTCACTTAAAAAGAGACATTTGTGAGAGTATTAAAAAATTCATAATACTCATAAAATCAAAACATGCATCTGAAAGTTTGTAAGTCATTTTATTAAAAAAGAATGGGAACCAGAATTCAGAAAAAATTATTATGATAAGACATGGCGCCAAATATTGGAAACTTTCTTTCTTGGGAATGATTACTGACTAAGAGTCAGCAACCCTTACTATCTCGGAGATAGTATCTCCCCTTTGTGAGTACAAAAGGTTTACGATACCGCATGTTGCGTGGGGAGTGCCCGGTGCTCCCAGAGGGGGAAAGAAATTTTTTCCTCAATCCTAAAAGCGCCGAGAGGAAAGAATATTTTGACTTGTTAAAATGATTGAAATATTAGTTAAAACTTGTCGCAAACGTCGATATATTGCATTGTTAGGCGAGTACGAACGATTCCCAAAATTTCAAAGCTCTAGCTTGATGGGAAGTTGGTTAAATTAACGATCGAAAATTTGATGACACACACACACCAAGTGAAATTCAGAAAAACGTTGTAATGTAATTATCCTATGTGACGGTGAGAATTCCTTAAATATAATATTCTTAACTGCATTTTTTTTCCTTTTATTTTACATTAAATGCATTAAATTTCCTCTATAAAACAAAGACGTTAAAAATAAAACGCATTTTATTTCACAACATGGCATCCTATTGTACATTTTTTTACTAAACTACAGTAAATTTTTTACTATCTATTCATTTGCTACAGTACATTTTTTTCTATGAAAAATTAAAGTAGTTACAAAATGTAGGGCAAAAAATAACATATTTAGAAAAGATATAAAAATTTTGCTGTTATAATCTTTTTAAATATAGAACTTCGCTCAATACTGCATTAAATATATATTAGATCTCTTTAGTTAAATATTAAAATTTGAATTAAAACGCATTTCCTATATTTCACAACCCGGCAATCCCATTTCTTCACTACCTAAAACCTCTATTATGGATACATTATTTCTAAAATCTAAAGATTTTTCTCAAAATGTAGGCAAAAAATTGAATGCAATATTGAAATGGCAAAGCAATTTTAAAAACAATATATAAGAAATCCTTATTTATAATGTTGTTAACTATTAAAATGTGTTCAGTTCTACATTAAATACTTAAAATTGTTTGTATACAATATGATGATTTAAAAAAATAAAACACATTTTCTTTATATATTCTTTCTCTCTCCAACCCAGCATTCCCCATTCTTCACTACCTCTATTATAGATACATTGCTTTATCTAATTGAAGTAGTAACAAAATGTAGTGCAAAATATAGCATGCAGTGCTTAAAATGGCAATTTTATTCGCAAAATTTAGAAATAAAATATAAAAATGCCTGACATGTAAAATTCTTTTGATAAAAAAATTATTCATTAAATGAGCTAAATTTCCTCGACAAAATATAAAGATTTAAAATGAAACATATACATTATGTTTACTCTTTCCAACAAGGTATTCTTTATTCTTCACTCACTTAAAAGTGTCTACTATTTGTACAATGTTTCCGACGCAAGAATTCAAGCAGTTTCAAAAATATAAAGGTTTTCGATATAACAAACATTTATACATTCAAATAACAGCACTCTCAATTCCATCCCAGGTGGAAAACACAAATACGCCCGAAAGAAAGCTTTCCATCGTCGGCAATCTCTTCTTCTTACATCCCTTCACCGACCCGCCAGCAAACAAGAAACAAGCAAAGACAAGAATACAAGCTAAATTTCGTTTCCCTCTAACTAGCCCGGTCACCTCTTCTACTGTCCCAACTGCCGTGCATCCCAAAACAAAAGGAACCCCCTGCAATCTCCAGAAGTACAGCCGAACATTTCCTCGCGGGTCCAATTAGGGCCTAATTGTTGCATTACCTTGCACCAGACAGTACCGCCCCTTACCACCATTCGTCGGCTCTTTGCGTATTTAGAACCCGGAATGTAGTTCTTTTTTTTCCCTTCTTTCTTCCCGCGGAATAGAAAACATGACACCACTGCCCTAAATGAGACACTTAAATTCCGGATTCGGGATTTGGCGGATTTTGGGATTCAATCGGGGTAGTGCCGTTAATTCGGGGAACTGCGTATTGGCGGAATTAGCAATGAGAAAGGAATTTGTTTAATAGTTATTACGGTAGAGGGCATAGAAGGGTACCGTGTTTTTCGCTTTATTTTTATTTTATTTTATTTCTTAGAGTAGTCTCTCCGATTCTTCGGTTGGAGAGCGCTTCAGTCTTTTAAAATTGACCATTAGAAGTGTATTCGATTTGAGTGGAATTTCCGAAGATTTGTTTTTGCAACTACTTCTACTTATTTTTTTAATTTTTTAAAAAAATTATCATTATGCGCTTTTGTTTCTTTTAGATTGGTAGTATTTCAGTCGTTTTCATGAAGCAATAAAGATATTAAATTGTGAGCTGTGTGCGGCTTAGGAATTGAAATCTGAATCCAATGGTAAAATAAAGATTGTCAAAATATTGAGTCCAATATATTTTTTAAGCAATTTGAAAAAAGGTTTAAAAATATGCTTAGAGTCGTCAGCTTCTATGTTTTTTAACTTAGTTTCTATACTTTTTCAAAACACATTGCATGATTTAAAAGATAGCATTTATAGGTTTTCAACGTGTAAGTGAACCATTCTTCTAAATTTAAATTACTTTTGAATGTTAATTTCCAAATGAGTGTTCAGTTTTGTATATGTGTATTTTATGCAGCATGTGTGTATATATAATTTCTATACATTCGGTGCGCTTAAACTGCAATAATAATATAGATCTTTATTGTTTATTACTTATGTTTTAAATAACATTTTTGTCTTATAGTTATTTTAGATATTTTTAAAGCATTTATTATTTTTTTATTGAATTGTATTGTTTTTAGTTCGTTTTTAGATTCTTTTAAATTGTGTTCGTTTCATGACCATTTTTTTATTAATATATTTTGTTGATGAGGATTATTCGGCCAATAATTTTTGAATACCCCAGTCTAACAGACAAAAGCCTGTTACAACTTTAAATATATTATTGTCCTTTTTCTTAAAAAATTATTAATACTATTATTTTCAATTACTATATCTTTTATGATATTTCTGATATTTTCTATTTATTTTTCATTTAAATTGCTTTCTTATGAATTTGTATTTTGAATAGTTAAATTTGATCAGTGCATTATCATTCATTTTTGAGTTTGTAATTTTTATCTGTATATTTTTTGGTTTGGTTTATGTCTTATTTTTGAATGGTTCAGTAGTGTTTTTTACATTTTTATAATATTAACTTTTGAAATAACTTCATAGTTTACTTAAGATTTTTTAAGAAAAATTTGTTTTAATTCAACATAATTTTAAATCTCTCTCTCTCTCTCTCTCTCTCTCTCACACACACACACACACATACAATACAAACACAGTTTTTGCTTCAGCGGTGACCTTGATATGTTAAGGACATGTATATCAAATAGCCTATTCACAAGAAAAGATGGATACAGCTGATTAAATGAATCAAATAGCTTGAAAATAAATAATTTAAATTATAATGAAATGAATATGCTTCTTAAAATATTACTAACGTTTCAGCTGTGACAAAGGTTATATAATGCTTTACATTACATTTTGTAACTGATTGGTTGTTATTCATCAATGACGCGTTTGGAAGTAGAACGAGAGCATTGGCGACATACCGTAATTTTAAACCCCCAGTCAAGTGACGAGGACAACATCTGAGTTGGCACCTCTCTCTCTAAACTTCCACACCAAACCACAGGGAGGACATCGAACATCGGCGGATTTAACGTATATAGATCCCATTACACGGGTATTTAGTAGCATCGCGAATCGAACCCACGACCCGACGAAATAACACCGGTGAAAAGTGAACTCTTTTTAACATCCAATAAAAAAGTATTTAATTTTAATCATTGTAAAAATTTCATTTAATTGTAAAGATTTATTGACTTAACTAGGACAAATATTAATTGTGTTTCGAGATTTTCAAAGTTAAATAATTGCTACAAGAGTAATAATTAAGTAATTTTAAGTTGTTTAATAATTAAGTTGTTTTATTGCACTTTCCATTTAAGCAATGTAGCCCAGTTTTCCATTTGTCGCTGGTGATAAGAGATATAACTTAGGTTTAGTCGACTATGCAAAAAAATATTGTAAACTCGCTCTCTTTTACCTTTCAAACATTCATAACTGTTAGAAAAATTCAGAAAGGAAAAAAAAATTTCAAAATATGAAACAAATAAATGTTATAACGGAAATTTGTAGTTCGCATCTCAAATTTAAGAAACGAAATTCTTCGTACGCATCGATTTGGGTTCATCGGAATTCTGCGTTAAAAGGATCCTCTTAACGTGTCTCTACTGTGTTCATGTTTCTTAAACACTATGGAAAATAAATAACCTAGGTGTTATTTTTCATACTTTTTTTTTAATATTGTCTTCAAAATTTTACACCATTTGATAAAATGAATACTAAAAAAATTCCATTGCATTTTTTCAAGTAGAAGATAAGATGTTTGGTAAATAAATATATGTTACTAATGATAAAATCTCCTCAAAGTCGAGACTGCGCAATTAATAACAAGATTAAAGTGAAAGCACTTCCCTGCATTTTAATAACAACTTCAGAACAACACATTTTTCATTAGATGCACCAACTCTTCGTTATAAATCCTAATACATTCTAATAAGTACTTTTGCTTAATCTTTTTTTTTAAACTATTATCAACTAACTTTTTGATATGTATACTCATATATTAAATTAAGCAAGCGTGTCTGCACGTTATAGAATAAATTATTCTTGCCGAGACGGCTGTAATGGTAAATAAGCACATTACAGAATATTTTTCAACTTTTAGAGAAAGAATCAAGAATAGTATCTAATTGTTTTCAGGAGGAAGTTATGTATGGGTCTTCGTCATCACATTTTCCGTTTGCAAGAGAATTCAGAGACATTCTCGACGGTCAAGGGAGATTTAAATGCCAGCGTAATTTTGGATAAATAAGCTTTTAAAAGTTGAGAGAATAAAGCAAAGTTTTAGTCATAAAACATAATTATGAGTTTTGTAACGAGATTTCACAAATTTCTTTTTCTTTTTATGTCTTGTGACTATAGTTCTACTGAAAACACAATTCCGTATTTGTTAAAGTACATTAAACTTGCAACATTCTAGACATTCTGAATTAATATTTCCGGAAATAGGAATTTAAAAAGTTCATAAATTAAAGTTAACATAAATATATTTCCTCTAAGTTGTTATATATATATATATATATATATATATATATATATATATATATATATACGTACAATGTTTATAAACTCCAATATTGAATAAAAATGGAATTAATAATTCCTATGTTAACAAATATGTCGGATATTTAAATTTCAGTTATAATTTATAACATGATATGAATATCATAACATTTACCTCTTAATTAGAAAGCATCCTTCATATTTTTGTCATAGAGTTTTTATTCGGGAACCATTATCCCGTTATTTGTATTATTTTTTCACTCTGGTAAATTTTAAAATAAGACCAAGATGAATAAATTGTCTGAAGCAAAGATAAACCGTGTGGTGAATGTGTGACGTAACATGTGCAAGAGACATGCGCTTGCGTAACGTGCGTAGCTCAGAGATGGTCTTTCTTAGAGGTGAGAAAAAAGATGAAAAATCGAGGAACTGGCACATTGAGCATGTGGTTAAAAATGCACATTAAAGATCTACTAAATGATTTTTTTTTTCAGGATCTTTATTAAAATTGATCATAACATCCTCTGTTGGGGGAAGGAAGGGGTGCTAAAAGACTTGATTTGTAGAAGAAGTACAAACCAACAAAGAAACATTCAGATTTATATTAGAATTGGTTAGAACAAAAGCTAACGTGACTTCATTATTTTTAACCAACTTAAAAAAAGGAAAATACGCTTAAAAAACTCATTAAAATGTGTATGTTCTTGGTGGAAAAAGTTTGGGAAAAATTGTTGTCATCTGCTGAAGAAAAGAAATTGAGGAAAATGAGGAAAGGGGGTGGGTGCTTGGAAAATATCAAATAAGTTTGATAAAAATGTTTTTCGATAGAAATATGCTTACGGCTCCTTCCATTCATCAACGAAGCAACCGAAAAAATTACAAATGGTACTATCACTGAAGTAATTAATGTAAAACAACAAATAGACTTTAATATTTATAATTTATATTGCATCTTTCTTCCTAAATATATTGATCTATTTTTATAAAAGAACTTTAAACGATCAATTTCATAAATTTATATCATTTGATGTACTGAATAATAAAAAGAAAAATAATCAACTGGACGAAATTATTAAAAAAAAAAGTCGAAGCAATTTTAGAAAAATTTTAAATTAAATTGAAGTTCAAAATTTTAAAATGCATATTACCTCTCTGTATAGCAAGTTTAGTACCTTGAGACAAAATTCAAAACATTGATAAGTATTATGCACTTATTGTTCAATTTTTAATAGTCCCTTCTTTTTGCACCTTCGAGCTACAAACTGTAACAAAATGCAAACAGTAAAAAAAAAAATGCAAACAATAAAAAAAAACTCGAAAATATCATTAAAATCATAAAAACAATATGACTCTATATAAAAGAAATCTTTTTTTGAAAATGGCAATCTAACACTTTCATGATTCCCAAGAAAAAGAAGTACAGCTCAAAAGCAAGACTAACAAAAATTTGCAATGAAATAATACGTAAGCTTCAAATAAAAGTAAATAATTCAATTAATTTTTAAAATGCATTTTCCTACGAATATACTTATTATTTATCCTAATACACAGAAATATCCTAATACAATAAACTAAGAAAATATACGTCATCAAAATAAAAAAGATTCTTAATTTTGATATCAATGGGGGGAAAAAGGCTGCGTATAAATTTTTTTTAATTATAACAATTCATGTGAATGCGTACTTTTCATTTTATTAATAACTTTTATTTCATTCATGTTTTAATAACAAATATATTTCATTCATTATCATTGAGTGTTCCTATAAATTTCATTTTCAATTACATATATATATTCCATATAAAAAAATTCAAGCTATAACTCCTCTTATTTTGATGTTATTTTAAATTAAAATATAAGTATATACCTTTTATGCTTATAATATTATATTCATGTTACAAGAATATATATGAGTATTAACAAAACTTTATTTATATGTGACAATTTTCAATGTTAATTAAAGATAAGTACGCTTTTAAAATATAGGCGACTAGAAACTCTTTTTATCAGCCTTTATTATATACTAGATAAACCAATGCAATTCTTTATTTTAAGAAGCAAATTAGGTATGGTTTTTTCTTAATTTTTATCCATTATCTACTTTTAGGTTCAAATGTATTTCAAAGACTTCTACAACGAAAAAATTATAAGTAATTTATTGAAATAAATGTAAATAAGAAAAACGTATAAGCATCAAAATATAGCGCTTCAGAAATAATTAAATCAATCAAGTTTGTCATTGGCTTACACTTTCGTCTTGATCTTGTATATACAAGTACTTTATAAGACCCTTAAACCTCAAAATTTTTGATTTTCTTTTAAAAAAAAATGTATGTTAGATTCCCATCTTTCCTAAATATTTTGGTGCTAAAGATTTGATGATTCTACTAAAACTTCCAGAATTATCGAGGAAATTTTTCTTTTAAAAATTTAACTTGTATGCAGGATTTCTCAGATACTGTTAATCATATTAGTATGAAATTTCATTCACATGCTAAGAATAAATTTCTTTCTAGCTTATACATAATTTTTTTACAAATTATTAACAAAAAAAAAGTTTTATACGTTTTAATCGAATTTCATATATTCTACATAATTGTATTAAAAAACGTTTTTTTTTTCCTCTAAATGTTTTAAAATTATGTATAACAACAAAATTTAATATTTTTCTATCAAATAGAATTAATTTTGCAAATTTTGATCGAAGTTGTACTTCAGAATCCTGCGCATAGTAAAATATTGATTTTCATTATTTTAGAAAAGGATCAAATTAATTTTTTTACAATCTAATAATTTTTTAAATTTACGTGAAAATATGAGAATTATTGTAAATGTACATAATTATTAAACGGTGCACGTGTCAGGTTTCTGCTTTGTTTCATTGATAAGTTATAATGGTTGGAAAAATGGTGTTTTTAATAGCGTGTACATATAATAGTTAACAGTCCTAAGACACTTTAATGAAATTCAAAAATTGTAAGAACAGATGTATTCCTGGCAACGGAGATGAATTCAATTTTTGTAATAAATTTCAACGAACCGTGACCGTATTGATTCTCTCGAAAAGAGTTATTCTCTTGCGAAGACAGAGAAGACTCAATGGTGTGAGGAAGAATCCTCGTGTGTCCGTCCGAAGCTTGTTTCGTCATGCAATTAGTGAGCGGGATGTCCTCTTACCCCGGCAATCCCTTTATTCCGTCCTCTCCGCGGCTATTCTTACACATCAAAGAGGTCCACAAAGATTAACCGACCGTTGGCACAATAAATTATTCGATTTTCCCACTGTTGATGGAGTGGCCGATTGGGGAATGTATCCAACCTTCTGTTCTGCAGATGGCTGTATTCCATCCTGTCACATTTCGCGTCTGCGTAGGGTATTTTTTCTCTCCAGATAAAGAGAAATGGTTCGTTTTGGAACAACCGGAGAGTGTTGAACGAGATTTAGTTTAGATGAATTGTTATGGTTTGAATTGCAAAGGAATTTGGATGGAAAAGTGTGTAACTACTTGCAAGGGATTGATTTAAAAAAATTCTGAATACTGATTCAGTTCAAAAGTTGTTGAAAATGTATTCATTTAGAGCTCTGCATAAATGCATGAACAGCGCTAGTGTAAAAAAAAGGAAGTTAAAAAAAATGGGTTAAGATGTAAATTAAAGAAGATAAAAAGCCTAAAAGGAATAGGAAATAATTAAATAACTTTGGTTATAATATTAAACAAAAATACGGACGAATATATAATAAATATGTATGTAATCCAATAATAAATTACCTTAATTATAGCAATACAAAATTTATCTATATTTAACGTGTAAAAATAAAACTAGTAATTTAAAAATATTCCATTACTACAAGTGTGAAATAGACAAAAACATCGCCTAAAACTACAACGAATGAATCAAAGAAAAAAATACAGAAGCCAGTAAAGTCAAAAATGGAGATAAAGAAATTCAAATGCCGTCCTACAGGATACGTGTTTAGGCTTGCAGTATGGAATCCAACTATGACTAGAATTACGAAAAATACACATCCACCCATATATATATATATATATATATATATATATATATATATATATATATATATTTCCTAGAAAATAAGTTATTTTTTAAATTTCGAAATCAACACATTGGCTTGACATCTACAAATATATTCCAGAAGAATTCGATGAAAATTTGTAGAATCATGTTCAAAGTGCTTAAGCGTATATAGTAATAGTTCAGTCCATGACCTGATTACTTTTCATCTCTTTTAATACATTGATGGTAACATCCGAAGGTTTTTAGGTCTGCTCGTGCTTTTCAAGCCTTATCAAGTTACGTAGAAGAAGAATATTTCAAATGACATATTTTAAATCAAATGTAGAATATGTCTCCCTGTGCGATTTAATATTAATACTAATTATTTGCTTTTAAAGTATATTTCACGTAAATGTATCAGTAAAAGTTGTCTTTTTTTAATAATACTACAATTCATATCTTATATTTCGGCAGATCTTTTTAGATGAAAAGAAGCAATCTATTCCATCATAGCAATTTAAAAATTATATAACAAACATTAGTATATTTTTTGAATTTAATAAAATATAATATGAAATTATAGTATTCCTTTATTAAAAAAATTACGCTGAAATTATTTTATGATTATTTCCTATCGAGGCAAGTTGCAACCTTGTATTTATTTAGAAAGTTTCAACTATCCCTTTTAGTAACTTTTTTAAAAAAAAAAAATTTAACGTGCGCTTATGATTTGCTTCAGTAATTGGGCTAATTTTTTATATTTCATGAAAATCATCCTAAAAGCAATTACTCACTTTAATTTGTTTATTTTTGATATCACAATTTAACTTTATTTTTCTATTCATGACATGAATCTGAAAGACTTTTCCAAGTATTAGAAAACCATTCGGTCGATCTTTCTTAACTGTCTATTTGTATATTATTTTTAACTCCAACTTTCCTTTTCTAACTCATCCATTCAATACAAAAATGAATTGATATGAAACTCCATAAATCTTTCCTCCTTTGATCCCACAATTGTGTTACAAAATAACAAAATCCGTATCAAACTGGTAAGTAATTACATTCTTTCATCTTGGCATTGAGAGGATTTGTACAAAATTCTTCCGTCACTTTATCATAACTGAAATCTTACAATCTTTAAAGAAAAAGATCCTCAATGTTTAAAACGGCTGTCTTGAAGTAACACAACCACCGTGAATCTTATGTTTGTGGAATTTTCGGTGATTTTTAAGTACATCAATTAATGAAAATTCTAAAAGCAAATATTGCGAGAATTTTCTCAGTGTAGGTTCAAAGTTAATCCAAGAATTGAACATCACGCTGCTAATACAGGTACTAAGTTCTACCAATTTTAATATCACATTTAATTGTATTTCAACGACTATTTTACATAAATATAATTTTTTTCAAATCGGCGCGATTTTCATAGCAGAGTATCTCCTTAAGTTTTAAGTGCTTCTCCTTTCCCCCTCGTTTACATCAAAACAAGAGCTGTTTTTGTTGAGGGTATGCTAGTTGCAGGGTTGAATAAACTTATTCACTTCTGGTATGGTGGACGTAGCAGCGAAAGTGTCACAAAATATGTTACCCACTCTTCTTACTATTATATGTAACGTTTTATAGTTACCTAAAATACATAAATTTTCTAATTAAATACATTGAAAATGCTGCACAATAATACCGATGATTATCAGTGTTTAATACGAATTTTAAAATAAAATGCATGATATTAAATGAGCACAAGAAAATTACATTTTTAATAGGATAATAAATCAGTGAAATTGCATTGTTTTTTCAATAATTTCGAGTTAACATTAAATTAGTAAAAATGCACATCTCAGTAACTCATTCCTAGTTATAACAGTATAATTTTTTTAAACAAACAATTTATTTTATTTATTTTTATTACTCTATAATTTTCGTGATTTTTTCGAAATATACAAGCATCTGTAAATTTTGTTTAGGAAGAAGTTTTTATATGTGGGAATTATAACAAGAGTTTTACAATTATAAATGTTACTCGTGTAATGTGAAACATTAATAATATTTCCTCAACAAATTTTATTTACGTCTTAAAGTTTTATATAAGCTCCTGATAACAAAAAGTAACATTTTGTAGGATGCGGTGGCCTTTGTTGTTGTTTTACTTCTAGCAACAAGTTGCTTTTTAACTCATCATACCTCTTGTGTGTGATGGAATGGGGTTTAATCTGCAGAATAAATAATGAAATGCTAGCACAATAAGCTCAATTTATTTTATAAACAATATAAAACTAAGAAAACGATATTTTTCTGAAACAAAAGAAAAACAAATGATCTAGCTCGTATTTATAACAAAAAAGCCTCACGGACAACTTCATAATTTTATAATATATAATAAAATTAGTAGTAAAAAAAAATTCTCCCCATTGGGGTAGTCCTTAAAGTAGAAGATAAGATGAATAACAAATAAAGCAAGTATTAATAGAGATAAAATATCCCTGTGGTAGCTGCACTAATGTGTTATAGTTTTTCTTTTTCTTGTTCGAAGTTAGACTCGTATAAGACTCTTCTTTAACAAATAGCATTTATTTTCCCTTCGAGTCTGTCTCGGAATTAGTTTCTGTACCTTCCTCTCACTACCAAATGCATGTTTATTCTGATCATATCACACTGGTAACCCATTTCTTGACAAAGAGGGAAAGGGTACCAAAATTTTCTCACGCCAACAAGAACCCTATATATTACACTTCTCAAAGAGGAGACAACGATTAAATAATAAAACTAAAGAAAAAGCACTTTTCTTATAGCGATTTAATTATAATTAGAACATCCTCATGCTCTCGCGCATGTATATGATAATTTAATTCACTCTTCATAGTTAATATTACCTATAAAAACGGAACTTTTTGGGATTAGTCTCCCTCGTAAAAGACCATTAATTAGGTAATAATTACAAAATTTGTATAACGATCATAAATTTTAAGAAATTTGTTTTGATTTTGTTAAAATGTTGTCAATTCATTTGTATTAAAATCTTTTAATATACATGTTATCTCAATCTGTAACTTAAAAGAAGGAGATATTCGATTCCAACTGAAATTTTATTTATCAGCTAAAATAGTAAAGATAATTGTAACGATGCTAATAGTCATGAATGTTAGAATTGTGAAATATATCCTTGAAGACTTTCCTACAATCAGTTTTTACTTCTTTGTATCTAATACAACATAAAGAAAAATTTATGTTGCGGTATATTAATATAGTTCATTCTAAATATCGCAAAATGAAAGTATTTTTTCTTTAAAAACTATTTAAAATGATTAATCATTAATGATGTATGTATTTATGTGTTCTAGTGTATTGTAATTTGTAATTTTGGGTCAAATTTATGATGTGGTACCAACATAATGGTGTTTCAACTGCAAAAAAAAAAAAAATACCAGTTTAATCGAGAGAAAAATTTCTCTCAAACTAACGAATGCGAAATCCGTATTAGTATATTACAAAATCTTAAGATATCAAGGTTGCCCTTGACTAACGTAACATCAGGAAATGTAAATGAATTTGCCATATCTTATCAATGTCTAGGAGTTCGCCAGAAAATATTTGTTTTCAATTTTAAAAATTTTATCAAGTATTATGCAACAAAAATTGACCATAATTAAATTAAATGAATTTTTCTTTTAACATTTTCGAATTACTGTAAATTCGTCATTTAATATACATTTCGGACCTCTGATGATACTTTATACAACTGCTTAATTTTTAATTTCGTGATGTAAAGCATTGACGTTTCAATTGTGAACACGTTAAATGTTATGTAACCTATTTTTTTTCCACACTGTACTTAGTAAGTAAATGCACATTAACGAATTCAGATCGAAGAAGTAGAGAAGTTTATTTAGATGATTTCCTTTCTATTCTCTTCTTCTTCCGCTTGTTGAAATATATATATTACCGACAAGCAGCAATAAAACAATCCTTTGATATATGGTTTCAGAAAATGTGATTGCAAATCAAAGTGTTCACAATCTTTAGATTGTGCTAAAAATAAACATAATTATATCATATTTATTTTTGAAAATTCATTTCCTTAATTCTAATAATTAATTTAAACCGTTTAATTGATTATTTGTCGGATACTTCGTTCACTTATTGATACTAACAATTTTATTCCTTAAATAATGATAATTGGTTAAATAATGTTATGCTTTAACAATTGTAGTATATTTTATTCACAATTTTACGAAGTGTAATGATAAGATTTGATCAAGTGCATAAATAATTTACGAAGAACTTATATTTGGACGGAAAATTGGTTAGTTAATGATAATGAATCTAAGTGAGCCCAGCTGAACCAGCTCTTCCTAATCTACGAAGTAATCGGAGTTATCTTAGAAGAGATAGGTTTCAATAATATTGAAATTGAACCCTTAAACCCTGTTATTCTATTACTTCTAACCTGAGTGAATTATAAGCAACTGTTTAATTTATTATTACAAACAATAATTCAAATGTGTTTCGGCCAAGTAGCAGTAGGGAAAGACTCATAACTGTATAACACCCGATGATTATAGCGTTTTTTTATTACTGAGTATGATTAATTATTCAGAAAAATACAGTTGACAGAAAGGCATATTGTGTCCAATAAGAATGCTAATCACTTTATTTATTCACTTGACTTTGAGATTTAAAGTTAAAAAGTTTATCTTATTAACCCTGTAGTAACACTCCATTAACGTGTTTGAAAAAAAAATTTAGAAAACTAAATTAATTTCCCCCTTACCAACTTATTCGGGTTCAATCCCTGAATCGCCTTTCGACCGGTTCTAGAATACATCTGATTACTTCTTAGATAAGAGTAGTGGAATCCGATGTCTAATTTTGATTCATTACCTCTCTCGTTAGTTATACCACCAACTAACTGACTTCCAATTCGCTACTTTACGCCATTTAGTTCCTTGGTTCTTACAAATGCAATTTACCTAATATATTTATGATTTCAATCTAAGCAGCATAAGCCACATTTCATTTCATTGAAAGGGATTTCATTTGAAACAATCGGAACAGAAAAATTCCCGAGATTAGTGAAGGGAAAATCGAGTTATAGCCCTAGCGTTACAACTTCAATAAAAATAATTAGATATCATTATAATTGGATTCGACTTTCCCTTCTGTTGATTGTATATGTTTATTATTAACTATTTGAACTTGGTTTAGTTTAGTTTTTATTAACGTCGCACGAGAAGCAACACGAGAGCTATTGGCGACGGACCTCATAATTTTGAATCTCGGTCAAGTAACGAGGATGACACCTGAGCTGGCACCCCCCTCTCCTAACAGCCACACCAAGCCAACGGGAGGACTTTGAGCCCCGAACAGATTTAACGTGCATCAGCCCCGGCTACTCGGCGGGTCTTTGGCGGCCAAGGATCGAACCCGCGACTGAACGAAAACCGCTGGCCGCTAGTCCACGACCTTGACCACTAGGCTACCGCGGCCCATTTGAACTTGGTAACTGATCGAAAACTACCGGGCGTTACAAAAGTATAATGTGATTTTCAATAGCATCTAGTATTTCTGAGTAATTTTTCTGAATATTTCCGCACTTTAACAGATCAGTCTATTTAATCTACAGATTATTGAAGTAATGTGCACATTTCCTGATTTTCGCACTTTAACGGTAACATAAATATATATCCATATGGAATGAAAGCTCTATATAACCGTATTATTTGTCACTTAGTTTGCATTACAGCAGAACAGCTTAGTTAAATCATTTAAGCGAAAAATGAACTCGTAACATAAGTTATGTAATGATTTAGCAAAATTCCATGCAATCTTAATGCGTAAAAATGTATTGTGTGAAGATTTTATGTTGTAATTCTGTGTGTATCAAGGAAGCCGTGATAGCCTAGTGGTCAGCTAGCAAGTGGACTAGCTAACGTTGTTGTTTACGTGGGACTAATGCATGTCAAATCTGGTCGAGGCTCTAAGTCCTCCCTTTGGCATGGTGTGCAAAATTGGAAATGGAGGTACCAGCTCAGGTGTAGTTCGTAATGAAACGATTTTCAGAGAACCTAGCCCGAAGGGCTTTAATCTCCGGTATCAGTTTAACATGATAAAATTTACTTGCCCATGAGTTAAAGTTTAAATTGAAAAATTAAAAAGTTAAATCAATTAGAAAAACTATTGAAAATTAAATAAATGCATAAGTGTAAGAAAAATTACTATGAGAAAATTTAATGTAGTTCTCGTCACTTGACTGAGGTCCGTCATCAACAGCTATCGTATTGCTTTTCAGTGTGATATTAATGAACAATAATACGTATGTATCAAGATAAATATTAATTCTTTGCTTATAAGTTTCTAGATTGAAGAACTTCAAATAACAATAAAGATGTGCATATAAATATTAAAATTTCAAGATAGGCAAATTTTATGATACGATATATTATGGGAATGATATAACAGAGTTGAATATTAAAAGTGAAAATAATTCACGCAGAAAATTTCTAATATGAAGCCAAGAAATCTCAAAAGAATTCTTTTTTCGTGGTTTTATTACATTTTACTTCTTTGTTATTGCTTTTAAAGTAAACAATTCTTAGCTTTTCAAACCACGTTAAAATATAACATTGTATCAACTGAAAATGTTACATATTTTATTCGATTATGCTTATATAGCTCAAAGATATTGAACAAAATATTGTGTTAGATAGAAATATTGTATATATAATTTTGGCTATATATATATATATATATATATATATATATATATGCGTGTATGTGTGTTTGCATGTATGTATGTATATAAAAAATAGATTATAAGTAAGTAAAAATGACGACATTTCTCTTAAAATATTCGAAACAAATACTACTATTTTATCCTAAAAGTATTGTAAGACATTTATAAAAGCAAAGATTATTGAAAAAGTACAAAGTCTTCTGTTATTCATTACTGGTTTCAAAATTTAAAGTCATGGAAAATTGTGTACCGTGTAAAATTAGTCTGTATTCAATGAAAGTAAGTTTAAGAATGAAATACTTACACTAAAGATTGTTTTCTCTTATACTCACATATAAACCATTTTATAAAGTAATGATACAGAGTTTACAAAGAGTTTTAAATAAATAAGAATCTCTTATATGTAAAGTGCTTGTTACCATAATGTGAACACTGAAGTTTCGTATATGTTTCTGATATTGTCTTACATAGAACTTATGTTTCTTATCAAAGTAATGTTTTGAAAGGTATTTTGTTATTTTTTATATCGAACAATAGAATTTGACTAAAATGATCTTACTTTTGAAAACTTTTATTCAAAAGGATTACAATTTGAAGAATTTCTCGAACATTTCTTCATGAAATGAAGTAAATAATCCTTCAGTAACATTTTTTTTTTCAATAAATATTCTCATTGTACATCTCTTTATCGAAGCAAAACAACATAAATAAATACATCAGCAGTGTGTTTTAAAATATGTTGTTAGGTTTAAAGTAATTTTTGAATACAAGAGGTATTTTTTTAAAATTGCTACATCAAATTTTCATAGAAGGTTATTATAGAGTTCCAATTGTATTTCAGTGCTGACTTTTTAGATTATTCCAGAGCTTTAACTGAAATAAATAAATATTTTTGTCGTTTATAATCCTTGCTCAAGTTATTTTCTATTTCAATATGAATGATGTATAAATAAGATTTTATAAAGTAAATATTATGATATTTTTCTTTTTTTCTATTTAAATATTTATCTCTATAACAAATAAAAGAAAAGTTCATGTAATTTGAAATTCAAAATTACATTTTTAAAACAAATGGTGTAATATATTATTGATATAAAAATCATTTACTAAAAAGTAATAATATAACAATAATAATAATAATTCTTCACTTCTTTATATTGCTTATATCCTATTTAAATCAAAAGAAGATTTTAAAATATTAATATTTGAAAAGTGAAAGTGCGCATTGTTTCATTATGAATGGTATTTTTTCTAGTAATTTTCCTGGATCAAAAGATATTCAATAAAGAAGGCATCGAATCTGTAATAGAAATAAATAAAATGTTTCACTGAAAGTCTTCAGACGGTTCTTGCTTTGTACAAACATTCAAAAACAAAAACGACATTTTTTTTCTAAAATTTACAACTAAATTCTCTAATTAAGAATTAGATAACTTGTAGATAAAAATAAAGAAACTTGATGTTTTGAACAGAAAAATGCAAAAAAAAGGGTTGTATATGTCTCGAATAATGGCATGTGATAAGTTAGAACATAACAAAATTATATTGATGGCTAAAACATATTCGTCAACCATAATTGTAAGAATTCTTAAACAGAATTCTATGATCCTGATTGAAAGAAGAAGTTATGTATTTAACAATTCGTGATCTTTGTCTTCATTCATAACTCAACAACAACAAACGTCTTTTTCCCTTATAAATGTGTTCATTAAATTACTGACAAGTAATAGCTGTGTTTATAACCAAGAATATTACATAATCCTTCTTTATGGGATGAGAGGAACAAAACAGTGCTCTTTCTAAAAATGAAACTTTCGTAAAATTTAAAATATTTCTATATATATTTAGATGCTTGCTAATATTTTTATAGTATTATTATCTTTACAGCATTTATTATCAATAATTCACAGGGAGAGAATATTATATTTTTCTATAAAATTTTAATTATTTTAATTATATATATATGTATGTGTGTGTGTGTGTGTGTGTATGTGTACGTGTAGAAAATGCTTGCGCTAGAGGTATTTCGAAATGTGGACAACTATGTCCATTTGTAAACACATTAACGTTTAACTCCACTAAAGAACAACTACAAATATAATCAGAAATACGACACAAACACTTAAACATTGATTTAATCATAATAATAATAATCTAACTACCTTGCACTATATAGTACAAAAGCTTCAGTCTATTTTTATGAAACCAATTCTTCCGTCCTCTTGCCCTGGCATCTACTCCAAATATAATGATTTAACTTAATTAATATTAGTTTCTCACAATAATAATTTAATTTTCAAATTTCTCCCATTATCTCCTTTAAAAGTAAAGCGTTCAGTCTTATTTCCTGCTACCATTTATTTTTAAGTTTAATTTATGCAATCACGCGTTCTTAAAAACTCGCTGACAATGCTGTTCCCAGGCTTTAGACCTGTAGGGATGATCCCTACCAGACTTTAGGTCTGCACTTAAATTCTCTCGAAATCCATCCATTCATACCACATTTTCTCTGACGTTTGTGGTGAAAGATCCCTGCTATATAACCAAAAACACAGCGAAAAAACCTATCTTGCTTTTACACTCTTGCTCTCATAATCTTTGTCCAAAGGTGGAATTGTATAAATACAGCCGTGTGGAACTGGTCTCTCTCTCCGTTACAATAAAATAACCACTTAAAAATAAAATTGGCTTCGACTGTCTTTGAAACTTAATTAAATAAGTACTAGCTAAAATATTTAAAAGAAAGGCTTGACATTATATACATATATATATATACACACACATATATATATATATATATATAAGCATAATAATTTCATATTATTTAGATATAATGGCAAACTTATAATTTTTCAAATTAACTTCACCCTAGATGTTAAACTAGATTTATCTTTTTATCTTTATGATTTAAATTTGATTCAAAATAATGTAAATTGTTATGAAACAGATTTTTAGATGTTAATTTAAAAATTAAGATTAATATGATTATTACTAACATAAAGCCTAGAGAAGTAGTTACTTTCCCCCTTTTAATGAAATTCTATTCTTTAAAAGCAAATTAAACTTAAACATATGTAAGAACATTTTTTAATGTATTTTTTACTTAGAAATATCAAATTAGTTAATACGCTTTTAAATATTCAAAATAACCTAAGTAACTTCTTTTTCCAAAGCGGATTATCTCTAACTAATCTTTTAAAAAGAAATTTAAGCTACAAAAACTATGAATAAGTTAATTATATGTTTTTTTCATTTGTGAGTCAAAAAATATTTATAACTTTTTTGATTTAATAACAATTGTTTCGAAAAATATTTTTTCAATTGATTAAATTAAAATTAAATTTTTAATGCAATTTTAATAAATTTTTCAAGTTGTAACTTAGCTTGATAGATGATGTTGCTTTCTTTTGATTTTCTTTCAGTTTTAAATTCTGTATTTAATTAGTTTTATCTTTTAGGATTTCTTTTGATAAAGTTTTGATCCTTAAGTTTTTCTTCTTTTATTGTTGATAGTTATTTATTAAAAATTTTAATAGTAATTTTGTAATATTCAAGATTACATATAAGTTATGTATGAGTCTTGGACAATTTTGACTGTTTTATTCTATAGTTTAATGTTAGTATTTTAGATAGACAGTATTAGGCAATAGATAGATATTGTCATACTTCAAGTGGAGAATTTTTTTTAATGTCGCCAGTTTCTATACTATTTTAACTCAGTTCTTATGCTTTTTCAAGACATTGTATGAGTTGAAATTTGGCATTCATGGGTTTTTAACGTGTAAGTGAATCTTTGTACTAAATTTAAATAAATTTTCAAAGTTAATTTCCAAATGAATGGTCCTTCTTGTTTGTGTTTTGTACACCATGTTTGTAGTTTTCATATACGTGTCGAGTTGTACAAGCATAAAATGTTCTATTTAGCTTCTTTTGTATTTTTAATAACATTTTTCTCTTATAGTTTCTTAAACTTTATTTTTGAAAGATTTATTTTGACATATATCACGTGTTTCTCAAATGCTTTTGGGTTTACTTTTATTGCATTTTTGGTTTCATAACCCTTTTTTAATAATATATTTTGTTGAGGGGGGGGGTAATTTGGTCAATATTGCTAGAATAACCCAACTTAACAGTCTAAAGGCTGTTACAACTTTAAACATATTTTGCAATATTTTTCTTTTTCAATTTCTTAAAAATTTTTTTATCCATTATAATATCATTTTTGATATTATTGATTTTTTTTATCAATTTATTTTTCATTTAACTTTTTTTTTTAAAATTTATAATTCGTCTTTAATAGTTATTTGAATAATATACTATTATTGGCTTTTCAGTTTGCAATTTTTACCTGTCTGTTTTTGCTTTGGCTTATATCTTAGTTCTTAATGGTTCAGTTGTTATTTTTACATTTTGTTATGTTAAATTTTGAAATATCTTCCTAATTTATTTGCGATTTTTTTTTTTTTTAAAAATGTGTTATTTAATTTTTTAAATTTTGTTTTTGATTTATTTTTCATTTTTAAGGATATTATTTATTTAATTTTTTCCCCAATTTGTAAAATATTGTTTTTTCAAACACCTTTCCTTCAATTTTTATCATACAATGTTAAGCAAATTAATTTATTTCGGTTTATTTAACAATTTACAGGTATGGTTTCATTTAAATCAGTCAATCAGTTTTTACTTCGGAGAATATTTCTTTCATGGAGTAGAATGGGTAAAAGCTTACATATGAAATTTGAGCAGTTTTGAAATTTGTTAATTTTTTATGACTTGATAGTTAATTTATTTCTGCATTTTTTTTTTTTTTTTTTTTTTTTTTTTGTAGTCTTTAAAAATTTCAACATTTTTTCTGATGAATTATCATTGGTTATTTTTTACATTACTTTTTGTTTTAAAATGATGACTTTTTAAATTAATTTTTGGATAATTAATATTTCTATTTTTATTTGGATTTTTAAAAGTTTTTATAATGCTTGTATTTTAGATGTTTAGTTACGTGTCATTTGATTATTTGCAGTTAAATTGAAGATAATTGCTACTTTACCTTCTTTTTCCTATGGTTCATTTCCTAAAATATTCATGATTTTTGCTGTGTTATCATATTTCTTTTATAATATAATTCACTGAATCGTTCACTGAAACACACTGAAAGTTCAGCGTTCTATTTGTATGCATACAACTTTGGTTTATATTACCACAAATGGTTCTAGAACGCGGGGAACAAAACTTAAGTAAAATGATAAATACATTTAATTGTTTCGTTATATACTAAGTACTCAAAAATAGTATTTGAGAAATTAGTTTCAGCCTTATTTGTTTCTTTTCATACATAGATCATACACAGATTTAAGATTTCATACATAAATATGTCAAGGTACACTAAGACAAAAGGCGCGATAAGAAAGAATTGAAAATATTTTTCTTGTTCACCTCCTCGATTTGAAATCTGCTACTTCTTGACTGGCAGATCATGAAGAACATTTTTTTTTCACAGGAACAATTATTTTACGTATGTATATATACATGAGAAATTTTATTTATTTACTATTTTGCGTTAAATAATTTCTGGCTGTATTTTTGCTTATGGTATGTTCAATTGAGTATATATTATATATTTTTCACATTAAGTATAATAACAATACGCACATAGATTTAATTTTCGTACTTTATTCGTATGCATAGTTTTCATTAATCTTTTGAGTGAATATAGTTTTGAAATCTATAAGACAACAAAAACCTTCACTTATATATATTAAATCACTCAAATTTAATTATTTCTTATCATTCGTTTTACATGTGTATAATTCTATTTATAGATAACTATTTATAATAGTACATAAATATTAATAGGGTTCTTTTTGGCAACTGTATTAATAAAATAGTTTCCATTTATGAATATATTAATATTTAATACCTATAAAGTATATTATCATATTATAATAAGAAAACTATTTTTCTCTTATATTCCGAAATTTTACGGTATTTCAATGCCATGGCAAACAGAAAAAATGCAATAGCTAGTATATAAACCAATGCTATAAATATTTGATTTCCACAATTATTTTCCTTTAATTTTTAATTATTATATTTTCAATTTAACACGTAAAATTAAAATTGTTTTTGTCTTTGATAAAACATATTTTGCACATTGCATGGCCTTATTCGTTTTGAAATGGGTAGCACATGGCATTCCATATATATACTGGTTAAATCAATCAATATTAATGCTAGTACCTTTTCTTTTCCGAGTTTGGATCTTATTCTTCAACATTACATAAAAATTGCCTTATAAAAATGTGACAGCAATAGATATCCGAAAAAAGGATCGAGAACTTGACTTTTGACATTCACTGCACGACCCCCAGTAATTGACCCCGCTGACTCAACATCAAACATCGAGTCTCAACAAAGTGGCATCTTCCCACTGTTTCTGGTCTCCAGCAGATGCGATCACTGACCACAAGGGAACGAGATGGTCGAAGGGGGAGGACACATTTTACTACCACCGATATAAAAGACCCCGGCATTGTCTATCACAGCCTCCCCCGTACTCCTCAGAAGCACGTCGAGTCGTCTGCTTTCATGCTGTTTGGCGTGTTCCTTGTTAATGGCTCAGACCCCGTCGTTAAATTTAATATCAGGGGTTCACAGAGGTATCGACACCGGAAAACGCCATCGTGTGTACACATCCCCACTCTCTGGAATCTTTTATGAGGTGGTCGGAAAGATCTTTTGAGTTTCGCTGATGTAAATGATCGTGAGAGGTGTTTGTATACACATTTGCCGTTTGAACAGAACCTCATCTGGAAGGAATGAAGAGTATGGGGTTGTTTATATCAAGCGTTCACAAATATACACTTTTTATGAAACAATAATTTTTAAAACTACACTTTTATGAAAATGTTAGCAAATAAATTTGAGGAAGATATTGCAATCACAGGCTGGTATATGAAATATTTTAAGGTAATATATATATATATAATGGTAAATTTGAATGTTTTTAGTTTGGTTTAAACTGATGCCTCTGTAGAGTTATCCTTCACTAACAATTGGAAAATGTAAGATTATTCTAAATCGGCCTTTGGAATGTAATTTTCCTTCACGAATTATCAGCACCGCAATTTAATTACTAATTTGATGTAGTACATTCGACCTTAGCAATTGAAAAAACATGTTTCTTAAAACTTAACATGATGATGCACTCATATCGAGAAAGAGAAGCCCTAGGCTTCTGAATGCTCGAATCTATACCTTGCAAAGTTTTTTTTGTTTCTTAAAACTCTGAAATTCTTATTGTGAAGTATTTATATTAAGAATTCTAGATTTTTATCGAGTTTATTTATCATAATTAATTATTATTATTATTCAAGCTCCTCATGTATAATTTCACTTTTTACCTTCAAAGCAGCTGTTCAATTAGACTACCATGGTAGAATGTTAAGAACAGAACTTATAATTTAAAACCACAATTAGATAATGATATATAACTTGGTGCATCTTCGTACTTTATTACACCACATTACTGAGGTCCCAAAATATTTGTAAAGCAGCAGCTGCTATCATTTTGCTTTGTGATTTTTTTTCTCTTAGATTTGCGTCTCAATCTCTTTATCTTCCATCACTAGGCTTCGACAACATTCATCATGTTGCCGCACCTTCTGTCACTTGTATTGTTTTATAAATAATGCTATTTTCTGCTCTTGAATTATTTATTATAACGGAAAATGTATTTATTTTATATGTATTAATAGCTAACTACATTTTATTGGAATATTTTATATTAAATGTATACATATTTTAAAAGAGAGATTTACATTAAATTTTTTTAATAGAATAAAGCGAGTTAAAGATCTTTTCGGACAGTATCTTAGATTGCTAATAATATTTTTAAATCAACATAGTATGATCATTTCTTTAATTTTCTACTGTAAAAATGAACGTGTAATGTAAAAACACATCCTGACATACAGAATAGAACTGCGGCAGTTCCCTTGGGTCACAGAAGTTTCAATATAGCACAACTTAGTAATTCGACGCAAGAAAAACATGAATTCTAAAGACGAAGTAGTTACGTCACGATACTAACAAATAAGAATCGGGAATCCATCGACGCGATTTGAAGAGATGTATAGTTTCTATCATATAATATTTCGAATGAATGTAATTATAAATATTTAAGTTTTTGCTATCTGAAATCCTGCTACAATTGATTGGGGACGTAGAGAGAATTTTTTTTATGGGGAGGGGCGTTCTCCCACAACAACTCATATTTCAAATTTAATTTCAAATTTTACTATTTATTTTTAAGGTGAAAAGAATGTGTGTAATACGGGATTCGAATATTATTTTTTTGTAATAAAAAAAAAATCAGTATAAAAATTGGCAGGTTTAAAATTTGAGTATAAATCATTCTAATGGTGATTGCAATCCCCACATACTTTCCTTTTACTATGAAACTATGAATGAAGGAACAAAATACTCAACAATGGAACAGGATTTAAGATAACAAAAACTTAAGCAAACATAATAATATCATTTCTAGTTATAGATCTAGTTTAGCAGATAAGAAGGAAAATAACATTATGTACTGTTAAATCGTAACTATATTCTTTCTTCGTAAATAAATATCCTCTTACTTCAAGTTTAATTAGAATTTCTTTTTCAATCCCGATAATACGCCCACTCCCATGTTTTTGTTCACAAATTCATTTCATTATTATCTTTTTTATTTACTGTTTTGATATATTTTTAGAACTTTATAATATCACTCTAATTTTTACTGACAAACTTTAGTTCACGATTTACTTTTATTTAATAGAATTTGATTTTTATCCGAAGATGTTAAAAAACAGCACACTACATCTGCTTCCAGTTGAATAAGAATAGTCTTAAAAATAAAATAAAAAGATTTACAATGCATAAATAATAATGCAGTGCTTGTAATATGAAATAAAACAATATACATTATAAGTTGTACAACATCTTTGTCCGTTGAAAAACTATATCCATAATACTTTATTATATTATTTTCTATTTTCACTTTATTTGAACTATAGTCTATATAAGTCTAAAAATTTAATTTTATAAAGAATTTCCTTCAGTAGATTCACTTTTTTTGGGCAAATTCTGGAGAGTAAACAAATAATTTCTTGCTATATACGAGGGTTGTCCAAAAATGAAAAATACTCAATTTCTTAAAAATCGAAAGTGTAACATATTTTGAAAAAATTACAGATTCTTATACACACATCAACAACTATTTTTCGATGTAGACACCTTTCTTCTATACAATCTTTTTGAACCGAAGAATGAGTTCTTAAATCTACTTCGAAAAATTTCTCGCTACCTTTTTGCCCCATCATTTGACAACGCATCGGATCTCATCCACTGTCGAAAACTTTTTTTTTTTTGCCATAAACGACATCAGAGGCGTGAAAAGAGAAATTTTGAAGGGGAAATTCTGAATTCTAGATCAGGGCTGTGAGAGGGGTGGTTGATGATTTCCCAACAGAATGAGTAATCGACTGTATTGGAGCTTGCATTATCATGCAACAAACGACATGTCTTTGTTAACATTCCCCTTCTTCCGTTCTGTTTGTTCCTCCGTAATTTTTGGGGGGTTTCTGAGAATCGCTTGACATTAATTGCTACCCCCTAGACAGAAATTAAATGAGGAGGATTTCTTTACGGTCACAAAAGACAAATACCGTTATTTTCTAGTCGTAACGATGATTTTGATTTCTTTTTACAATCTTTATTTTCACGACACCCCTTGTACATATTAGTACGTTCTTGACATCATCCCCGTAAACAGTTTCTGGTTCGTTAAAAATCTAGAACGATGCGTTTTCCTGAGTGAGAAGAAACCGGATTATGCTGGTGGGATTCCCATCAGCTGGGATTCCGAATCGAGACACTCATTTCAACATGGCATTACCACAAAAGCTTTCTAACGACTGAGGTATCATTTGAACTGATCATGCATTCTATTCCCGAAGTTTTGATCTTGAGAGCAGTGCGGCAAACTTTGTTGAAAAAAAATTTCTATTTGAGCGTCAGAGAATCAATACTTTCCAGACACCTCTCCAACAATAACTTATTTTTGAATTAATATTATTAATACAGATTATACTTATACAAACACAATATCAGTGTTTGTTTCAAATAACATTTGCTAGAATATATACCAGAATCTGAAGTATTGACATTTTGAGAAAAACGCAAAAACAGACATACTTCTCTATGTCGAGGTATGTTCGTTCTCAATTTTAAATTCAATTTTCAAGCGTTCTATTTATCAGATTCTAATAAATAATACATATATTGAATTAGAAAAAGCACCCTCTACTTTATAACATGAAAAAAAAAAAAAATTGAAAATTTGAAACATTTTAATGTTTAGTAACATCAAAGTATTTCTGTTAAAAAGTAAGTAAACAAAGCAAATACATTTTTATCATATCAAATACATCAAGAATAAAAACGGTGTCAGTGGATATGAATGTTCTGGTGAACGCGTGGGAGACACTCGTACCTTCTATGTCTGAATATTTTTGAGGAATTGATTTTGCGCCGCCTCTTCAAGACTACGGACGCAATATTTTTTTAATTGAATAACTGAAATTATTATTTTGGATGTTGCTTCCTGATAGCCACGACTGGGAAAGGAAATAATTCCTTCAAAGATGAATGATTTGATGGGTGTGTGGTTTGAGTTTTTAGAAGATCCGAGTTCTCTAATGGTCGACTTACTTGTCTGTAATATGTTTTTGAGCTTAATCTCAAAGAACGTGGACTACAAAAATGTTGCCAGAACTATCTCAATGATCACAACAGCGTTTTAAACTGGTTGATTACGTGTGGTTTTCACAGATTTTTTGGAATTAACTTTAAAAAGATTTTAACTAAGAATAATTATTTTCTTGATATTTTTATTTCCAAGTATACATATCTAATCACTAAATCATGCATTGTAATTTTCATTAACCGATTCTTTTTTGAACATGAAGTTCTCCCCTTTAATAAAGACATATTAATGCAAACTTTTGAGACATTAAACTTTCAGTACATTTGGAAAGAAAGTTTATTAGAAAATATTGGAGATAACTTTAATCATATGCAAAAGAAAGCTATTATTTTCGAATGAATGTACAGTAAATACTCCTTAAGTAGGATTGATTGGGATCAAAATCAAATAGAAAATACAAGCTAATAGCATGGATAAAATTATGTAACGTCAAACATACAAAGTCAATAGGAATGCTTTGTTAAGAACCCGGAAGAGCGCTTAAAGTTGTTTTATTACATTTTCCATTTGGACGATCTAGTAACTTATGGCATTTGTCAGTGGTGATTAGAAATGTAACTAAAAGGTTTTATGGGTTCGTATAGTGTAGATTATTTATAAGATCCCACTTTCCTTTCATACATTTATATTGTTAGAAGATTTCAGTAAAGAAAATAATTTTTCAAAATACGTCGATGAAACAAATAAATTGCAGATTTACAATTATGAAAATTTGCAAATTGCTGCTCAAATTTTATTTTAAAATTATTTATGCAGATGGATCCAGAGATCCGTGTCAAAAAGGCTTGAGTTAGTTTCTGAGTCGAGGCTCTGCTGCGCTTTGAATCCATTGCATATAAAATCATCAACTGAAGTCTATATTTTTAACGGAAGTTATAGTATTTTTCTTGGACAGCGTATAAATAATGCATACAAAGATCTCTTAGAACGCGAATTTGTTCTAACACAATCAAAGAAACATTTATTCACAACACCAAATCCAAGTCAATGTTTCCCTGTCCCATATAAAAAAGAAATCATTTTTATCTTTAATAACCTTTTCTCGCGTGCCATTAACAAAACCTACGTTTTCTTATGGTCCCCCCAATCGAAAGATATCTCCGAACCTCAAACTTCTCCCGATTCAACTACTTTTAATAACTTCCGTCGTAACTAGCCAATGCCTATTGCCAAAAAAAGAAGAGAAAAAAGAAAAAGAACTAAAAGTATAAGAAGAGAAAAATAAAAAAAGAAAAAAGAAAAACGCGCAATATCCGCTATTTTTTGTGTGCAGATCACGTTTTTGAAAAGCAGCGGAAATTCTAATTATTGCTGCTAGATATAATTCTGCGACATTTTCCACCCCCCTCTCAGACAACCCCCTTCAAGTTCTTATTTCTTGCGATAGAAATAATCAGCGCGATGAGAAGGGGACGATTTAAAAAATTAATTAGGGCAGCTTGAGAAATGTGTTCGACTATAAATTTCCGTGCTAATGTCTTAATAGGGCGAATTTCGATCTGATCTGGTTAAGTATACGTCTGAGTTTTATGGAGACTACATTGAATAAGGGAATTTATTTGACGTTAGTTCTTAAAGGGGAGATTGGGTGGTGTTTTATTGAAATGAAAGAAGCGTTAGGATTTCATTTTTGTTTTGTTGCCTTTTTATCGTTGGACACGCAATTCGGATTACAGAGGGCTTCGCAGAATTAAAACTGAATACACCTTTTTTTCAAAGTCAGATATATAGCTTGGAATAAAAGTAGAATTATCGTCTTATAGCATTTCGATTCTAAATGCCCGGAACGATTACCTGAATTTTTTCAAACAATCGATTTTATTCTTATTTGTGGTCGGTCTTGATTATCAGTTTCCTGAGTTTAATCTTTTGTACACACTATCTGTAAGAATTTAATCCTTTTTTTTTTTTTGCTTCTTTTCTTGTTGGGCTATCGCTGACGTATAAACTACATTTCTTGTTTTATAACTAGCATTTTGCTTTACTTTTTCAGAAACTGGTAATTCCGCATGTTGGATCTCCTACAGTGATCATTTAGACGTAACATTTATTATTTCATATTTAACATTATACATTATACTTTCGCTTTTCTTACTTTTAGAAAATGATTATTCTGAAAGAATAATATTTATCCAATAGATTGAGATCTAAGGGGAGGGGGAACCTAGAAATTATAAGCTTATGAACTATTTTCCGAGAATTTTCTGTGAAATACTATTTGTCTAATGGAGTAAGGCTTTTCGAATTTCTCAGCAATTTAGAATTCATGACGTCTTTTCGATGAATATTATTTTCATTAACGTACTTATTAAGAATAATATAACCTTAAATATTTACGAAATTTATTACATGTTACTTATTATCAATTTGTTTCTGCAACTGTTGATTATTTTTTGCTTATATTTGATTGTTCACAAAAACCATCTTTAATGAATTAACAAACCCCGTTTGATTGACCGATTGCCAATTAACATCAACTTAAAAGCAACACGAGGGTTATTGACAACAGACTTCGAAATTTTGATACCCTGTCGAGTGAAGAGGACAGCTAATCTGGCTCTTCCCTCTCCAAATTTCTGCACCAAGCCAATGGGAGGACTTGGAGCCTCGATAGAATTAACGTGCATCAGCCTTGCTACACGAAGGGTCTTTAGTACCTTTTCCCACCATTTCGAAACTGATATTCTGCATTATTATTACTTTATAATTCTTCCTGGAGGGTATGTTAGTACCGTTTTTAAAAAAATTGATACAGTGCATTACTTGCTTTCTGAAAACGGAGCATCTCGGCGGCTTAAAGCTGTTCTTAGAAACTATGAAACAGACAACCTAAAAACACGACCTAAGATCACATAATGCACGCCATGATTCGAACAATGCAATACGATTCTAACTACCGGACTACATGATTGAAATTTTCATTAGATGTTTTTATGATTTATACTTTATTTTTTTAAAAAAAATCGCTGATTCTAATATGTCATAGAAAGAAGTTGATAGGTTGATTGAATCTGTATTAATATCGTTCTAGAGCTGCAATGTGACTATTTGGCAAGAACTTGTAATGTCGAACCAAGACTTAGTGATAAGATTGCATTTAATAGGAAAACTTACTTTGCCTTGTAAGTATTAATAAGATAGTTTTAAATATAGAAAACGTTCACAAAACCTTGCATGAGGACATTAAGAAATATTTATGATATAAGTTTGAATTGTAGCTTTTACTACCAGTCAATGAAAGAATTTGTATACAAAAAAATGTGTATTGAAAATTAAAGGAAATTATTTCAAAAGTGTATATTTATTCTAAAGGTCACATTAAGTATCTATGAAGGTAAATAAGGAAGGTTACTCATTCATAATTTATGTGAAATAAGGTATTGGCTCATTACAGAATAAGCACTTTTTCTCGATATGTTTGAATGCGGGTATTTTGTAGGTTAATTCGCAGCTGACCTTATTTTAGTAGTAAGGAACTTCAAAGACCTTACATTTAATAAATTATTTTCACGAATGCATGGAAATTTCTTGTATATATTTTAAGTTAAAGATATCTATATAAACATGAAAAATATGTGCGATTTATTTATAATTATTAGAGATACTTATTTTTTTTCCTTTTCTTGATTGAGAGGTACAATTTAGAGGTAACGGAAAAGAAAATTTTAAAAATATGTATTTTAATATTATAGGAGCATTATAATGAAGCAAAACAATAATCATACTAACATTAAAAGTATAATGAGATTCTCAAAACAATAAAAGACGCAATTAAGTTAGTTTTTTGAAATACCTAACTGAAGTTGAAGCAAAAATCAATATAATTATATCATCAGCATCGGAATAATTCTCAAGTGTTTTCCTCTACTTATAGTAAAATGTTTGCTTTGTTTATGCGTTCATTCCCAATTTAAGTAATACATTACAATAATTCAAATTATTAATGCCTACAAAATGTTAGGAATTCCTATTAAATTATATACTTTAATAATACTCCAATTTTCTTATTAATTGTTATCAACGAATATCTCCAATGACAATTTATTGACTGTTACGTCCCGCGCCAGAAGTGAACCAAAAGTATGACAAATTAACATTAAGCGTACAATGTAGTGGCTGTGGACAACGAAAAATTTTGGATATTTTTTCCTTCTTTTAAGAAACTTTCATTTGTTTTAATGTCATATGAGTTGTAAAATTAGCTTTGAACGAATACAGATGTATTCGAGAAAGTCCGAGAATCTATGTAAAATTTTTAAAATAATTTCCTTAAATATTTTTTTTATTTCACATGCTATTCCATTTATTTTGAACCATTTTGATGTTAGTAATATGATTGGAATATTAGCATGAACTTCGAATTCATTAAAATGGTAATAATGATGATGATGATGATATAAAGAAGTACTTCTCTCAAATTCACAAAATTTTGGGGGAAATAAATATATAAGTGATAGTTATGTTTTGGTAATTTTTCAAATGTTTTTAAAATTAAGAGAAGCAAAGTAGTCAATGAAAGTGCTGTAACTATTTCTAAGTGTTAATTCAATAATAAAATAAAACTGATGGTCAATGTCTCATTCTATTTGAATAACCTTGAAAATATACTTCATTGCACCTTGTAACAGCACGAAAACAGGTTTTATAAAAACGTTATAGCAATCAATAAATTATTTACCATTTTTTCTCATTCTAATTTTGTTTAAAATGTGTATACAAAGCTAAGGTGGTTACTTAACAAGTTATGCAAAATGAATAATCAAGGAGCATGTGTTTATTTGAATATGAACATCTGTCGAGATAAAAAAAAATAATAATAAACAGTTAAAAAAGGTTTGCTGAAATAATGCAGCTGCTACCAGATGGGCATCCATCTAAAGATGGGAGGAACCTGCTACGCTTCCTTTGTACATATTACTATGTGTTAATCGTGTTCTGGAACAAAACCCTGTAGTTATGTTCATGCTTGAGTACTCTAGCATAAACATCTTTTAAAATTTCAGAGTTAGAAGACAGCGTCATCAATTTTAATTCATATGTGCTCCATGAACTCTCAGGAAAAAAAAGTCGTATTTCATTTTCAGCAATTGTTTTGTGTTAGTTGTAGATGAGACTCAACTAAGATTTTAAGTGTTACATTAGAAAAAAAAGAAACTAATTACAAGAAAAACATTTTTTTAAATATACATTTATCAAAATTATTCATATACTATAAAATATAAATCTATTAAATAATAATAAACAGTAATACAAATTTAACATAAGATTTTTTTGTTAATTCTTATTACGTTCGAAACGAATCTTCATGATCTTAATTCTGTTTAACAAATTTAAATTGTATCGAGGGAAAAATTAAATTTCATTCTAAAGTCATCGATTTCTATGAACAGTGTAAGATTCTCAAAAGTGCGGTGACAATCGTAGAATCATATTACAAAGAATCTTCGAAATCTCAGTCTATTAATACGAAAAGTATGGAATTCAGGTTTACAATTATATGATCATTAAGAGAAATCTTCGCAAACTTGCATTAATTACCATAGATAACCCAGAAATACTATTTACGTTAACATTTCATAAAGTTTACTGTAACTTCATGTGAAAGTAGTATTTAAAGGAATATATGAATACAAGTTAAAGGCCTGAACATTTGCAGCTAATCTACTATAAGAAAAAAATTCTTTACACCATCTTACTTATAGTTCATAATAACGGGTATTATCAATAATAACTTACATTATACAAGTACTAGTCTGTCTAAATAAATCAAATATCATTTTAGAAAAGAAAAAAAGACAAATTAATCATATATCACAATTATTATCTAATGAGACGTATTTTGTTCATATATCATCATTAGATTTTATTGTTGAATTTTTATGCAAATTCAGAGAAATCGAGGAAAATCCATCTTTAAACTGCATTATGAAACGAAGAAAATAATAATTGGACATGTTTCGTAATATCTTTAACTCAGGAAATATTTCGATGTGAGTAAAAATATACAGTGACCGACATTTGTTTAAGGACGCGCATTTTTAAAATTTATTTCATCGAAACATTTCTGTTTAAAATTGAAGTTTTTATTTCATTCTTTTCCTAATACTATTATTTAACCATTGCTAATCACACTAATGCTATAAAAAGTATATTAAATTTATTTCTTTCAGACATTTTACTCAGAAGAGTTAAATTGACTTCACATAATAAGTTGAGACTTCAGTTGGGATACTTTGGTATGTAACATTTTCAAAATGTGTTTTTTTAATATAATAAAAACACAACTAAGCCTTCTACTGAGAAATTCAATCAAGCCTTCTATTTCATAAGAAATTTCCAGAATACACTCAAATTTCAAATGAACAAGTTTTGAAGTTAAGAATTTATATATTAACTTCCAATTCTATCAAAAATTTAATTTAAATGTGAAAAGGGTACTGAATATATACTTCGAATATTCTTAAGGAGTTTTGTTATTTTTTTTTAATAGAACATTCGAAATCGAGTGTAAAGGTAGAAAAATTACATTAAAATCGAGACTACATTTCCCATTATCACTAGATGTATTCCATGGAAATACAAGCAAATACCTCTATTAATTGCTGTGTATCATTTGCATTTGATTTGGAAAGAACACTTACATGAAATTTTAAACCTGAAAAAAAGTGATTCAAGTGAACTCTCAAATCATATGTTTGAAATATTTTAATTTGGGATACCGGAATCGAATGAGACAGCGTGTCTCGTCAAGAGTTTGAGAGGAAATGGGCTCATGGGAAAAATATTTTTTTATTCGACCTGAAATATTACCACTCCATTGGCTGTAGCTTAAACTAAATAATCCTCCCACCCATCCTCTCCTTCTGTAAGCCGAACTGGCTTGCTGGTAACTTTAATAACTGTAATTATTCTTCTGAACATTAATGTATTTTCTATATTTTTAGCGTAAATATCAAATCTTACGTTTAATTTTTATATTTTGCTACAATAATTCCTTTCTGGCCTAGTAAAGGCAGAAGTAAAGATCTGAAATCTATTCAAGATACGGAGATTAAAACCTAGGAAGCTTATATGCTCTATGGTTAATCTATGAATATATATTTTACAATTTTTTAACCGCACTCAGTGGTTTTTTTTTTTTTTTTTTTTTTTTTTGGCTGTGAAAATTTTGTTTTCCTGACCACTAAAGTAGGAAAATGAAAGTACATATTGTTTGGAGGCCCATCATAGATATAACTATGCAGCTTTGTAAGTACTGTTGTAAATGTATAAGTGGCGCATATAATGTAAATAAATGCATTCGAAAGAAAACCGCTCTTTCAATATCATTGTTTACTCTTGATACCTTGGATTACTTACCACTGTATCATTTGAATATAAACATAAAAGTAAACGCAAAGAAAACTTCAAACAAAACATTTTTCCCCCTTCAATAAGAAAACGTAATGATATTACAAGCAATTCAAATTATTATTCATTATTATTTAGTCTCTTTGTAATAATGTCGTAGTTATTAAAGTCTCAGCATGTGTTGTATTTAGATGTGACGGATGAATTAATATGAGAAGAAAGAAACCAGAATTGATTACAGGAAACTTTTTATTACCTATATGCATTTCATAAGTATTATAAGTTCTAGAAAGATTTCATATTTATGGTATGAGAGAAATTTAACTTTTATAGAGAATAGTTTGGTTCAGGAATTACAAAATATAAATATTCTGTATGTAAACAAAAAAATATACGCGAAAACAAAACTTCCAATGTGTGTTTAAGTATTATCGTAACATATAGGTATAAATAAAATACCACTCTGACATCTGTTTTTGGATGTTCCTTAACCGTCAACTAATTTTAAAAACTCATTTATGGAGTATCCATATTTAAATATTTTGAGCATAAGTTAATAGGATTAATTTTGAAAGGGAATTTGGGAATACAACGTTTCTCAGGGAAAAAAAAAAGAAGCCCCTTAAGTTTTTTTTTTTTGGAAAACTAGAATGAATCAGAGCATTATTATAAAAGCAAATTGTTTAGCTTATAATAAAGTTCAATGAAATGAAATTTTAGCTTATAAATGCTCAATTCAGTATTAAGATATTTACATACAAATTCAGGACTGTTTCAAGAAATTTTAATCATAATAACATTGCAGCGTAGATGTATAAAAATATACATGAAGAAATATATTTAAGTTGATTTTTGATATATATATATATATTAACATATTGTTTTAAGGTGATTTAAATGATGCATAAAAAGTGTCATATAATGTAATTTTTGGCTGTCATCTCTGAAATCGTACACTCCTTCACAATTGGACTCTTTCCTTCCAGTTAATACATCAGAGGGTACTGTGTTTTGCAAACAACTTTTTTTTTATGTCAGATATTTACAAGAAAATTTTTTTATTCCACGTATTTGAAAACACATAAAATATGCATTTCATGGGGAAAGAAACTTCAATTTACCCAAACAATTATTTTAATTTTAATTTTTATTCAAAATATTTCAATATCTTGAAAAAAAATTTTACTACTTCTACAAATTTTAATATTTTTAAACAATTTTTTATCAATTTCTCAGGAGTATTTTTCACAATTCTGTGCGTGGGTTTGGTTGACCTAGGATTATTTACAATTTTACAAATTTTTTTTCTATCAAACACACTACGATAAAGAATAAAAAGCGATTACAGGCAACTCTCCTATAACATGGCAGATAGGTACATAGATTAGTTTAGTTAAGTTTTTATTAACGTCGCACTAGAAGCAACACGAGGGCTATTGGCGATGTACCTCGTAATTTTGAACCACGGTCAAGTGACGAAGACGACACCTGAACTGGCACCCCCCCTCTCGATAGTTACATAGAAAAGGCCGTGTTGTGTGAAAACATGTTATATAAGATCCAGAGTCAATACAAAAAGGGGAGTTATATTCCGTAAACATATTAAAAAACAAATGTTTTTTTAATTCCATATATGCAACTTAATTTTTACTAAAAATGTATATCAACTCGTATGAGTAACATAAAACGAAAAGAAACAAGAACTATTATTTTCATCTAATGCAACCTTATAATTTAATAGATTTTTCCCTCGTTACTGCTTAGAGATCAGATGAGAAAGTTTTTTCGTTTGAACAATATTACATTCACTTTCTGAACCTTTTTCTTCATTTAGATTTTTTGTACATTCTATTCTGTGTAAAAATTTTGTAATTTTTTTTTGCTGGTTCTTACAACGTCACTGCTGATTTGATAGTAAGGAAATGTATACAATTTTGCAGCTCCGATTTGAATTTTTGTCTTTTTTCAGCGGAAGGATCCGCATTCAAGAAAAATGATTCAAGATTTTTAACTAAGCTTTGGCCTTATTTTTGTCTCCAGGCCATGTTGATAAAAAAAAAAAGCAATCCTTCCGCAGGCCCTCCACTGCGATCGCATTTTACAACAGATGGATAGGATACGACGATATCTTATCCTACTTCATCCTTTTACTTAATTTGTTTATACATTTTCAAGTAAAATCATTGCCACTCACTTTTACAGGTGAGTAACTAAAACGAATACGATTCAAGAATAAAGATTACTTATTGGTTTGAGTTTCGCCTCCTCCATTTGTATTTTCGAATTCATTTTCTGATGACTAAGTGTAAAAATTATTTTTTTTAAATACTTCTTTTTCAGATATGTTTTGATACTCGTGTGTCAAACACATCAAATCAAATATTGCTGAATGTCTCTTTTGACAGTCACTATCGCTCGCTAATCATTCCAGTCATTATTTTAAGTTTAATTTAATTTTTAATTATGTTTAGCAAAATTCACGTAATCTAGTATTGTAGAAGCACAGTGTAGTACAAAAGTTTTCGCAATTCTCATATCGTGTTAGAGCGAAACAGTGTTACAAGCTGCAGTATTTTTCGAGTTTTCCCACTATTTAGGAAACCGAGTTGTAAGATGCCGTGCTACCTAAAGGGCTACTTGTATATCGAATTTTGTTAATTTTCTTAAAATTGTAACTTTTTCCTTTTAAATAACTGTTTATCTAAATTTATATTTCGTGCACAGACTTATCAAATATATAATGCAAAATAAAGAGATAAAAAAAATTTCAAATTTTTTTATCTCTATGTTTTATTCACACTTTATTAAATTACACACTAAAATATAATACACTTTTTTTATAACAAAATACATGATAAAAATAATGTCCCATCCCCTGTAAACATTATTTAGTCATAAAAATGTTTCAGATTAGGGGTGTTTTTTCTAGAGGGCGGCTAGAGGTGGAAAAATTCATTTTTATGAGGCTAGACGTACTAGCCATCTACCGCTTTTAAACACATGATCGCCATGAAAAAAAAGCTGAGATAAAGCAATCTAAAATTTTGAAACTCAATGAAATAATTTGGTGCACTGTTAAAGAATAGTTAAATAATGTAGCTGGAACTAAAATTCTGTTCATTTATTTAGAAAAATCATACATTTAAAAAAAAAGCAATAAAAATTTGTTATCTTAGATCTTATCTAATATTTCTTAGGGAAGAGGCCGCTTAAGGTGCATGTGCATTTACGAGCTAAACCGGTCACGAACAGTTCGACCTAGTTTAGTTTTCTTTCTGCTCTTGAACCTCCAACTGCCATCTCTATTTCTTTTTGTGACTTTCGTGGTTGGTTTTTCTTTTCCTACGGATCATCGGTAATTCACTGTGAAAATAATTTTGACGAACAGTTCGCGAGCAGCTCGCAAATGTGTACGCCTTTAGAACACATGATAGTGAAATAACGAATTCGCTGGTAAGGAAAGGCTGCAAGCTAGACTCTCCAATATACCGTGAACATCCCCCCACCCTGATTCAGACATTGTTCAAATAAAAAAAAAAGATGTGTAGATTGTCTGTTTCACTAAAGTATTCTTAGTACTCTGCTTAGCATCCTGGAACGTCTTTGCGGTTGAAAGGTTCCAGACAGTTGCAATCTTCTTTGGATAGATTCAGACACTAGGCATATGATGTGTGTGTGCGGACGTGCGTGAAGAAGAATCTTCCATCTAGTGCGCACCATACTTCCCAACTCTGTCGCATACAATTTAACCGCGCAAGCGTTTCTTAACATTTCCAAGGAAAAACTGTTTAATATGATGCCTCGTGAAAAATGGCCTATTCTAGGCACAGGTATTACTTAACTAGAGATATTGGGAACAACAGAATTATATATTTAACACAATTAAACTCCAGAACATTTAATTTAATGTTTTGCTCAAAGAAAGTAAGAAATGCCTTCAGACTTGAATGCGCAGCTAATTAGTATAAATTTTATTCATTTTTTATTGAAATCTTTAATGCATTTTAATAAATTTAATCCAATACATTAAGACTTCATGAAATCATATTAATTGGGACCAAAGCAGGAGCGGGATATTAAAAATCTGGGATGACCGAAAAATAGGAAAAATGAAATAAAGAAATTGAAAAGCACTTTCATGTAGAATACAAATCGAGCGTGAATTATATTTATAAAAATAAAGACGTCTACTTTGTGAACAATGGAAGTAAGTTTAAAGTTATTGTATTGCATTTTCCATTTAGACAATGCAGCCTCGTATCCCATTTTCCAGAGGCGATTTAGGGTGGAACTAAAGTTTTGTTGACTTTAAGAGATTTCTCTCCCTGACCGTTCCTTTCATTCATTCATAGCTATAAGTATATTTCAGTTAATAATTTTTTTCAGAATATGAAGATGAAACAAAAAAATTCATGATGGAAATTTGCAGATTGCTTCTAAAATTTTTTAAAAAAAAAACCTTCATGCTGACCAATTCGAGTTATAGGGATCCGACTTCACGAGGTTCTAATGTATTAATCTAATAAGAACGGACGATTGATTTAGTGAACAAGGAACAATCTCTCAAAAAATGAAGTAGGAAATTGATACATCAAAAAAGAAAAGAAAAACTGATACATCACATCATTGCAATTGTACCAGATTGGTGGTCAAATTGGCGGTAATAATTTTAATCGACAAATTTAAAGGAGCTAATACCTGCTATTACGCGTACTTATGATACCAACGAATATAGAATTCTAATTTAAACGATTGCACTTTTTAAATTATATGTTGCAATAACGATAAACAAATCACAAGTATGTGGACTGAATTTTGAGAATACACGTTTTTCTCATGGTGAAATAAACATTACATGCTCCCGTGCAGGAGAACCAAACGATTTGTTTTCATATACTCTAATTGGAACACCTAACAACATCATAGATCCAACAGTATTGCAATGATCTTGAAGGAAAATAATTAATATCCATTTATTTAATTAGAAAAATATTGCATAATTGAATAAATGAACTGATATTGAACTTCAATTGTATTTATTTAATTTATAAATGTAATCAAATTCAGCAATTACAAAGCATTGCTGGGTCCGCTAGTATATAAACTCTCTTTCCCCCATATATATATATATATATACATAAGCGTCCGTTTGTATGTAATTCATGAAAATCTGTTATTTTATTGCGATATAAATAGAATTTTGCACACCTGATCTTCAAAACAGGTGGAAAGTTATTGTTTATACTTAAGATTTCGAAACAATATCCAACGGAATCAGGGAATCTCTATTTGTAAATGACGTGGAGAAGAAGAGACAAGGAGTACATTTTAGGTATTTATTCATGTTTAACAATTTATAAATAGTAAGCATAACATTATTCGAAACGCCAGTGACTAAAAATATTTTATTTTATCACATCACATATATTCTAATGCGTAATCTGTATATAACAAGAAAAATTAGATTTTTTTTTTGATAAGTATATAGGACGTTTAAAGGGAATTTTTAGCGGGGTAACTAGGTTGAATCACACTGTGTAGCCTTTATTAACTTTGAAATGCTATTTTCATACGATCAATTATTCATGGCGTACTCGAGAACCGACATGCAGGATAATTGGTCGCTTGCGCTCCCTACCCATAAATGTAAAGCATTGTGTACCCTCAAGCTTTTAAATAAAAGACTGGATAAAAGCACTGTTCTTTTTCAGTCGAAGGAGAATTCGTAGTTTTATTCGAGCTTCGTTGAAAATTTTTACAATTCACTTTGAGCCAAACTAAGAGGAAAATCACTGTCTACCTGATGATTTTAAAAAATTACCACCCTCTCCTAAGCAAAGCCTCTTCGCTCTGCGTAAAAGCGGGCAAATAATGGCGGGTACTTCGGCTTAATTTACAATAAAAATTTATGGGCAATTATATATTTATCAATAAGAAAAAAGTCAGTTATATTTCATTTAACATAAAATATAAAGAAGGATAAGAAGTTTTTTTTAAAAAAATATTGCGATTGGTGTCATCACGTGACTCAACATCATCCTCTAGGGATGATGAGCTACCCCCTACTAGCTCCTCTCACTTTACAAATACTACCCTTTTATCGAAATTACTCCTCCAACACCCATTCAGGTAATTCTCGCAAGGTTTAGAAGTTTTTTTCTTTCTTTTTTTTATCAGCAACTTTTTTGGATTTTTTTTATTTATTTTTTCCCCTTCTTTGATTTTGATTCTGTTCTTTTAGTGCATTTCTCCGTGCCTGTACGATTTTTAGCTGCAAGATTTAAATTATAATGGCCCTCCTGAACTATCATTTAGAAATCCCAGCTAAATAATTGGATTCTGTTGAAATCACGCTTCGACGGATTCCCTTAGAGAAGTTTTCTTGTGAATAGAACAAAAAAGGAAATTGGATTCGATAGATTTAGTTTTCATGAAAAAAGAGAAATGCTGACAAAAAAAAAATTCAAAAGGAGATAATACTGAATGCCACAGGAGATTTTCTCATTTTTTTTGTAAATTTTATTGTCTAACGTATTCAGTGGTTTGCAAGCTTTCATTCGTTTCAATACTTGGTCTCACGTTGACAAGAATGTTATACACCTGTATTTAAAATAATAGAACCAACTCTATTCAAAAGAATCTTTTTGCAGAGCATACAATGCAATAGGTAATGGAAAATTATCTCGATGTTTCATTTGATTACTTGGAAATTAAAAATCTTTCTTTTTGAATTTGATATGTGTTTTTGATTAAAGAAATTTAATTAAAATTGACGCTTTAGGATTTCACGGGATTTCCTAGTAAAATTTTACTGTAAATTTTATTATTATACAAAGCTCATAATATTAATTTATATAGGTGCATATATCTTAAAATCGAACGAATGTATATATAAATATACAACTAATTTAAATGGTTTAAGAGCAACAATTTTCACTAAAATTTCAACTTTTGTTATTATTCAAGTTCAAAAAAGAGTAAGTTTATAATTAACTTTTTTTAACTTAAGAGCTTAAAACTATTATGAATTAATCTTTATTTCAATTTATCTATTTTTTAAGAGAATAAAAATTTAAATTTTGTCAAATATTTCAAATAAAAATAATTAATAAATTAATAAAGCATCCATTTAAGTATATAGTAGAAGAACTGCAAATCGAAATAAAAATAAGTCGTCTGTTTAATTTTGTATTCCACAGTTTTATCTTTATGAATATTTTAAAATTTAAACATTTTTAATCCCAATAATCATAGGAATCATCAAAAATTATACTGCATCTCAGAACGTCAAATATAATTCTAATGATAGCCAAAAATAATGTATTCATAAAATAATTAATACATGCTTAATATTAATTAATTTGCAATTCAAAGCAGAGTGGAAAGTTTGAGAAAAGAAAACACCCCTCTTGATGCTCGATGGCTAGCAGGGTTATTTATATATTTACTCAAACGGGAAACATACGTCTTTGCTCATTTGAAAAATCAGTCGCTAACGGTCGGAATAAAAATTATAAAGGAAAAAAAAAAGTAGTGAAAACTATATTCGTATGCGCCAGTCCAATCTGCTAAATGTTTAGTCTACGAGAAATCAGCAAATGGGTTTTTAAAAGCAAGCATTTCCGCTACGTACTCAATGATATCAAAATATGCTTTGTAATCTTTTTAGGATTGCAGATTTTATACAAAATTGTAAGCAGTTGTTATTCAAGTGGTTATTATAACGATGAAACCTGCTCCATTTTTTTTAAAAAGACATGATTGAAATAAAATCACATAGGCTGAGTTTTATCAATAATTTCATCAAAAAGATATTCAAAGGTTCTACGATATTCGATTCCATTTTACTCTTATTTAGAAATGCATGTTTTATGGAAAGGTAACTTATTTTAAATAATAAAGAACAATTTATTTTTAAGTTCAAATAATACATTATCAATATCATGAAATTGTTCTATTATTATAATTATTCTATTGTTATATATTATACTAATCTATTATTATATATTATACTGCTCTATAATTATATATTATACTATTCGATATTATAATATTCTATTCTTATATATATAATACTATTCTATTATTATATATTATAATATTCTATTGTTATATATTATACTAATCTATTATTATATATTATACTATTCTATAATTATATATTATACTATTCTATAATTATATATTATACTATTCTATTATTATATATTATTATATTCTATTATTACATATTATGCCATTTTGTTATTATATATTATGCTGTTCTATTGTTTATATATTATTATCTTTTATTATTATAAAATTATTATGTTATATATAATCCTGCTTTATAATTATTTTGTTATTGTACTATTATAATTATTCTATTATTACATATTATGCCTATTATATTATACGTATATATTATTCTGTTTTATATTACTATATTATATTTAATTTTATTTTTCCAATCTATTCCTATTATTAGAATTGTTGTATTATTATTCTATTATATATATATATATATATATATATATATATATATATAATTCCTTTTTTTAAAGTTATGAATATCACAGTCAACTGTAATTTCTGTTTTTACAGTAAAATAAGATTTTATGAAATATATAATAACATCTGTCACAAAATATTTGCGTGCCTCATAAATTGTGCATAGATAGATTATTATTCTAAATGGATGTAATATCTTTCGCAGAATAATTATACAATTAATCTGTCACCCACACGGCCCATCAATACTGGAAACTAATTACGAGCATAAATTGATGTAAGTGATGCTGCGAATCAAGAGATTTCTAACGAGTATCTTTGATTTACAAACTGTTCATCTTTCCCAGCTTTGACACCATCCGTTATACAGATCGTTCTTCACAGAATCCAATCGACCCAAGCTTTGACCGTGGGATAATGTAGTCCGGCTAACCAACATGCCGGACTTATAGGATCTCGTGACCATTTTCATTAGAAGACTCATTCGAATTGCAATGCGATCCCAGAGGGAAACCATTTCTTTTTCTTGGCCAAAGGAAACTCATACCCCCCTATTCATTTGCTGAGCAGCCATACTTTCTTAGAGTATCACTCAATTCAATTTGGAAGTAACACCTATGCCAGTTACTTTGGGGAGCAGATGTGTGGTGATGGCTGGAGCATTTCATTATGATTGCCTTTCACAATGGCGTTGTTGAAGTGTAAGGCTTCACATTTCTCTGGAAGAGTGTGTTTCTGGAAGGAAGTTGAGTGTATTTGGCAGCGTTTATTTTAATTTCAGTATCAAATGTTTAAATTTTTAAAATTGAAAATAATGTGTTTTAATAATTAAGATCCGTAATTTTATTTCAAATATGTCGAATCTAGAAGTAACTTTTGAATACATTTGCTACGAAATGCAAGCATCGTTTGTAATATACAGTCATTGTTTGTTTTGCGAGTTACTGTGATCGCAGTAACCTAGTGGCCATGGTCGTGGATTCACGGCGTGAGTTGTTTTAATCTAATTATAGGTTCGAACCCTTATGCCACTAAAGACCCACCTTGTAGTGGGGCTAACGCATATTAAATCTGGTTCGAAGTCTACTCGTTGCCGTGGAGTGGAAGTTTGGAAAAGGAGACGTCAGACACACACATCTCAAGCATCGTCCTCGTCACTTGAACGAGTTTTAAACTTACGATGGCCGTTGCTAATAACCCTCTTGTTTCTTATTGCAACGTTTATCAACAATCAATCAATCAAAATTTGCGCATTTCTTAATTTACACGGCTTCTTTTTTGTACAATTTTCAAATAAAAAAAAGTTCTTTTGGTTTTATTTCGATTTTTCTACATTTCATCATTTATAAATTAATGATACTGGTATTATTGGAGTATTTGCGTATAAATCCAAAATGTTTGTCTCCGTTGTTATTGAAGGAATTTCAGAGAGCTTTGGTGTAGTTTTTTAATTGCTTTATTTAAAAAGAAGGAGAAAATTTCTAATTTGTGCTTATGTTTTTTATTATTTTTTTCACTGAATGTTGTTAATTTAAGCTTTTATTTTTTATTTTCAAAAATAAATTGAAAAAGGTATGAGCATTAAATTGTCTGTAAAATTCAATTGAAATAATCCCTCTTTTTATTTAATCCTCATTTTATACGGTTATATTGCACATATTCTAGTTGAACATTACTTTCCATTTTTTTTAATGAATTCTGTATTTCGTTTTATACAGTTCCAGTTTGTGCGATTTCTCAAAGAACTCATTACTGCGCAAATGAATAGATATAAGTTTTTTTTAATGGATTTTCTTCAACTCACATTGTAACTTTGCCTGGATCAAAACTTTAAAAGCTTTTTTCTCACATTTTAAAGCACCTAATTGAGATGAAGTTTTCTATACGCGATTGTTTCTGACAATAAGATAATTTAATTATAATTAATAGAAAATTAGTTAAAACTAATTATTTAAAGAATTATGTTTTGCGCCAAGTTTCTCGCTAAGTCTCCAAATCGGTCGCTTAGTAATTTATCGTTTTCTTCAATTTTAATTACATGTAGTTTAATTGATTAACATAATGCTAAATTGAGCTAAAATTTTTTTACACGTATTTGTTTTCTATGATAAATTTAATGAATATCAAATAATAAAATAAAAAAAAAGTTATTAAAAATGTTCTTTGACATCATTTTCATTGTCAAATAGATTCTTTTCGCCAAATGACTTATGCACCTAAAATCAGAATATTGTGTGCAGTTTATCATATTGCAATTGTTCTTAACTCTACCTCACGAAGAGCAGCGCCCCTTTTGCTTTCACGGTGGTGGTTGTGTTTCTTGTTCCTCATTCATTACGTCAGAAGGAATGAATCACAAATAAAAGCTCATCTTCCTCAAGTTCATGTAAAGCACGTTCAAAATCACATTCACGTTTAAACAATTTCATTTTGAAACATAATTGGAGAGGCGGCGAACGTAATACGCAAAAACTCAATTTTTTCTTGCAAGGAATGGGAAGCAAAATCAATCCCTTCAAAAATATTTATTTTATTATTTCCCAAAAATTGTTAAAATAAAGCTGACTATTTTTAAATAACATTAAGTAACGCATTCAACTTTTGCAAAATTTCATGCCTACTCCTACCTTAAAAAAGATCTAGAACGCTCATCGACTAATGAGAATACATGATTTCTACCATTGTCTCATGCTAAAATTGCGCATCTTACTGAAAAACTTAACTATCCAGTAATTTCCAATAAAAATTATTATTTTTTCTTTGATTTAAGTGCTTTGCAACTGAAATTCTTTTACTTTAATCATGATTTTAAATTGTTGCTCTGGTTACTCGAAATAAAAGTTCTATTAATCTTAATTTCTACACTGGAAGGATATAAAGGCCTAACAAAGCTAAGAGCTCCAAATACATATCCCCTAAGTACAGAATACGCCAAATCGAGCAACGCAGAATTTCACCTTATATATGATTGTATATCTAGTCCTTACATAGCGTAGTCAATGCTTGCTACTAACTTTTACTAGTGCTGCAGTAATGCGAGCATTTTTTTTCCCTTAGAGGATCGGGAATTAAATGTATTAAATTAAAATGTATATAAAAACTTTTCATTTAATAATTTGTCAGAAAATAAATGTGTAAATCATAATGAAGTTACTGTCAAATATGACAATGAAATTTCAAATTAATGTGATAAATATTTTCAGACACATCTGGCGCGCGAGCTAAATTTTTTTCTTACGAAAGTAATGAAGTTCACGTTGAAAAATAACAAAAAAAATTAGTTAAACAAAGATTTAGTTTCTTTTCGACAACTTTGAGAGGCTTAGTAGTATCGTTAAGCTTATGTTACCAAAATGTTCAGAAAAGATGAAGTTCTAACATACTTTTTTTTCAAAAAAAAAAAAAAAAAAAAAAAAAAAAAAATCAAAAATTTTGTTATTAAATAAATTAAATAAAATAAAAGTCAATTAAATTAAATAAAAGTCCCCACCCACCCAAAAAAAATTAAATTGAAGATTTGGTAAGCCACGTACTATTTCCCTGTCTCAATTGCCCATTTTAATATTTCTTTTACATTCAGATAAAACTTGATTTAGCTACAAACATTTTAAGAAGTTGAAATTAAAAAATATATGTATTAAAAACTCTTCATACGTTCAAAATAAATACAGCGATTATAAAAATTCTTCCGATTCCTAAAAAAAAGATAAAAATTATCATTGGAAGCGAAAGATTTAGAAAACGATGGGAGAAAAAATACTTATCCTTTAAAACCTTCATTTAAATATCTTACCCACAGGTGGATTTGGGGGAATCTAGAGATGATTAGGGAAATCCACGATATTAAATCACAAAGCTCGCTGAAGTAGATATTAGGGATAAAGACTCGTCAAGGCAGCATTACTCAATCCGAAAACTTGGGAGAGGAATACTTAAGATATCATTTTTTTGTGTCATCTGATACTGCAGGAGGGGAAAAAATAGATCTTTTTGGAAATAAAGAATGTTTTCTGTCTCAAAAAAGAGCAGTAATTTTTCTTTTCCTCCGTATTCGCTTAAAAAGGTTTTTCTCTTTTAGGGAATTTGCTTTAGTGGTGTAGGGATTTCGTGAATTCCTCGATATCTTACAGAAGAAATTTCAAAGGATTGTTTTCAAATAGTGGGTTTTCCTTTTAAAATTACTTTTATTCACACTCTTTTGTTGAAATTTAGATTCTAATCCTCACGAAAGAATTTGAATTGCACTATTTGATATAATAGCATTGAGCAATTTTCTTAAATTGTGTGTGGTAACTTAATATATTTGCACTTTTTCACTCTCTCTTACTTTTTTTATTGAATTGTACAAAGATATAAATTTTCTGTTTCAAAGTAAAGGTAAGTCTGATCAACTGTTATTTTCAAGAATCTTTTCAGTATAAAGACTTTTTTTTTAAAAAAAAATTGTTGGTACATTTTCAATCTCTTAAACTTTTACAATTCGCTTTTAATTGAATTTATAATTTTATGTAAGAAGCAGAGGCATACTCAGAACTTTTTCCTCATGCTAAATCTTTTTTCATCAAGAAAGAAAAATTAAAAGATAAAGTGTGGTAAATCTTAACTTAAAAATTGCATCTGCATGACAATGATGATATGCACCCCTCCTCCCTCCCAATATATATATATATATATAACACATCGATCAATAACTCCCGAGACTAACCCCAGATGGCGCTCGTAGTAAACCAGTAACCAGGTCTTCTATAGAGTACCAACCTTTAAAGTTTGAAACGTGTCAAAATTTAAGTCGATCGGACCAGGAAAGGTTTTTGAAGTGAAGTGAAAAAGGTTTTTCCAAGGCGGGTGCCGCGATCATTTCTGATGGAACAAAACAGCAACGAGTCGATGATTCAGAAAGCTGTTTATTCACATACATACTACTCGCAACAAAAAGATTTCTTATGAAAAAGATTTGGAAAGTTGAATGATTGTATCACCCTAAAAGGGTGACAGCAAAAGAAAAGGTGTTGATGAATAAAAATTTTGCAAAAATGTTGGTTTTCAATGTTAGACTCGGGAGTTATTGATCGATGTGTTATATATATATATATATATATATATATATATATATATTTCTCCTGGTTACGCTACTGGTAAGCATCATCATCATCGCTGTAAATGGTGTCTAAAGTGAAACCACATCATGGTTTTGATTTCATCAAAATCAAATTTTTGCAGAATCCAATGGAAGTTAACCAATCAACCAGCTACCACGTAACTGAAACCAGCAGCCATCAT
>BMAW01027093.1:1404281-1427203 GCA_019974015.1 Nephila pilipes | reverse complement strand
CCCCCCCCCCCCCCCCCCCCCCCCCCCCCCCCCCCCCACCCTCTTCCGACCAAAAACACACACACACACACATTCAGTTAGCTCATTCTCATTTCTCATTCCTAATATCCAACTAATAACAAGGGTACTTTTTGAACCACCTGGTAGCAGACAAAGACAGATTGGTTCAGAAGTTCGTTTGAAACACGCACGAATCAACGATAACAGATTGAAGAATTGCACTTATTCCATACATTGTCTTTGATATAACATATCGAAAAAAAAGGCTGTTATTTTTGTTTGCTTGCTCAGCAAAACAAACAAATTTGTAATCAAAATCAGTAATCATTTTTATTTCTGTGAGTAATCTTGTGACAAAGTAGAAAATAAGCATCAGAAAATTTCTGATTCGAGTCTCATTCTATTTGATGCTTCAGTTGAATAATGGAAACCTGTTATGATGTTAAACGTTATTCTCTGCAATGTTAACTAACATTACATTTAAAGTAAGTAAACATAAATTAATGAAAGCTTAAATGTAATTCAGCGTCAAAATTTCCATTTGGCATAACGTAGATATTTGTAAAGGGAAATTATATCTCTAGAATCATAATATGACACGATTTATAACAAAGGAAGTCAGTTACGAGAAATTTAGCTCTAAATGTAACTTGAATCAAATTAAACCTAATCCAAGATTAATTCTTTTTAACGCCTTTAATGCAAAAGTAGATATCATGTGCTTTTAATAAGAACTTAAATTCACATAAGTAGAAAATAACTGTTCAAACTGTTCAAAACATTCTGTTCAAAGTTTTGGAAAGAAATTTGTATTACTTAAAAGCATTTTTTACATCAGTGGTTTTCAAACTAACTTCTCAATGTATTACTTGGTCCTGATCTTTCATCTCATGTACTCCTGGATCTTGATTAAGTCTGTTATGTTCCCCTGAATACAACACCACTAAACGGAAGTCTTTTACAGTTGTGACAATCCTTTTAATATTTAATACAGATTAACAAAGCGCTTACACAAAAAAGATCGACATTTCGTGATAATTATGTACACGAAGGTTTTAAAACGTACCGTTGAGAGGAATGGAATATGGAATGAGGTAACTCATTGGAGTATTATCTGTGATTGTTTTTCCTTTTTCTAAGGCTATGGTTTCCTAGGAAAGCGGAGTCGTTATTTGCCAGCTGCAATATTGAGGTGGATGACTTCATTAAAATGTTGTATGCTTTAACCAAATTGCGTGGCTCCCTAAAGAGTGTTGAATGCAAGCAGATCGTAAATCAACGGGTAAGCTAAAGTTTCCAAAGAAAATTTTGATCAAAAATGTTAATAACGTCATTCACTGCAATATTGCGACAGACAGATAACGGCTCCACTTTTCTGGGAAACTGTAGCTTTACTGATCCATGAGTGGGATGCCCCTCGACATGAGATCGTCTTTGCCGTTTCCCGAGAAAACTTATTGTTTTGATTGTTGTTTGCTTTCCAGTGTATGAGTATAATGATAAAACCAGATCTCATCGATGGCGACAACTTGGCGCAGAGTGATGGCGCCCAATCGATGAGTTAGCAATCAAAATATCTAAAGAATCAGTGAAAACTTGTTTTGGCGACGTTTAGCTAATGGCAGTCCACTATGGTAACACCAACTTGCCTTAGAATGCAATCTGTCGTTAAAATATACTTTTTGAGCCATTCTAGTGTATTTTATTAACTGATTTATTTTGAATTAATTCAATTGCAGAGCAAAACGAGGAAAATTCATGATATTCCTAGTGATTTCGAATTACCGTCAAATGATGAGAGCGTCTCCTGAGTTGGTTTCAACTCCCAACTTCCGCTTCACTAGAATTTTGAGACTTAGTTCCCATTTGACATAAAACGACTATCATTATTACCGCACAAAGGATCTTGCATTAAATGAACACATACGTTACTGACTTATAAAAGAGTTGTTAAGGCTGTCTTCATCTAAGGTTTAAAAATGCTAACTCATAAGTCTTTTATGAAACAAAAAAACTACTAATACATTAATAATCTACTAATATTCAACTCCAAATTTCAGTTGATGAGCTAGGATTCCCATGGTGAAATGGTAATAATTACAATATTGAATAAAGAGAAACTTATTTTAATGTACTGTTCTTATTTTTTTAAATGTAAATCCATTCTCTTTTCTTTATAAAACATGTTCCGTATATTGTCTTCAATACTGTAAAGACATGTTTAAGTCGGCTGACCTTTCAATTCTACACAAGTGCACTACAGACGAATGCTTTAATACAAATGTAACTCTTAAATTAATGTGTTAAAAAAAGGGGGGAAACCCCTTTATAGATTACTTTTTTATTTTTTCAGTACTCAACATGACATTTGGGTTTATATCTTAGAACTACATAAAATTACAAAGGTGGAAAATACAAGCGATACTTTTTTTTAAAAGAGGCAGACGATTTCTATGCATTTTGTCTTAGCAACAATGATAAGTTGTTTAAAGTTTATATACGCGTTTGGTATTATTTTAATCGTACGTCGCAAGCCTTTTGAAACAAAGCAGTTTTGTGAGGAATGGCACAAAAAATATAAAAGTGCTCTACTAAAAGCCAAAACATGACTATTTTGAGGAAAATTAGAAGGCTGTTTTCTCGAGAATAACAGGGAACTATTTGCTTCATAATCAATGTACAATTAATTCAGTATATTACTGTAAAGTTTTACATAAGGTTAAAGCAACATTACGGTCCTAAAGACTTTTCATTACTATGCTCAATGTTGTCCTTCTCCAGAGGTAGAATCTTGCATTATAAATGTGTAGGGTCTTGTTTTGGCAAAACTCCACATCTAGAGTAACACAAGAAAAAAAAATTCAATGAATAACACTGTGGAGGTCTTCTATATAGTACAGATCTTCATATTACTATTTGTTTGGACCCCTCAATAAAGCATTATGAGGAGGTCTATTGCGATCCTCAATGTCTTCCTTCTCCAACACAGGCCTCTGTAGCAGAGTGATCAGTGTCACGAGCACATGGATGGCGTTTTTATCCTGTAGTGGGTTCAAGTCTTGGTGTCATTAAGAACCCGTCGAGTAGAGTGAATGATGCTCGTAAAAATTGTCGAGGCTCAATATTGTCATTTCGAGATAGTGTAAAAAATAAACAGCGTTTGGTTCCATCTTAGTTCTCGTACTCGTCACTTGATTTAGGTTCAGTATTGCGAAGTCCGTCACCAATAATCTCATTTAGCTTTTAAGTGTGAATTTAACAAACAATCATTGAATCAACTCATCAATGTATTGATAGAAACCACAATGTTACACAGCTGGTGTAACATCAAAATTGAAGAAACTCACTGCAATACACGCGAAGATCCTTTCTACAGAGCGGATCTTCGGAATACCATTTATTCGGACTCTTCTTAGAAACGTCATAAGAAGTACTTTTATTGAATGTAGGAAAAATCATGCGTAATTGGTTCTCACATTCAATTTCTGTTTGTTAAATATGAATTTAAGAAACTCCCATGTCATTGGAAAAAATGTGTAAACCTTAAAGAAGGATATATAAGAAAACAACAACGTTGTAATTTGGCTAAGTAGTTTTTTTGGTAACAGAAAATCTCTCACGCGCGTGCTTTTTAAAAAAAATGCTATATTCGATCATCACTGAGACACTTACCAAACCGAAAAAGGGCAGGCACGCACGCACGCACGCACACATATATATATAACGATTACTTTCTTATCTAGAATTCACTATATTCCAAGATATTGTATTTTTCAATTTCACATTGTTCTTTGTCTAAGCTAAAAAATTTAATATCTGTCGTGAAGAATTTTCGTCCATTCCTTATCTTCATATTAGTATTCCCTTTAACTAAAGCACCATTTCTTTTCTATTTTTTTTATTTACTATAGTCTGAACTAAAATTTCATACGTGGATATTGTACCATTAAGTTTTTGTTTCTATTCTTTACTACAATGTCATAATCCATTTCTTAGAAGACTCAAAACCATGTAAGAAATTCCTGAGCTTTATGCTGCGAATATTATATTACATATACTACAGTAGACAAGATATCATCGAATTGTGCATAACATTTGGTAACATATCATTTTTTGTGTGTTTATAACCGTAATGCTTTATATATATTGTAATGCTTAGCATTCTCGTACATGCTTAAAATTAGTAACATATTTCAAAATGGCTTTCCTATTTAGGGATTAATTTTAAATTTTAATGAACTTAATGATTTTAAGATTAGGACTATGAAGAATATCTTCCATTAGTTATAAGTTTTATATAAATTTTTAATTTAAATCATGTCATAAAGTTTAAGGATTTAGTATGAGATTAAAAACCCCACAAATTTGAACGTTGTATACGTTTATTTCTCTGTAAAACATAAAGCACTTTATGTGCTATTCAGTCCTATTGTTAGTATTCTCATTTTCAGGGTTCAAGTAAATCCTTTATTAAAGGGCTAGCTCTGCTATCCGAGGGAGAACCAAATCATATTCTAAACTGATACAGGTGGGTTACAAAAACTTTCGAAACAGTTCCTCGCAGCAGCATCATAATTTTCAACATATGATCTCTTTTCATCCTATGTCTGTATGGCCTATGACTAGAAACTATATAAATATGAGTAAAAAACTTTTAATCAAAATTTTATTTAAATATGTGCTAAAAGATATAAAAATAATTTTTCAAAAGTAAATAATGTTTAATTTCTAAAAGCTTGAGGCGTTGAACTAAGTTAACTAGGAAATTACTCTCTCTCTCTCTCTCTCTCTCTGATAAATGAAGTACCGTATTTACTTATGTATAAAATCTAACGAAGTATCAACGCCTCGAGTTTTTATAAAATATGTATTATTTTACATTAAAAATATTTTTATACTTTTAATCTTCTTAATGATGCCCGTACATGATACCTTTAGAAGGTAAGTTCCCGAGGATATAATCCCCTGGGGCAGGGTGTCCGGCTATACCCCCAGACGCTGGGTACCATTTTAGTCACCTCTTATGACATGCATGAGCTACAGTAGGACTATTCCGTTACACCTGGTCATCATATGGGTCGTGAGTATTGGTAAAGTTTAATGGAGAAGGACTAGATATGTCATGCTGCGTCAAACAAGGTGTAACTGTGATCTGGATATTTGAAAAAAAATTAAAGATAAAAATTGCTTGACAAGAAGGATGGTCGAAAATAGAGAAGCATCTTTAGGGTATCTCGGGGTTGCGTCACCCGTGTTCACCAAAGTGCGTAAACCACGTTATAAAGGAAAAGATCACTAGGATGCCTTGGGATTATGATGCCAGAACCTAATTAAAGGTAGTAAGCCTCTGGGAAAATGTTTGTAAATACATGAAATAATCGTTTAAATTTTTATCTAAATTGACTTACGTGTGATATTTCTGTTAAAACTATATTAATACACCATAATCCAGCACGGTCGAGATCCTTAACATGTCAGATTAAAGAGCACCTTCTGTATATTTCAAAAGATCATTTTAGATCTAGGTGATCCTTTTTATATTCTTATAATACTTAAGGTGTATAGTAGGCTAATCAATTCACCTCAGTTTTTTTTTCAGTCGTTTCAAACGGAATTCAATGATTTTTTTCTTTTCAAATATATAAAAAGTACATAATGTACTTAAGATCTTATTACTGTGCATAATAGCTCAATTTTAAAATAAGCAATAAATAAAGCAATTCTCAATATACTAAGGAAGTTATTTCATAAGTATTAGAAAACTTCGTTGCATTTCAAAAAGATATTAGACTATATAGGCAAAGTATTATAAAGAATAATAACTGATGTAGTTTTGTGAGACTATAATGCTCGAATATGACCATCATGCAATAGTTATTACTGAATTGAAAACAAATGAAAATATGTCGATAAGTTGAAAGTATGTCTTCTTCAAAATTAGAATTCTTTCAGAAAGTCGCTTCTTCTGGGTTCAGAAGGATTGTGAAGATGTGTGTTTTTTGGACCAAATAATCTTTATGCTAAACAGTAAAACAAAAACATAAGCACCTTATATGCACTCAAAATAATCTTCGAATAGGAATTTATTTATTTATACGTACTAGTAAATGCGCCACTTTTTTCTGATGTACCAGCATGATAAAACACACACTGACTTGCTACTAATAATTGGATAATATTGCATAAACAAGATTAATTGCGGCTCTTCAATTCAGAGACTCAATAGAAATGATGGCTGATACCGTTAATCTCATTAATCTTCGGCAAGAGAGATGTTTTTATTGCAGCATTTGGGTTATTTTTTAACTCATGCCTAGGAGAACAGTTGGATGTCCATGAGTATTAGTAGCGTTCGAATCTTCGACCACTAAACCCGAAAAGAGTTGTCCGGTCATTTCTTACAGTATTTTAATCAACTAGACTGAAAGAGACTCTCCTGTGGCTAATTATTTCGGTGTTTTGATTTCAGTCGTCATAGTTGAAGAAGACCGCCACATACTCCCCCCTCTAGTATTGTCTATGTTACCCGGTCACTTTCTGTTGTGCTCTTATTAACTAGACTAAAAGGGTTTTCCCTCGGGCTTGTTGTGGAGGGTGTTTTAACTTCTGTCGTTGTTGTTGAAGAAAACTGTTTCAAATCTATTTGTAGGTGCTACGTTAGAATTTAAATTGTTTGTATAGTAAACTGCTACTTCTAGGAGCATTTTTTCGACACATGCGTAGTAGTAAATTATATTTGTCTGATTGCATGCTTTGCTAAGTTTAAAACACATGTGTGCACTGAATAGAAAACTGTGTTTGTCACAGGCCAAGAATAATCTTAGGATTCTTAAATACATCTCAGAAATATTCACTAAGTAATTTTCCTTTCATACAATTTAAGGATATATTAGTCTCTTCGAAGGCTAATATAGTAGCATACTATAACATGAACTACGTAATCATTAATGACATTAAATAAGTTTATTTATTTTATCATTGCATTTGAATGCTCTAAGAAATCACATTTAAAATATAATTCTACCCATTATTTTATTTTATACACAAAATAATTTACATAATTTTTTAAATTTTAAGTATTTCCTTCAACCCTTTAAAACTCAATTTTTGAGAAACTTTATCTCTTGGGATTTTCATTAAAAAAAGTTAATTTCCCTCTTATTCCATCGATTTATTGAGTGCTTATTAACGTTGCACTAAGAAGCAACACTAGGACTACTGACGATGGACGTCATAATTTTGAGCCTCGGTCAAATGAGTTTAGTTTAGTTTAACGTCACACTAGAAGCAACACGAGGGTTATTGGCGACGGACCTCACAATTTTGAAACTCGGTCAAGTGACGAGGACGCCACCTGAATTGGCATTTCCCTCTTCTAACATCCACACCACGCCAAGGGAGGACTTTGGGCCCTGACAGATTTAACATGCATCAATCCCGGCTACACGGCGGGTCTTTAGTGGCCAAGGATCGAACCCGCGACTGAACGAAAACCGTCAGCCACGAATCCGAAGCCATGACCACTAGGCTACCGCGGCCCGTCCTCGGTTAAGTGAAGAGAATTACCCCACGCTGCACTCTCCCAATCCAAAGTCCCACACCACGCTAGTAGGAGGACTTGTGACCCACTAGATTTAACGTGTATCAACCCCGCCACACGAGGGATCTTTCGTGGCATCTGGGCTTGAACCCATGACTCGACGAAAACAACGCTGGCCTCAAGTTCGCGACCAGGACCACTAAACTACCGCGGCCAAGCTTCTAATTCTAAGACCATCAAGTTTTGTCATTGTGATTCGACGCTGAATGCTTATTACGTGTTATATTCTACTAAAACAATACCTGAAACCTATGTATTAAAACGAGTTACTAAAATTCTCTATATAATTGAAAAAATTCGTTATAAACATGTTTACCTTTTAAATAAGGAAAACGTAGTAAACAAGATTCTTATTTGTTCCTTAAATTCGGATCTTCAATAAATCATAACCTATTTCAACCGATTCGAAATACATTGTATTCCTTTGCGACGTTGTTAAAGTTAAGAAAATTTTAAGCCAGTTCAAGGAAATAAAGGCACTCCAACTTTTTTATTTTTATCGTTTCTTTAAACAAAATATTTACTCGGTACAAATGTTTTTACTATATATTCGTTCCATTATGGCACACAAAAGAGACTACTCGCGAATTTCACTTTTATTGCATCATTTTATTTGACCTTATTCCTACTTCTTTCAGTGAACCCGCGTTCATTTTCCGAAATTTATGTAGATAGGTAAGGACTGCAAGGAACTGCGTTTTTTAGGTTTCCTTCGTTAGCTCTCTCACTGTAAATTCGACAGGACGGAGGTCGATTAGATTTATTGATTGATTTTTAATGTCACGGTTAAAAGCAACACGAATGTAACGAACTTCATAATTCTTAGTCTCAGTCAAGTGACGAGGATGACATCAGAGCTGGTACCTCCTTCTCCAAACTTCAGCACCTATGAATAATAATGCGTAATGGTAGGACTCCGGGGCCTTGACAGATTCGGCACCAGTATTAAAACCCACATCTCGATGGATAGAACACCGGCTGCGAGTTCGTGACTATGACAGTTAGGCTATAAACCGATCATAAACCTACCAAACTACAGAAGCGATTGCAAGGTCACATCAACCTACGATCGAGTTACGTCAAATGTGATGTATTGTTTTCATTATTTAACTCTACATAGATATTTAGGTTGAATTAAATAGTCAGTAAGTTCAAGATTCCAACTGAGGATACGTCAGAGAAGGACGACAAACTTATTTCTTTTTATCTGTCAAAGACTACGCAGGACCATTCTCTCTATTGAGTACCTCTTAAATTGGTTAATCCTACCTTATGTTCAAATAATAGTCTTGGCTTACCAAATCACTCCATCCAATTCAAGCACTTCTCGATTATAGAAGATTCGATTCCTATTACTCTGATCAGGGGGTCACTTTTAATTAATATCAATGTAAACGATTAATTACAATGATTCAATCCAATCTACAATTATCTATCACCTTGTCGTTATCCTCTATCTCCCTTATGCTTCATTTCAATTCTTCTATTTCACTTACATATCCCTATCTCTCTAATTCAATTCATTAGATTTCTTATCTTCACTTAATTTACCCAATCACGTTTCATTTTTTTTTTTTTTTTTTGGCAAGGAGTTGCAATGTTATGCAATTCAAATTACCAAAACGTCCTCGATGTTAGAAAAGAGAAAATCACGAATTGGCAAGCACCCCAAGTGGAACAGGTCGTAAATCGTATTTATAACTTTCATCACTATTTTCATTTGATACCGGATGTAAATATTGTACACAATGCAATAAAATTCAATCAATGCACATATAATTAGAGTACAATTTGTGAAAAATACAAAATATGTCCTATATATGTATGTATTGTAAGCAAAAATACAAATTGAAAGTACCACATTACTATTATTACGATATGTCTTTAATCATTAGAGTTCATTTGCTTTTTGTGGGCGTAAGGATGGTCAATTAGGTATAGGTCTCATAGGTCTTAAATGGAGGAGAATGTATGTTTGAATTGCGTGAAGGAAATATTGTTAATCGCTAACATTGATAGTGATCAGCCGAGGTTTGATTTAAGCAAAAATTTACTCTCAATTATGATTTGTTTTTAAAAACTTTATTCATAATTAGGATCGCAAATTTTAATTCTTTTTGTGTCCACCTCAAGTAGAGTGTTATTTTTTTTTATTCTTCTCCAGTTGAGATTTGGAACCTTTTTTCGGTGAATAAAAGACCAATTAAGTATTTAATTTGAATTCTTGGGAGTCTTTTGCAAGAATTTTGGACTTTTCTTTTCCTTCTTTTTTTTTTTGAAACACTTTGAAAAGAATCCATGGCCACTCTACATCTGGAGTAGACCACCTTTTTTTTTTTTTTTTGAAAAAAGCTAAATCTGAAAATTTTTAGTCTCGGAGGACCATGTAATGATAAAAAAAATAATAACCTTACAAGGAAGATTGGGAGAGCGATTCTTTTTCTACCACATTTATTTACTGTTTTTACGCGCCAATTATACATAAACGAATGTTTACAAAATATACAAGGGTTACCAAACTGCCCATATCTTAACCTGCTTTAGCGGTCAGGAGAAATTACATCAAATCAAGGAATAATCCGCCTTACACGGCAAAATCCAAATGTACTCTGAAATATTACCCATGAACCCGTGCGCTCTCACTTAGATGAGACAAGGTGCCATATAAATCCATATAAGTCCATATAAATTATTTCCAAAGCCATGTAGCAAATCTGAAGTTATTTATCTGAGAATTTCTACTCATAAAGAACATAGAAAAAGATATTTTTGTGCAATGTTTGTATATACACGTTGACACACACAAAAAAAGAATAAAATATTTCCTTTAATAATAAACGTATTATAAAACGTTAAATTTCCTACTTATTACTATCCATACATTTGTTTTTGTTTGGGGTAATACTTCATGATACCGGAATTCGAAATTAGTTTTTCCTATCAGAAAAGTTATTTATAAATGGTTATATGTTAATTAAAAAATCTTTATTATTACTAACAGCCGTTCTGTTGCATCCAGTGACATTTATAGATAGGCTGATTATTTTTCTGTTCCATGTGGATACATTAATGTAATTTAAAATAAGTTCTTACGGTGGTGCAGGGCAGTTTATTTACATTTGTCAGTAATTACAACGTGAAATTTGATTTTTAGTTTTTTCCACATAAAAAGCAATATTAACCCATGGGCCGCTAATTTCAACCCTGTTATATAGCATTACAAACATTAGAAATTACATTTCGTATTCATTGTCATCTTTTGTTTCGTTTTAAATGGAATCATCTCGTTTTTAGATAGATAGCATGTCCCGTTGTTCCCATGTATAGCTTCGAGATCCCGAAGTTTAGCGTTTTCAGAAAAAGAGAAACACTTAACAATTTTATCTAAAACACCCAAAAGAAAGGTTTTTTTCTCTGATGAACAAGCTTTGGAAGAGCAAAAAACGTAGTTGCAGTTCCTAAAGTTATTTTAATTAACAAAGTAAATTTTGAGAAATCATGTGAATGCCATTCTTAGTTGAAATCAATCCTAAGTATACTTAAACAAACTTGTTTTGATAAATAAAGGATTCTATAAATTATTTATTTGCATACATTTATAGCTCTGTTTTTCAATGATAAATAACAAAATATATAAATAAGAGCGAGCGTTAAATTATTAAAGTAGACAATGATATTCTGTTTGGATATTGAAATAAAAGCAGATGAGAAAATGTTAAATTAAACATATTTTAGCAATGTAAATTTACCTAAGCAAACTAAATGTAATTGTTATAATCATAATGAATTAAAATGTCAATTTTTTGAACTAACATCATGTATATGTTATTTTATGCCCACGCATTTTTATTGACGCTCCTTTCTCAAAACAACATGTGGCACATGTTAATAAAAACTATGAAGCAATACGAAGTTTCTTGAAAACACATACTATTATCTAGAAATTAGTAGATAATTTATTTTCAGGGGGAAATAAATGATTATATTAATAATTATTACGTAAAAATTTGAGTACGCGTCCTCGTATATTCTGTTTGAAAGAGAAAAATTGACACATTACACATATTGTTTGTGAATAACCTGAAACAGGAAAGAAATCTTGAAATGGTAAAAAAAGAAATTAAATATTTATTAATGAAATTTATTCTTTAAATCAGATTTATTTTGTGCAAGGACATTTCCTTTAACGGGGGCAACATATATTTCATATTCATTTTTAGGGGAAAAAATAGGGAAATTTTAATACAGTGAAGGTGGATAAGGTCCGCTCAACCTTAAGTCTTATTTATTTTGTGGTTTCATAATATTTTTCACATCTTTTTCTTCCATTTTTTTCTTTCTCCTCCTTTCATGCGTTGATGAGAGACATTATCATTTTTTTATTTGTTTCCCTGTCAGATCAATCTTTCCAGTGACAAGTGGATAGGATGAAAAGAACACACACACAGAAAAAAAATGAAAAAGGGAAAAAGAAGAAAAGGGAAAAAATGAGGGTGACGATAAATAATGGAAGCGATCATACCGTGATAGGTCTTTCAAGTCTACTCAGCCCGAAGTAAGTTGAAGATAGTTTTTGTTTTATTCTCTTCCGTCTTTCAATTAGATTTTCTCTTCCACTAAAATATTCATTCCGTGGTAGGTTCCTGACGTTTGGATTTATTGTTTGAGGATGCGATATGCGTTTGTTCTTTATTTAATAAAGAAGAATATATGTGTCTGCGCGCCGTATACTTTATTTTTTGGTGTTAATATTTTATTAGGGTCTCATTTGATCTTCCGTGGCTCTGAACAAAATAAAAAAAAAAATACTACGAGACTTCAGTATAGGGAATTCCCTGCAGAATAATCCTATAATGTTTTACTATGTTGTACATAAGATAAAGTGTATATTTATTTACAGTGTTTTCCTCGTGCGTTGATGATATTATTTTATTATCAGCATTAAAAATGTGAAGCTAACGTTTTCGATAAGTTATAGTTCTCAAACTTTTTTCAATCATTTATGAGATATTTATAATCCTAAAAAAAAATGTAAGAATAGATGTTTGCTGTAAAAATAGAATTGGATTATTTTAAAATTTATGCCAAGTGATTTATTCACGATAAGTAACATAACTTTGACCAATAAATTTGACGCTTAAATAGTTTATCAAAATTGTTTATAACATGTAATATTTTTCCCGCCATATTTATTATAACCATTGACCACTAAATATCTGACATTAATAGTTTAATAAAATTGCTTGTAATATGTAATCAATTGTTTTAATAAAAATAAATGTTTCCACATAATTTTCTTTGTAACTCAACGAAAGGAGAAAAGCTTAATTTAAATCAAGAGAAGAAGTTTTAATGCTAAAATTTTATTATAAAAGACTCGTATTAAATTAAGAAAATTTTACCGAGGAGAAAGCTACAGAGGTACATAAGTGTTAATATAAAGGTTTTCCATGTATTGAATTTTCATTGAAAGACTAAGAAATTGTCATATGGGAATTATAATATGACTGCATAAAAAATAATTTCTGTCATACAATATATCTGCAATTAATTACCTTAAGAAATTTGTTGTAAGATTGTCTGAAAGATTACATTTCCAAACTTAATAGGATTTTTTACAACAAAATGTGCCCACATGATAAAATTTTGAGTGCATGAAATTTAATTTGAATTTGACAATGACGTTCAAATTTAATTAAAGTGTGTGGACTGAAATCAAACATTTTTAAATCGTTTTTTTTCCCACAAATTTAATTACGATCCAATTTATTCCTCTATCAGTTCTGTGACGTACTATCAACAGTAACGTGCAAGCACATTGAAATTATTCTTCTAACAAATGAAGAGAAAGCAATCAAAACCAGCTGGTTCTAAATAATTAACATCTAAAAGATAAAGTAAGATATCATGCTCTCTGCCTTCCGAAACATCTGATGGAACAAGGCGTTGAAAAAAGTACATTTTGCAAAAGTTTGCCTCGAAGAACACGAGCAACTGAAGCATCTAAGCGTGAATTAGGCTTGAAATACTGAAATAGATGCTTATTTCTATAAATTATAAGTGTTTAAATTTTTTTCTACTTCTTTAACTGAGAGAAGAAAAAATACACATTTTTTACGACACATAAGTGTGTTTGACAGAAATGATAACAAATGTATCTTTTGACATTTTTAATCCTGTACATGGTGAAGGTTAAATAAGATTTAGGAGAACTGTTTAGTTCGCATAAGAGAAATTAAAATATTCTTACAAATCCTTAAATATTAGATTAAATGTAGAGTGATTACAAAATAATATCAACTGGTTTCAATTTGTTGTATTCAAACAGTATTTAAAAACAACGAACGATTCCTCATAATTAGAGACCTTTTTGATTTTGCTTTCAAACTGTTTCAAATGTTCTGTATGTTTTCCCTTCATTACAGAACAGACTTCTGTACGACGTCTATACAACTCAGAGGACTTGATATTGGTACGTATTTGGTGTGGAATTTATATTTCATAATGTTTCAATTTTTTTAACCTTTGTGATATAATTATTGGTTTAATTAATATTACTTTTTACTTAAGGTTTTTAACTAGTGTTAAAATATTTTAGATGATTATTTAAGGGTGATTTGGAGTTTTGAAAGGTAACTGTATATGTTTCTTTTGATTTCTTTCTTTCTTTTTTCTGTTGTTGAATCTCTGATTTCCTGATTTTGGGTTTGTTACAATTTTTTTTATCATGTAATTCGCTAATGTGTGATGGTTAAATATGTAAAACATACATTATTCCATTTCTATATACAGAACACAGTTAATTACATTATTTTCATATTCCTATACCTTGGCGTTTGAATAACTCTTCTTAGTTTTAAATTAATTAATTCTTAAATTGTTTATTTTGTATTTTAGGGTTTTAAATTTCAGATTGTTTGAATAGTTAAGTAAATTTTTGTTTGATTTACACAAATATTAATTTGATTTTTGGTTATTTCTATAAAATTTAGTTTTATTTTCACTGAGTTGATTTAATTTTAAATACTCTTAAAATGTTTAATGTTTATAAAATGTGTTATATATATATATATATATATATATATATATATATGTGTGTGTGTGTGTGTGTGTGCGTGCGTACTTGTGATGAATTCGAATTACGATTTATTACCTTTTTGGTTCTTTTAGCATCAATTCAAACCAATTATATATATATATATATATATATATATTCCCTCCCTGCGCATAAAAAGGCACATACTTTAGGTTTACTGATTAGGTATACTTTGTGTATCGCACACTCACGGAAGACGGCCCTTGCACTTTTAAAATGAGTACGACTTTGTATTTGTTTCTGAACAAAAATATAGAAAAAAAAAATTGTACATGTAATCTACAAATAGTACATTTGCAGATTAATTTCTCTTCCATTACTGTAATAATAACTTATACAGACCGTAATCAAACATTTAATCTTTATTTGTATACATCTATTATTTATTGTAAATCACTTTGTAAACGGTTTAGAATGATATTTCATTCAGAGATACAAAATGATGTAAATAATAATAAAACTCCCTGAAGTGAAAAACAGATGCAGCATATAATTACTTACTGGGCGAAGAAAAATGTTACAATTGTCTTTTATCGGTATATTTGATTTCTGATTAAAACATTCGAGTTGGTTTCAAAACAGTGTAGATAACTTTGCGAGAAAATATTATAAATTAATTAAAAAGAAAGAAATTAATGAGAGTTACCAATTTCTAAAAGAGCTTTACTTTCTTTTGGAATAATATTGAAAATTACACATTTTCTTTCATTTTAATTCGAAAATTTACTGCATGGACTATTCGCGAATTTTTGCTTCGACTAACGTCCTGAGATACTTTCTGATTTTATATTTACGTTCCTTGTTTCTGTCCAATAAAAAGAAACGTGATGCAAATTAAGTAAACTGTGGAAGGGCAGAGATAATCAATTAGTATAAATGAGACTGAAAATTTAATTGAAAAGATAAGTTACGGCATTAGTGTGCTTTGGGTGGATGTCTTCAGGCATGTGCTAGTATAAAGGATTTAGCGATATTAGCAATCAACGCTGTCCAAGCAATGAAAGTTAGGTAATCGCATCGCATTCCGGTAAGCGAATTCCCTGATAGATTGTAGAAGATGTCAGTACTCGCGGAAAGGGACTTAATTGTGAAGAGCATCCAAGGATGGATGAATAAAAAACTATTAGGATTAATAAAAACTATTTTGGATATAATTAATTAGTTTTATTAACTGGCCTATGCTCGAATTTAAGTTGAAGTTTAGATCTTGTGATTAAATGTTAAAATGACGAACGAGACGAGTAATAGTTTTCCATCAAAAATATTTGCATTTCAAACGCTTGTTAAAAAAAAAACGAAGAATTTTTTTTTATTTTAACGTTTTTTTTTTTACTTTATTACAATGAAATAATTTAATTTATATAATGATATGATATAAAACTTCTAATTTCATGATAAAGAGTAAGATTATTAGAAAATTACTCGATAAAAATCTCAAAAAGTGGCTGAATGCTTGAGTTCGAAGTATGAATTAAAAATTCGAAATTAGCCCAAAATATATAGGAACCATTTGTAAAAAGTAACTTTCCCAAATTATTACTTCATCCCATAAATTATTATTTTTCTTTTAATTTTTTTCCCTCGGACTTTTAATTCCTAATGAGGATATCTCTTATGAGCAGGAAAACATTTTAAACTTATGTATAAATATTAATTTTAAGCCCCTTGTATCTTTCCAAAGCAGGTCAGCTCGGATGCTAGTAGCAGACTATTGTGTAAAATACTTATAATGAATTTATACATACATATGAACGATACTTTTTATTCAGATTTTGAACAGAATGTGGAATTGAATGTTACAGAAATTTAAAAAAAAGATATTGTATTAATTCCATAACAATAGACCGAAAAATAGCAAACTAGCTACACTAAAATATATTACAGACTATATTTTTGTGCAAGAAATTAAGCATTAAAAAGTACAATAAAATGCTTAATTCGATTTATAATTTGACACTCACAAGTTAAAAATAGCCATCCTAAGCAAATTAGAAATTTATCACCCGGAAAATTCTAATTAGAGGGCAAGTGTGATTGATAGTCACAAATGTTTTCTCAGTTTACTGTCGTTTAACGCGACTACGTGGTCAGAAATTTGCATGACATCGATCCAAGAACCTGTTACGATAAAACAAAAGACACGTATTTTAATCTTTGACAGTATACGAGTACATCGTGCAGTGTTTCACTTATTTCTTGAATAGTAACAACATCAAAATTCTTATACAAACATCCAGTTTTGTAAAAAAAAAAAAAAAAATCATAAATTCAAATTCTGGTGATTTTGTACCCAATGTGGTGAAATACCACATTCTATTTTTTGTTGGTGTTGTTTTCTCCTTATTTATTGAAAGTAAAGGGATATTTGATGCCTAAATATATTGCAGGCTTCAAATGACTCAGATCAGTAGTTGCATGTAATACAAGATAATTTAATATTTTAACAATAACTAACATATATTTTTCACATTAATATGGTATTTTGTATAGGTCGATCACCAACACTCGTCGATATATATAAAGTAAAACCAAAAAGAAATATATATATATATATATATGTAAAGTTATAACTAAATAATAACTGAAGAGATGTAAATGGTATCAAAAATTACCATACATGGTATAGTGCGTAAAAATTTGAGTGTCCAGCGAACAGCTGCACTACGAAGACGATGAACGACCTTCATATGACCTAACTAAGTTGAGTTCAGAAGATCTCGGCCATCGGCGGAGAGAAGGAAATTCAAGAAGGGATTTAGGATCGGATAGCTGTCAGTCGCAGGCTGACAGTAGTCCGATAACACTAGAAAACTTTCTCTGACTAAATAGATTACTCTCTGCATTTGTATAATAAGATCATTACAGGTGTGTTCACGCAACACATTCGCAATATTCATCTTTCACACACGAGGAAATGGAGTTCTTTAACCTGCCACTTCAAGCAAGAAGTTCAAGAGGTCCACCACAAATGTCTATAAAATTTATAAGGATCAAAATGTAAGCCGAAGCAGTGGTAACGTAGGGCAATCTATTCCTACAATATCAATCAGGCGATATACTAACTAATTTATCTGAATTTATAGCCTCCAGTCCACCTTCAAGTTGAATCTTGTGGAAACGGAAGCAATGTATTGATAACAAGGCCTGTCTAGTTTATGTGCAATAATTTGAGTTTATCTCAGAAATATGTTAAACTCAAAATATTCCAATTAGGTGTTACTTCTAATCAAAGTGGTTGATGGGTCAATTTGATCCAACGTTTCCGTCAGAATTAATGTATCATATGAATACACTAATTTTTTGAAACATTATGAAAATTTGTCAAGTGAATTTGTCGGATATTCGTCATTTTATTTTAGAAAGCATACCAAGTATAGATTCTGAAAAAGAAATTGACCAAGCTTTTCCGAAGCTTGTATATATATAGAGAGAAAAACTGGATCATAATTTTTCTTTTGTTGACTTGTTGGTTGATTTTATTTACGTCATATTAGAAGCAATTTAAGAACTATTGACGACGGACCTCGTAATTTTGAACCACAGTCAAGTGACGAGGATGACACCTATGCTGGAGCCTCACTCTCCTAGTTTCTGCACCTCGCCAACCTTTCTTATGTTGATGAATATTAACTGACGGAAACTAATGATTTGAGCTTTGAATAGCTGTTTAGTATCCATCCATAAGTCTCAGAAAAGTTTCATTAAGAATTATTGACTGAGGTATAGTATTTTATTGTATTAAATTCGTTATTTAAGAACATATTTCATCTAATAAAAATATTACATAATTAAAGAGGGCCTTAAATTTCCCTTAATGATTAACAAGTCAATTTGATCCAACGTTCTCAATCACTTTGTGATCTTTTACCTTACCACCATTGGATTAATCAATAATCTCGAAGAATCAAATTAGGATCATACCTAGGATGCTCCAATTAAAGAATAGAAGAATCCCGGTTACATGCAAGTTCCATACTATTTGTCTCAAGACATTATACTATGAATAGTCATTAATACAAAACTCTTACTCCAAGTAAAATCACATGATATCCCCAATCAATCACTAGCAACTTGCATGCATTGAAACAAATGGAAGAAAATAATTTTCTCAACATCATTTCCTTAGCAGTTTAAAACATTTTTTTTTTCATTAGTAACTTATTATTATGATTGATAATTAAGATTATGAAATAACATTCTAGTCTCAAGCACAGAAAAAGCTCTCTGAGATAAAGTTTGACTGATTGATGATTTATTAACGTTGTTTTTAGAAGCAACACGAAGGCTATTGGTGACAGTCCTCGTAATTTTGAACCTCGTCCAGTGACAAGAACGAAATCTGATTTGCCATCCACTACCCATACTTCTGAGATAGGGATAGGAAGTTTATTTCATTGCAAAACATCACGTGGAAAAATTTGCGCCGTTTTTCAATCAGTAGAAATTGGTTCTAAAATTCTTATGATGTGCTACTGATCTCTTAAAAATCGACATATTAGATCAGATAAGGTTCGAAAATACAAAGTTATATACAAATTCTCCATTAAACTACGAGTATTTCTGCTTTATAAAAGGTTGATAGACTTGTACGTATTATTTTGTTGGGGTTTCAAACTGTATATATGTTTCCATGCCCATTTCTATGATTTTTTTTTTTTTTTTTTTTAAATTTTTTTTTTTTTTCATTCCCATTTTTTTTTTTTTTTTTTTTTTTTTTTTTAACTTTTTATGTTGAATAAATTGATACTGTCACTCGAGAGAACACTCTTATATTTTTGAAATTTACTTTGCGATTCTCTCTCTACACATATGCTCTTGTATTAATATTTAAATTTGATTTTATCCGTATCACTGACACTTTTAAAGATGTCATCCGCTTTTAGAATTCATTGACAAAAGACGACAAGTAATCTGTGTATGCGTGTGCAATTTATTTTAGAGTATTTATTATTATTATTTCAAAACATTTATTTAATTTTACCCCTTAAATGCTTTTAATTAAAAAGTTTGTTTTTAGTTTAGGTGTGAAATAAATTTGATAGAGGACGTTGTGCTTTATTTTGCTTTTTTGCGTTTTTAAATTTCTCTGCTAATCATTTATGTCTTTTTAGGATTTCTTTTCTTAAATTTATTATTCGCATAAGTTTTTTAACTGTAATTTTTATTTCTTGTAATGTTGTTCTAGCCTTTGAATTTTGATTGGTTATTTCTAGAGTTAAATGTTGGTTACGCGCGTTTAAAAATTGTTCTTTACAGAGTTTAGTGTTAGCATTTTGACAACTTTAAAAATAGTCATTTCACGAGGGAAGGTGATATGGTGTATTACAACGAACTGATTTTGACTCATTTTATGAGGATTTTCTTTAAGCATTTTTATGACTTGAAATAAACCATTAATAGGCATTAAATGTGAGTAAATATTCTTACCTAAATTTAATATACTTATGTTATGTAAATTTCAAAATTTGTTTTCATTTCTTTGTGTTCTTATAAGTAAAAATTTTAATTTTTTTTCTTAAGCTTTTCAAAAATTTGTTTTTTCCCTTCACTTTGGGTTTTTAAAGAATTTTTTGGCATTTTGTGTATTTTTTTTCCTTTGAATTTTATTTGTTGGATTTTAGTTTTCAGAATTCTTTTCAATTTATATTTTTGGCAAAAAGTCAGTTTTAATAAAATATTTTGTTGATAAGATAGTTAGGACAGTAATTCTATAATAACCCAGCTGAACAATTTGAAGCCTGTTATTATTCTCCGTTTGAGTCTTTTCAAAAAATTTCTTAAAATTTTCAAATATTTTCTAAAATGTCATATTATCTAATTTTATGATATTTTTTTTATTTTTCTACTCTCTCTCTCTCTCTTTCTGATGTAAACGATTCAAATATTTAACTATATATCATTCATCCTATACAGACAAAAAGACAATAAATACTATCATTATTTTATTAATTCCTCTCAATTTTCATTTGTTATTATCATAATATTATTGAAAAAAATTTGCATGTTATATATTCAGGACGCCTTAATAATTTCCATTATAAAAATTAGTATTTTCATTGCAAAAAAATAAATTTTTGGCCTTGTTTTATGGAAAAAATGTTAGTATGATTTAAAAACTAGTGAAATGCACATCATTAACGAAACAGATTTCATACTCTATGCAACTGAATTTCTTTTTACCAATTTATAAGATACATAATACCATTGACAAAAAATATAGCAACAATTAGTTGGCATTGTCGTCATCAGATGGTAGCTTGTCAGACCATCACCAATCGAACAAACATGTTGATAATTCGTTGTGTAGATTTACGAATACATAATACACAAATTAATACATTAATCTTAAGTATAGAAGATACGGAACCAAAATGATAAAATCTCTTATTTATATAAGATCTTCACAAAATGCAGAGCGAATAGTGCTTATCATGCATGTCTGTAATCCATGTGTATCAGTACATTTGTTTTAATACGCATTTTTTTTTAAAATACATAAATTTTTGCGATCTTAAAACTTTTGTTGTTTCATTCGTATATATTAAAATTGCTGTGTGTGATTTAAATTTCAAAATATTTTCGAAACTTTTTCTAACAATTCGATTTGATGCACATGGGTTTTGATTTGAGTTACTTACAGAAAAAAAGGAAGAAAAACTTAACATTTGGATTACAGTAAAACCACGTGAAATCGCATTAATTGGAACCAGAGTCAGTCCGGAATATCAAAAATTTGGATTAATCGCAGAATGTATAAAACTGAAATAAAATGCAACATACTTGCAGAAAATCCTCTTTATAATACATGAATACGGTACGAATCATATTTACAGAAGATAAAATTATCTGTGGAAGATGGGTGCGGATAAAATATATGCATTTTAATAAATTTTCCATGTAATTTAATATTAATGTATTTTTCATTCAGACAATATAGCACCCTACGTCATTTGTCACTGGTGATATGAAGTGTAACTAAGGTTTTATTGAATTTTCACATAATATTTTTAATCTAGCTTCCATCCAAAACTTTCCTTTCAGATACATTTAATATTGTTAGCAGACTTTAGAGTAAAAAAAACAATTTTTCAAAAATGTGAGGGAAACAAATCTTAATATGGGAATTTAAAGATTAAATTAAAAAATAAAATTCTTTAAAATTTTTTTAAAAAATTTTAAATTAAAAAAAATGTAGTCTGGTCTTGGCTTTCAAGAGATCTGAATTAAATGGGTCCTACCTATAATTAGGTTCTACAGCATTTAAAAAATCCCCCTCCGGATACTTTATCCATAGAAAAATTTTAAGAAGAATGATCAATCAATCAAAACCCATGTGTGCCTTTTTACAACGTTTTTATGTATTTCACTTGGTGTGTATCAATGTGTCATCAAATTAGAGCTCTGAAACCTTGGGAACCATTGTTACTTGTCTAACAATACAATATTTAGACATTAGCGACAAGTTTTAACTAATATTCCAATATTTTTTAATAATGTAGTTTAGCCGAACCACTTGGAGCAATTTCAAAAATTGCCAAACTTGGCGATTTTTTTTTGGCTGAACGTTAAGGACTAGGGTAGCCACATTTGGCAAAATACCACCAAATAATCCCTGTCGCCAAGGGTGATTGGGCTAAACTGTATTCCAACCATTTAATTTACCGGATGAATTAATTAATTTAAGTTAGTTTTAACGTTTTTATGTATTTTACTTGGTGTGTGTCTGTCTGTGTGAATATCAGTTTGTCATCAAATTTTCGATCGTTAATTTAACCAACTTCCCAACAAGCTAGAGCTCTGAAACCTTGGGAATAGTTCTTACTTGCCTAATAATGCAATATTTAGACATTTGCGACAAGTTGTAACTAATATTTCAATAATTTTTAATGAACTTTGCCACCATATAAAAAGTTGTTTTTAAAGATGTTGGGTTTTTTTTATCTCGAATTATTCATTTTACTTTAAGAAACAGTTTTTGATTTTTGTGGTTTTTCAAGCAAAATTTGAATCTCAAGAGTGTTTTGAATTTCGAAAGTATTGGGGGAAATGAATGCAATTAACATAATGAAGAGCCCATCGAAATGCAAACGAAGTCTCAACACATAAAAGATATTTGATGAACACATAATATCAGAATTGAGAAAGTTTCTTTGCTGATATGATGTATAACTACTTCATAGATAATCTTCCCTTTTTCATAAATTTGGCATTTGATACATGTATTAT
>BMAW01027093.1:1345772-1404038 GCA_019974015.1 Nephila pilipes | reverse complement strand
TTTATCTTTGAAATGCAGGCTTTATTCTCCCTCCTGTTCCCTTACTCAAGTAGGAAAAAAGAATGCTTTCTAGATGCAGATCAAAAAGAAAGAATCGAGCTGAGGGAATCAGGAAATAAAATCACTTATTTAAATGCACAGGTCATTTACTAAGATATTTTAATATCACTAACGTCTTATTAAAAAAAATAAACATATTAACTTTTGACTCTGAATGCAAAAATTAAACATATTTGCATTAATTTGGATTTAAAAATAGTTTCGGTATTTGAATACGTCAACTTAGATGACGAAAGCGGTGGATTGAATATTTAATATGCTCGTGAATTAAAGAACGGTTGAAAGTAATTTCTGATGAACAATGACATCAAGTTATTTGATGACACTATCCCTAGAGAAATTTCCCGTCGTATTAAGTTTAAGAGAATAAAAATAAATGTTAATTTCCGAAGCATTTTTAAGTGAAAACTCTCTTGTGCTCCGCCCCGTATTTATTTCGAAAATGTAGATAAGAAATTAAGAGACAACACTGCGTTTTGAAATGGAAATTATCCAAAATTTGAAAGCCAGGTGCTTTTCAGTAAAGTTTTATTTTAGATTTAAATTCGATTTCTGACAAATTGAGAAAAATTATTCTTGTGTTAAAGTTCAAAGCTCCAACATAATTGTGGGAATTTTAAAATATGCAGTATTTCTCGTCAGTAAAAAGCTCTGCGAAATTTATTGAAATGAATTCATTTAAGATTGGGAAAATAAGCGTTCTGAATAGTAATTCAAACACGACAATTTTATAAATTTGGGCCGAATTCAATGAATAATTATTTTTAATTTCTACTGAAATTAGCTAATTTTGTTAAACTTTTTTAAACATATTTGGCGAGAGATCTAAAAATATTAATATTTTAAATCAAAGTGAAAAAAATTAATTCGATTTGAACTAATTTCTGTACATAATTCTAGTTTTATATGTTTAAATATTACTGTCATATTAAGAACTAGAGTTACGTTAGAATTATATTAAGCCTGATTAAAATCGTAGACAGGAAAATTGTCTTACAGACAATTCTTGTAAAAAAATATAAATTAAACATTTTTATACAATATGTTTTAAGGAGTTGAAAATTTTCCCTCTATCTGTCATGGAATCTTTTTTAAAAATACGGCAAAATTTTTGAAAAAAAGAATAAATCCACCAAAAATAATCTATAATTTTTTTTAAAAAAATTCTGTGCAAAATTTTGCAAGGAACAGATTTAAAACCCAAAGTGTGCTCTTTTTTGTAATTATTATTAAATTGCTGAATTAAATATAATAATTAAAGTAAATGATGAAATATTGAAAAATGGACAAGAGTAAACGTTTCCGATATTAAAATTAAAGGAAACGATAAATTATTAAATTGAATATGATATCAACTACATGTAATTAAAATTAAAGAAAACTATAAATTATCAAAATGAATATATTTAAGCTAAATGTAATTAAAATTAAAGCAAACTATAAATTATCAAATTGAAAATATTTAAGCTAAATGTAATTAAAATTAAAGCAAACTATTAATTATTGAACTGAATATTATAACAGCTACATGTAATTAAAATTGAAGCAAACGACAAACTATTGAAAAGGGATCTGGTACGCCAAAAGTGATCCACCTAAGACAATAGCTCCTTAGGTGGCTAATAATAGTAAATCAATATTAAAATCATTTGACCCCAAAACATTCCAAGAAGGAAGGAAGGAAGTCAAACTAAAAATATGTAGTTTGAAATTCTTCAGGCAAAAAAAAAAAAAAAAAAAAAATGCCTCACAGCTTAAAATTCTGAATAATGTTATTTATTTTTAGTCATAGTTTCAGGAGTATGCAGCGTCTCTCTTCTACAACAACGTTAGAAGTTAAAAGACCTTACTGAACCAGCCAGATGAGATGTCTTTTCTGCCTAGTTGGTAGGACCGTCAACTTTGGATTTCTTGGTCTAGGGTTCGAAACAACGCTGCCACATCAAGGTCAACAACTCTCTCCCCTTCTCGGGGTCAGAAAGCCACCCGCAGCCGAACCAGCTTTAATATATAAATTAAAGTGTAGTGAATGAGAATAGAAGTAGGTGCTGAATGAAAATGAGGTGTAGTGAATGTGAGACAGAATAGAATTGGCAGAGCCCTCAGGGGCTTACCTTCTTCAAATGAGTACTGGCTCATTAGTTCTCTTTTCCCGTGAGGCTTACATTCTCTGTTTAAAAATGGGTGATGCCTCCTCGGGATACCTTAACGATTCTTATCTATTTTCAACCCCCCTCTTGTCAATCTATTTACCTTTTTTACGAACGTCTAGATCATAGTTGTACCTTATTTGGTGCAGCATAGCCATATTTAGCTTTTGCGCCTTTAAACTTCACCACTAGACACAATCTATATAGAAAAAAATGAAAAAGTTAACAATTTATTGAAAAGATGGAAGGTCGAAAATAGAGAGAGAATACTAGGTAACCCCGGAGTGTTTCACCCGCTTATACCAAAGACATTAAGCCCCGTAGGAGAGAAATAGATCACTAAGGTACTTCGGGAGCGGGCTTACCTGAAGAAAGTAAGCCCTTTGGGAGAAAAGAGATAGGATAGATTTTTTTAACTTCGTCATGAAGTTTTGTTTTGCTTAGAAAATATTATTGAGCATTCTACTTATTAAATTGTGTCGTCATATTTATCTTTTTACAAAGTTTTTCTGTATTTCACTTGGCGTGTGTGTGTATCAGTATGTCATCAAATTTTCTATCGTTGATTTAACCAACTTCCCATGAAGCTAGAGTTCTGAAACTTTGGGAATCGTTTTTACTCGTCAAACAATGCAATATTTAGAACTTGCAACAAGTTTTAACTAATGTTTCAATAATTATTTTTTGCACATTAGTTTCATCTGAAAAATAAATTTGAGGTTTAATGAAAATTCAGAATTGAAAATATCTTTAAATTTACCAAATATGGCACGGACTACGTGGTCAATTATTTTATAACAATATAGATTGAGGATATTTATGAAAATGATAAGGAGATTTTATAATTACTTGTCGAATACGAAAAGGATATAAAAATGCAGTTAGTACGAAAATTGTAATTAATTGCCGAGTATGAAAATACCACCATATAAAAACGTTGTCTTTAAAAACGTTTGTTTTTATATCGAATTATTTGTATTACTTCTTTTTAATGTGCCGCGAGAAATGCAATTTAATTCACCTTGAGCTTTATAAAATCTGTAAACAAGTAAAATATACGACGAGTAGCTCCTCCCAAAAGACATTATTAACGAAACTAGAGATATTACCGGGAATGGAAAACGCTTACAATTCCGCAAGTAAATCCTTATACGGCCCCATCAACATGGATAATAGAAATGAAGGTAACGTTTGTTGTTGTCATATCCTCTCTGAGATATTGCATATCAAATATCAACATAAATTTAGGCGGAGTATCTATCGGAATGAATACAATGCCATCCAGAATGTCTTTCTTTCTCTTGTGTTTTGTTATTATAACGGTAGGTAAGGCCAGAAGATTTGTTTTACATTGAGTTCTTTGGATGTTGAAATTTCAGAGAGATTGCTAGTATGAAAAATATTTGAAACTCTGAAAATCTAGAAAATTGTTGCATTTATTTCAACAGAATTGCACGATGATTCATATTTATATTATCATTGCTTGTACATATATTGTTTTCAATTGTTCGATAGAAATAATTTTGAAAGCTAAATTGAAAACTTTATTCGGAGGGATAGTAATAGTAATGATGCTTTATTGATTATTTTAGTATGAATTAACATGAGAAATTTATGAAGCTGGTTAAAATCATTTCTAATATTCATTCTGTACTGATGCTTTCTTAAGATCAAGTTAAAAAAATTTAGTAATCATAGAATTTATTTGAGAAACATTTATAAAGCTGATTATAATCAATCAATATTAATATTCATTCTGTAATGAAGATTTCTTAAGTTTGATACTTTTAATAATTCAAAAATTCGTTAGAAGAAAATTTATAAAACTGATTATAAAATCGATTCTAAAACTCATTCTTTAACGAGGCTTTCATAAAATTCAAATTTATTCTTATAGTAATTTAAGAAACACTTTAAAATTAATTCTAATATTCATTCTTTTGATACATTTTTATATTTGATTTGCATTGTTTTTCTATTAAATAATTTGTACTGATGCTTGCGGTTTATGAAATGCATATTCCATTGGGAAATTTCATTAGATCTTGCAGTGATTTTTACTTTAAAAAGATTGTTTTTAGTTCAACGAACATTTTGAAATAATATTATAAGTCATAATTTATATTTTTAGTAAACTAATTATATCTGATACATATATTATGTAAGAATACAAAATGCATCAAATATAGGGAATAAACAGGAAAAAAAATATCAAAATTAAAAATGTTTTAATTTTTGGAACTTCAATAATTTTTACTATACATTCGAAGGCATGTAAAAACTGTCTGGCTATTTGTAAAGTATTAATTTTAAATATAATTGAAAACTGTTAGGAATTTATTAATATTTTCTTTGACATAGAAGACTGAGGAAACATTTATTACTTTCTCTGTTATTATGATTAAGAGGGGGAGAGAGAGAGAAAGAAAGTTTTTTACTTACTGTATGATTCCTATTGTATGTCCTTACATTAGGTGCAGAAATCTACTCAAAATTTACCGTTAAATGTAATATTATAAAAATAAATGTTAGTAATATGTATAGTATCTGATTTATAGACATACTGTATATTCTTAAGAATTTAGGTATGAAAAAAGATATTAATTCAGTGAAACAAAATTAAATTTCTGTCTGGAGCTCTTTTATTTAAAACAGGATTCCTTTTAATGTGTTGACTACCTGAATTTTTTTTTCGAAAATTTAATTAAAAATCAGCATAAATTTTATTTAAAAAAAAATAACACAGTATGACTTTCTCCGTAATTTCTTAAATAATATCGCAGCAATGCAGGCCTAAAATATATTTTTTACGCTTAATCCTTCAAACACCTGTCTTTTTGAAACTTAAAACTACTTTTCTTTATGAAAAAAGTATTTTTTAAGAGTTTAACACTTTTATCACAGTTTACAAATTCTACCAGAAAAAAAAATACTGAAAATTACATCATTGAGCCTATCTCGCTCTTCTTCGACTTGAACACTATTAAAACTTTTCCTTTATATATAAACTATTAAATAAAATAGTTTTTCTACTCTTAAGTATTTCTTTTAAAAAAATGGCTTTTCTTTGAAAATGTATTCAAAATTCTCAAAAAGACCCTTTTTCAAAAATAGCACGATAACTATCGTTGAAAATTGCTTATATTAGAAAAATTTATAAATTTAGTTTCTTATAGTTTAAACAGGTTTATAGTAAAGGTTTCTCAAGCTTTTGTACTTCAGACAAGAAAGGAAAGTAATAAGAAAGTAACTTAATTAATTTAAAATAATTATACCGGGATTCAAAATTAAGAGAACTTGCATATTTAGCTGAAATTCTGGAGAAGAAAGGTAATACACTCTATATATATACAAAAAAAAAATTGACACACCAAGAAGGAGTTGTCTGATGGAGGCAAAAATTGGCAGATAGAAAATTATGTACAGAATAAAAAATAGTTAAAATATAGGAAAAGTTAAAGAACTTATTTCAGAGTTACATAGTTACAAATTAACGATCTGAATAAAGTGTTGACCCACCTCTAGATAGGATGCAAGCTGCCACACGACGTAGCAGAGAGTGATAAAGCTCCCTGATGGTCACCTGTGGTATTTCTTGCCAAATTTGCTCCAATCGTCGGGCTAAGTCATCAACATTCCCTGGTAGATGCAATCGCCTTCCCATCATATCTCAGACATGCTCGATTGGAGAGAGATCTGGCTGGCCAAGGAAGTATTTGACAAGCTGTAAGACAGTTTATAGCAACACGTGCCGTATATGGTCTGGCATTATCTTGCTCAAAAATAAGGTGAGGATACTACAAAAGGAACGGTAGCAAAACAGGTCTCAGAATGTCGTCGACGAACTACTGCTTTGTAAGTGTGCCTCTCATGACTACCAAAGGGGTCCGGCTATCAAGGGAAATGGCACTCCAGATCATAATTTCTGGTTGAGGGTTTGTGCGGCCAGGAGCAATAGTGAAAGGAGGATCGGCACGCTGCCCTGGGCATCTCCTAAAACGTCTTCGATGATCGTCAGGACATAATTGGAAGCGGGATTCGTTGCTAAACATTATACGTCCCCGATCAGCATCATTCCAATATGATCGAGCCAAGTACCACTGTAATATGGCTCGACAGTGTGCAGGCGTGAGTGGCAGATGGCGTAGCGGCCGGTACGAGCGTAGATTTCGTTCTATCTGCCGTCTGTGAATGGTCATGATGGACACTCGTGTGCGAGTCGCACGTCTGATGGTTGATAACGATGAATCAGGCGCTGTGACAGCTGATCTGACAATCACTCTGTATTTCAGATCTGCTGTGGCCCCAGATCGACCGCTACTATTATGACGCTGAAATCTGCCACTGTCCACTCATTAATTGCCAGCATCTTCCAATCGCCGAATCGCTTCGACCCATATGACGAGCCATTCTTCGATTTGCCCAACCTACCCCTTTCAATCCAATGATACGACCTCTTTCAAACTCTAACAGTTGCTCATAATAAGCTCAAATCCTGCGGCGAGGCATTTTTTTCAGTCGTTGAAAGGTATCCTAAATCGCAATACAACAGAAAATTTGACCATCCGATTGAGAATCGCTCCTCATATGCACCTGCTGAGTGCGCAGTTCCGATGCACTGAAGCAACCGCTATTCATTCATTGGACACCAAATTTTAATCATTTGCTAAATGGTCCAAATATCTTTGAATACGAAATTTTCATTACAATCTGGCAACTCCTTCTTGGGGCGATTGTTTCTTTTTTTTATAAGTATAAATAGTAAAACGAAAGTTTCCAAACAAAGACAGCCCTCGAAGGCTTATTTTCTTCAGGTAGCTTTAGACATAATGACCTAGAGGCGCCCTAGTGATTTCTTTTTTTCCGATTGGTTTTATTGCCTTTGGTAAACACTGGTGACTCTTCCCCGAATACTCCAGAAATTGTTCTCCATTTTAGACCCTTCTAGTCAGTTTTTACTTTTTCCCATTTTCCAAACGCCTAAATCACAGTTTTTGTTGTTGTTGTTGCTGGATGCAACATAGCCACATCTGGCTCCTGAGAGAGCTATTAAACTCTACCTTCACCCACACTTACTTCAAACAAAGACTCGTTTTTTTAGTCCTGACTACCTAAGCATACAAATGCGTATGAGCAATTACAGGAAATTACTTTGAGATAAACGTGCCATTTTCCGCACTTCATTAGTTTAGCACACCTTCGGGACTTCTGTGGGGTTTTTATTCGCAACATTTTGAGAAATTAAAGCAAACAGCTAAATGAGCAAACCCCAACTTTTGGATAGGGTAAACCAGATTTATAGATAAAAAATTAGTTTAAAGTCTTCCAAGAGCCTCGTCGGAAATATTGGCCAACCAGATCTCCTGATATTAACCTTATAGAGTATATTTGGGAAGGCAATCATAACTCGTCTTTTCTCCTCTCTTAACCATCCAGGACCTGAAAACTGTGTTTCTGGAGGAGTGGGACCGACTACCAAAGAGACTTATTTATAGTTTCATTGATTGTATGAATTCTGTTGTGGAAGCCAAATAAACATAAGAAGGGATCACCCTCCCCATTAACCCATTTTTTATTTAGAAAGTGAGTGAAGGTGAAGTTTAATGTGTGTGGTTCAAGAACCAAGCATGGGTATGCTTCGTCAAACAAGGTGTAAGTGTAATCCAGACATTTGAAAAAAAAAAAAAAAAAACACCGAAAAAAATAATGGTTGACAAAGAGGAGCCTCAAAAATAGAGAAGAATCGCTAGGGCATCCCGGGGATGTGTCACCCGTGTTTACCAAACCAATAATCCCCATGGGAAAGGAAGAAGGTCGCTACCTTGCCTTATATGTGTGATCCCGTTTCTACCTGAAGAAACATAGCCTCTGATTGGCCTTTTATTCATTTAACAACCTCTCACAAATTATGTACTGTTTAGGTATTTTAAAATTATTTTATTCGATGCACATTTTTAATTTCATTAAAATATATCAAATACTTGTGAAGATAATCAACTAAGTATGAAAATTCTCTTTATTTTAAATATCAGTAGAGGCTCTATTAAGTGGGATTAAAGTTAAAGACACACTTCGTAATCATATGTAAATATAAATTGATTGATAGCTTTATTAATGCCACACTTAGACGGACCTCGTAATTTTGAATTATGCTCAATTAACGAGGATGGTACTTGATCTGGTATCCCCTCACCAAAATTCAACATTACGCTGACGTGGGGACTTGGATCCTCGACCGATTTTACATGCATCAGACCATTTACAGTAACAGGACTCGAACCTACGATGCGGCGGAAGGAATGCCAGCAATGATCTTGTGACCCAGACTATTCGGCTACCGCGATCACGGCAAATATAAATCAAGAATTATAACATGCATTGTTATTTAATTAAACAAAGTAAATTTCTCTAATTATACGTTGCATCCTTATAATATCAATATCGGAACTCAACACATAAGTGATTTCAATCATTTTTTGTCGTCGCACTCCTTCGCTGGTAACGAAAATAGCACGTGTGCCAAGATAGGATATTTTAAATTATGAACACTGATTTTTCCTCCATTCAGTTTTGTTAATTCATTTCTGAGTTGTTCAAGTACTCCGTAGGTATGCGTACCACAAAGCGAGAATCACAACTGCAGTGCAAAATATTTAAAACAAAAAAGTGAAAATTATTGCTATTTTAACTTATTTGGAGGGAATTGCTAAAGCCATCTGACATACTCCAAAAATTTGTCTCTTCTTTCTAATGAAACACAATGGAGTTGTCCGAGAGAATAAATAAATACAAACTTTGAAAAAAAAACCTCGTTGAGTCGGATTAATATGAAGTAGAGTTGGTCTAGGATATCGAAATTCCGGATTAATTCGAAGATGAGTAAAACAGAAATAAAATAAAACATACTGTCAGAAAATCATTTTTATTTTGAAGAAATCGAGTGTGAATGAATGGAATATGAAATATCCCCAAAGAATGAAACTATGCTTCTTCTATCTCGTTTCCAATCAGGAAATAAAACTTTTTTCTGCATTTTTTTTTTATTATAGCAGTGTTCGATGCAAAAAAAATAGGATTTGCGTAATTTTATTGACACAGTATTCTCAGATATCCTACATCACCGTTACATATGAAAATACTCGTCTCGAATACATCAATCAAATTTTTAGAAATACAACGGTGCATCATCATTACGATTTACAAGAACAATTTGCATCCTAAAATATATTAAAGGAAACTACCAGTATTACTTAATTTAAGTGGACAAAGACTTACATGAAATAAATTAAATTCACCGAGAGTTTCGAAGGGCAATAAATAACTTACAGATTGCATCTGATGAATAGAATCATAGATTTTATATATCTAAACATAAATACGTATACGTTGTGAAATCTCTACATTTCGAAATTCTACAGAAAAAAAATCTCTACATAGCGAACCTTTTTCCAGGAACCTTAGATTTTCACCTCATGTCAAAACTATTTCTATACGAACAAAGTTTCTATACGTTGTACAATTTTCGAATTCGAACAATTTTTACACAGGAACTGGAGCTTAATCACTGTTATTTACATCTGATTACCCTACGACGTTGGGTTATTCGCAATTTTCTCTACATTAACCTCGAGGACTTCATGGTAATTTGAATTGCGTAAAATTAAAATTCCTGGTCAACCAGAATGAAACTTGATTGGGTAAATTAGATGAAGATAAGAAGTGTGATGGATTGAATTAGGGATAGAAATATTAAGCAAAGTAGGAATGAAATGAAAGCGGAGATAGAGGATTACGACAAGCTGATAGATAATTGTAGATTGCACTGAATGATTGTAATAAATCTTTCGGATTGAAGTGACCCTAGTTAATGTAAAACGAATTGAATCTGTTATAAACAAGCGTGGGAATCGGAACGAGTGATTTGGTAAGCTAAGACTTTATTATTGGAATCTAAATTATGATTAATCGAGTTGAGGGATTTGAGAGAGAGAAAGAGTGATCTTGGATATTCTATATTAAGAGCTAATAATCCGTACCTTTCTCTCGTGTTTTTTTATTTGGAGTTTTGAACTTATTGGTTATTTCCTTAGATTTTAAGGTGGAACACCAACTGGGGCCTGTTGGAAGATTCCTGTGATCAAGGTGAACCAAGATGACAACGTAGAAGAACTACTTGAAGAGCCATCATGAAAACAAGCAATGAAAATATTCCAAATTATCCGCTCAGTTTGACATTTTTTCCTTAACGTTCTTGATAAATTTCTCTCTTTCTGAGTAACAGTGAATATTACTTTGAAACGGCTTCAGAAAAATAATATGTTCAAAAATAAGTAAGAAACTACTTTGACCAAAAATAAAAATTTCCTTTTGTTTTTTGTTTAAACATATCCAATTTGTAGGATGTTGTTATCAAACTTGTAAGTTATATACATATTTGTTGTTCTAAAATCAATTTCTTTGATAATGCTTATAGTCTTCTTTCTTAAATGAACTACATGGTTATGAACCTGAGATGACGCTTTCCTTCAAAAGAGAACAGACATTTACAAAAATTTCGTCGTTTACAAAGAAAATCTTTAGCAGTGATCCTCCAACCTTGGCGATGAATTTGTCTACCATTTTGACGACTTAGTAAAAAACCTGGTAGTTTTGGCGATAAAATATTTCTCAAAAATGCTGGAATCTTGTCGATATTTTGTTTAGAGTAAAAGTTGTGACTTTTTCTAATTTTTTTTTTCTGTGACATCATACCTGGTTAAAACAGCCGTAAATACAGAGAAGTGCGAAGCCTGGGATAATCAATTTGGATCTGCCTAAGAATCTGTCGGTACTGCCGGAAGCTATCGGAATCCGAACAATTCATTACTTTGAAGATTTGTCTGTGATTCGAACTAGTAAACTGGCGAGCTGAACATTACTGAAAATATTGTGAGTGACTATATTACAAATACTGCTAATATGTACAAGCTCCGTGTTTCCTGATTGTGTTGTTAATCTGTCCACGTTTTGCTTCTTGTTTTCGTATTGTCTTGAACATTTGTGAACAAAGTATCTTTTCCTATTGTCCTTCGCGTTAGATTGAATTTATTTGTACAGTCACTTTAGTTGAGATTTTTGTAACAATATAAAATTATTTTTAGAAAGAAAACGATGGAAAATTTTCTATGTATTTATCGAAATTTCTATATTTCTTTTTTTCTATGAACTTTTAAGTTCAAACATTAAGATTTTCGGTTGCAGTTAGTTACAGATATATTTCCATAGCAGCATTTTGCATTTACAAATGTAGCTAAACAACATTTCTGACCTTTAACTGTCATTAATATACTCTATTTATGAAATTATTAGAATTAAATGTTACAATGAAATCATTTTAATACATTCATAATATCACAAACAATTTTTTTTTTCTTTATTTGTTTAAGAAACTCATATCATGAGCCTTCCATTCCATAACTTCATCTCAAGAGCGAACCGCAGTTCACTTTTCAAACTAGATTATTCAGAAGTAACAAGCACTTCAGCGGTTCCTGATCTTAATTGGCCTCATGGGAAAATTCAATTGCTCGGTTGAAAACGTCTACAAATGAATCGTCCTTTTGCGACGCTCCTGAAGTGAAAAGAATTAATATTCTCCAACCCAAAGCAGTTATTCACCGGAATTACCCACTAAAAGATAAGCGCAGGAGAGAGTGTGTTGAAAATAATAGAAATATTCTTATTACTTTACGCACGAGGTATTTTTGGATGTTATACATTGATAAGGAGTTATCTTCAGGTTATGAATTCTGACTGTTAAAATAAATGGAATTTTCGATTATTACCTTTTTTTTTTATTTTGTTTAAATGAAATCGAAATGAATTTTTCTGAAAGAGTAGCTTTAGTTTTCTCGAGGGTTTTATAGCCATCAAAGGCATTCCAAAGTTTGCATGGGAATTTGCAAATTGAAAATGAGCTTAAATTCTACGATGTATGGATAGAGTTTAATAAAATGTTTAAGTCTTCAAGCAGCAATTATGAGATAATATTTTCAATACATTAAAAATTAAACAAACTATTCGGTATTCACGTACAATTTCAAATAAATTTTCTGTTCTTAAAATGTAATGATAAAATTAAATTTGCTACTGTTGAAATATTTCAGTTAAATTGTTAATATTTAAATTCAATTTTAAATCAATTTGTTGCAACGTAATTTTGAATAAACTTGTATTATAAACAATTATTAAGTAATTTGTTTCAAACCCTATATTTCAGAAATTTGCGTGCTTACATTTAACGCAAAATATTCTTGCGTCTTTAAATTTTGTATCATTCAGCGATATTTTGAAAACCATTTCATTTGCATCATCATATATTATTTAACTCTGTTTTTGGTAACAAATTGCATTATTCAGATGTTTAGATTAATTAAATGATAATCATTTCTTGGTGATATTTACGAGTTAGACGACTTACATAAAATTTAAATTCAAATTAAATAAATAAGTTCACCGATCCGAAAATTGTTGATTAAAAAAAATGTGTTTTTATGCGGAGTTTATTAGGATTGTAATTGTTTATTAGCGTCACACTGAGAAACAGCGCGAGGACTATAGGAAACGGATAAAAAAAAGTACCAAACAAAGGCAAAGAGAGGATTTGGAATTTTGACCAAATTTAACATGCATCAGCCTCGTTACACGGAGGGACTTTAGTAGATCACGACTTGAACCCACGAAACGACAAAAACAACATTGGCCGAGAATCCGCGACTATGATTATTAGGCTACCGTGGCGATATAGCTTACTAGGAAGACATTTTCTGAAACGTTTTTTTGAAAAGAAAAAAAAATGAAAAGAAATTTATAAATATATTTTCAATAGTTTGCTTGCCTGGTGGTCAAGGTCGTTGAATTACAGCCGGCGTTGTTTTCGTTGAATCCTGGGTTCGAGCCTTTAGGCCACAAAAGACTCACATTGCCAGGGTCTCCAGTCCACCAATTGGTGTAGTCTGGAAGTTTGGAAAGGCAGGTATTAGTTTAAGTATCGTTCTTATCTCTTAACCAAGGGTCAAAATTACAATGTCCGTCACCAATAGCCCTCGGGTTATTCTTCAGTGCGTTGTTAATATACAATCACTGTCTATATTTTGCTTTGTGTATTTAAAAATTTAATACGTTTTGAGTGAAATAAAATACTTAGATAAAAAAAAAATACATTGAAAATATAATATTGATTATCAACTAATTCGGAATGTATAAATCGGTTTGCATTTACAAATTTATCAATTGGTTTAGAGTACCAATATGACCATCAATGCAGAAAACAACGTTGAGTGATTCTGTATTTTTAAAAAAATAATATAATACTATCTTTTTTAATCTCATTATGATTTTGAGTTATAATAAATGAGAGAAATTTTGAGCTTATTAATAATTGATCGTGTACTTTCATTTATAGAAATTAGAGGCAGAAGAGAGAAAATACAAAATTATCAATTTTTTATTTTGATTACCATAAAATTCATAACGCATTTTTAATAGGTAATTATGTTCTAGTCAAATTTATGAAAAAAAATGTGCAAATCTTTTAGAGTGATTAAAAGTTTTCGGAATTGTTTTTATATGTGTATTTAAATTACCCAAAATTAATATTTTAAAATTTAAAATATTGGTTTTATAAAAATTTTGTGAAATTAAAATACACAATAAATGATTTATAGATTTTGTATTCATAGCTTTCTGAATTTCGTCATTAATAGACGAGAAAAGAATTTAAATTTAAAAGGGGAATTTGTTTTTTTTCTTAAAATATATTCAAAATATTTTTTTCTACTGTAAAATATCAAAATAGACCAATCTCGTGATTTTTATGCTATGAATTTTTTTTTAAAAAAAATATTGGGCTTTCAAAAAAAAATTTGAATTGCAAAGAGAGTTGAGAATGCATGAAAATTAATTTTTGAGATTAAGGAAAGCAAACAAATTTTAAAAAACTTATAATAATAAAAATTAAAAAAAGAAACAGTTGCTATAACTAAAAAAATTTCCAATTAGAATGAATTATGTTGCTAATGATAGATAAATATAGTATAATATCCCATCAGAAACTTTTTCCGTTAACGTAACCTTTTCATATATATTTTCCGTGTCCCATTGTAGATATTAGAAGCTTATTCAGTAAGAAATGTTTTTTTTAGATTCAAATTCTGTTCTAGAGACATCTAAAAATAGTGTAACTAACATCACTCGCATCACTTGTCATCTACTTAAACAACTCCACAATAAAGGAAGCTTCTGTGATCTTCAAAGGATCCCTGAACTTGTCAACAGAGTCGACAATGAAAATGTAGACTTGCTAATCAAGGAAGCACAAAATATGTATGATTCAGACTTCTACCATCAAACTTCCTAATATAAACGCTGAGGCTAAGTGCAGACATTTAAGCAAACATCTGAAGAAACTCCTATTTAAATCTTTATTTTGCCATATCAAAAAGTTCCACGATGGCAAGACTCAAAATAAATCAATTTGAAGGCGTAAAAATTCCCCCTGACATTACAAAACCCTATGTCAGTTGTCGAAATTGCAAAATAACACCATTGACATTAGAGCACATTTAAACTGTCCTACAATTTTACTGAATCTTAGGGAATTTAATATAACCCAGCACATTTTCTATCCCCTTAAGAATTTTTCTTCAGCCCTAGGGAACCTGATCTGGTAGTTGCTAAAAGTCAGACCTGAAATATACTATCTAAGTATATTTCAGACTATTTGTATACTCTGTGTATGGGACACGAATAAAACAACAATAGCATTCAGTATGAAGATATTATACGCATAAATTATTTCTTTGGAATTATTTTGAGTCATCATTGAATATCTATGGTCCTCTGTAAACTGTATTGTCTCACTGATGCTTATAAATCGCTTGGAAAATTATGAAATTTTTAATAAACATTGATAACAAGAGCTATTTGCGAAACTTACCTCAACTAACATCTTGGGTTTCTTTCTGCCTTTATATTTAAGTTCCTAACTTCTATTCAACCAAATGAAGCATGGTTAAGCAAATTTAGAAGTGTAATGAATAGATGTAATCAAATTGTATAAAAGCGACAGAATTGATTGGAGAGAAGGTTGCGGTAATAGGAAGGGTGCTGCGGTGAAATAGCGGGAGTTTCTTGCGTGTCTACGCGATTTGTTGAGATAAGGATCCGAAGTTGTTTGATTGATTTACTATTTGGAGTAATTACTCGCATCGCATTCCGGTAAGCGTGTTCTTTGAAATATTATAGAAGTTGCTAATACTCGCGGCAAGGGATTTAAAATTGTGCATGTGGTTGAGGGGATTCCTTTTGTTAGTGTATTAATTAATTCGTATTTTGAAACGTAACTGACTTGATTGCTGAACTGCTGGCTTGAGACTATTTTATTTACTCTATGTGAGCTTGAGTTTATTGATAAAAGTAACCCCTAAGATGGTAGACGAGTCATGTAATAGGATTGCGTCACACATTTTCAAAAACATCTCGATACAATAGTAAACATTGTAGACTATTTCTGACGAATTGTCTATCTTTAAAAGGAAGATTCAATGAAAACCGATGAAAACATTGTTACGGAATCCTAAATCATAATAATATGAATCGAGCAAGAGAAACCCAATTATCATATCTATTAAAAGCAGGAAAACTTATGTCATATTACAACTTTAAAATGAATATGAATACAACTATTAAAATTGACATCGTTGATAGTATTAAGAATGTTGAAAAAAAATATATAACCTTGGTTGCTAGACCTTCGACACTATCTCTACAGACTCAATAAATATATCTGTTACGTTGTAATAATTGTTGAATAAATATATCTATTAAGCTGTAATACTCGCTAAATTAATATAACTATTAAGTTGCAAAATAATTGTTGAAAATGGCATGAATCTACCGATCCTGGTACGAAGAATGTTGAGAATAAAATATGTAATTTCGGTTGCTATTCCTTTAACACTATCTCCCCAGTTTTTTATTTCCAAATATACTGGAAATCACAGCTTTTCATGTCAGTTTTGAAAATATTCCCCATTCTCTATTGAATTTAAGCCATTGTTTTTAATTATTATCATTTTATTTCACTGGTAAATAGCAACAAAAGTGAAACTCTGGTTGAAACGAATAAAGAAAACACTTGGCAGCACTTCTCTTGTTTTGACGAGGTATAAGAAAGCTGCTGCTAATTTTTTTTACATTTATTTATGTACTGAATTAATAAGAAATATTGTTAAGAAATATTTATGTTACCATACGATCCCACATATATACTGCTGTTTGTAGAAAATGCAACACCATGAAAGAATCATCAGAATCAAATGAAATTTAATGCAGAAACGACTTGTACTGATACAAATAAATGATGAAATTTTCAAAACAAAAGAAACAAATTAAGCGTCCGAAATCAGTATTTGGTGCAGCCACCATGCGCTGCAATAAGTGCTGCTATACGACGTGGCATGGAGTCAAACAGATGTTGAATATCTGCTTGAGGAAGAGAATTCCATATCGCTTGTATGCGCAACCAAAGTTCGTCTTTGGAAACTGCAGGACGCGGATCACGAGCAAGACGCCGACCAACCATATCCCACACGTGCTCAATAGGCGACATATCCGGTGAATAAGCAGGCCAAGGAAGAAGTTGCATGCGTTGTGCTGAACAGAAGTCTCGAACAGTCCGCGCAACATGTGGGCGTGCATTATCCTGCTGAAAGATAGCTCCAGGGATGCCTTGAAGGAAAGGAACGACTTCGGGCTGTAGCACTTCACGGACGTACCTGTTGCTATTGAGATTACCCTCAATTCGTATCAAATTGGATCGTCCATGATACGAAATCGCACCCCAGACCATAACTCCGGGTGTTCGACCACTATGTCGTTCAATAATACACTCAGGAAGGCAGCGTTGACCGGCATAACGTCTAACACGAACACGGCCATCATGGGTCCACAAATTGAAGCGTGATTCATCTGAAAAGACAACTTGGTGCCAATCAGCTCGCCTGTCTCTGTGCTCAAGAGCCCACTGCCGACGCAGCCGTCGATGATTCGCCGTGAGGGGAATCCTGTATAAAGGCACCCTTGCACGCAATCCACGGCGCAGCACACGACGACGAATTGACGAAGCCAACAATTGTACACCTGTAGCAGTAGACCAACGTGCTGCTAGCTGCCTGGAGGAAGCTGTGCGATCATTCACCGCCATGCGGAGCAGGTGTCGATCATCGCGCTCTGACGTCACCTTCTGTCGTCCAGTGCCTGTTTTTCGAGTTGTTCGGTGCTCGTCGGTCCACTGCTTCCAAACTCGCATCACTGTGGAACTGTTCCGCTGCATACGAGCTGCTATTGCGCGATAGGAAAATCCTCCTTCTCGAAGGCCGATTATCCTCCCTCGTTCAAACTCTGTAAGTTGCTTGAATTTCTTATTCTTCCGTCGTGGAGGCATACTCAGGTCTCACTAAACGTTTGCCACTAACAAATAATCATAGACTTTTTTCAACGTCCCGCTACAGCACTTTATTTATACGCTTTCAGCATCAATTCAGAGGGCGCTGCGCGCGGCGCGCACGCGCGATGGCTCTGAAACTTTATTAATTTGCATAATATCCTATAATTGACATTTGCTGCGAATTTCATTTGATTCTGATGATTCCTTCATGGTGTTGCATTTTCTACAAACAGCAGTTTATATGAGCCGTTTTCTTTTGAAAGTGGTGTAAGTCCATTTTGACAAAACATTAGTTAATGATAAAAATGAATACAATTTACTAATAATTTTTTATTTATATACTTTTTCCAAAAAAAATCTGTTAAAATTTTCATCATTTTTATCATTACATATTTTCGCAGTTAATGAAGTTACAAATATAATTACTTTGAAAATGGTGTAAGTCCACTTTCCTTGCAGACATTTTACTATTTAGTTCAAAATTGTGCTACATAATTTCTTTAGTGCATTTTTATATGTGCGGCAACATTGTAAATGACATAAACACTTTTATAGTTTCCCGGAATTTCGGTTTCCCCCCGTTTATTATAGAACATAAAGTCACTGTATGAAAATGTTGAAATAAAGACTTTTTATTTTGTTATTTATCTTTTATTGTTGAAGTATTTAATAAAAATTTCATAAAAAGAAATTGGTTTGTTTCAATTGAGATCCCGCAGTTAATATTTTGTAAATGTAAGATTTTTACTTTTTTGCTGACTTTGAAAGCGGTGTAAGTCCTTTTGAAGTCATTAAAAATATAAATTTTTGTTAATTACATTTAAAAAAGAATTACATTATCAATTTGATACTTAAAAAATACAAAACTAATGTAACAACATTTATCCACATTTTTCAAATTATTCAAGTGCAAAACCTTAAATATCTCCATATAAAATAAAATACACTTTCACCACTTTCAAAGAAAACGGCTCATATATATATATATATATATATATATAAGGAGATATATTAAGTTAATACAAAACGTATTTTTACCTGTTTAATTTTTTTCCGCCACTGCTCTTCTTTTAACAGGTTTTTTTAACACCTCACAAGTTTAGAAAGTTGCCACCGAAACTTTTAAATTTGTTTTGTTTGTTCTCAACGAACATAAAATTTTAGCAATACATTGAGCTAGCTATAAGAGATAGAATTCACCATTTTGAAACACAGTCTGGTACAGAAAACTTTTTGACATCGCTTCTCTTATATAACATCCGTATTACACTATCTGAAGATTGTGAAACTGAGATTAATTAAACCTAAAGGATTCTGCTCCATTTCATAAATCTTAATCTAGGACTCACTGACCTTCAGGACATTATTCAAGTTCCATCAAATTATTAGGTTACTAATGTAAGTTAACTAAGACACTAAAAGGATTCAAAATTTGCAATTTTTTATTTTACTGTTAAAAATAGAGGACGCTTTGCAAGTTCCGTAGATGTATTAATTAAGAGAATATGATTAGTAAAACGTCCGAAAATAGGATTATAAAACTGTAAACATATATACTTCATAGAGAAAAATATTTGTACTTGCATTTTTTAGAAAATGTTTCTGCAATGTGGGTTTAACAAATTGTTATTATTTTTTATTTTGCTATTAAAAAAATGAAAGCTCTTCTGATTCTGTAGATGCATTATGTAGTAGAATTTGGTACATAAAAAGTTCATAAATTGGATTTTAAAACCACGAACACACTGAACTCGCCATAAAGAAACGCATCTACATTTGCTTTTTTCTAAAAATGAGGTTTTTGTAAATTTTGCATTTTTTTTTTATTTTACTAGAGGACGCGTCGCTGATTTTGTGAATGTATATCCTATACAATAATGTTTGAAAAATATCTTCTCTTAAAAATCGTTCAGAATGTTCCTAACTTTTCCTTATAATAATATTGGAGGGAGAGTATGCTGCGACTCTCTTAAACAATGATGATTGAAGTTAAGACGCCTTAATAACTAGTCCGAGAGGGAATCCCTTTTGGCTTTGTTGACAAGACCACAGAATAAACGACCGGACAAATATTCTCTGGACTGACAGATCATGGGTTCAAATTATCCCTTTCGCTTAAAGTCAACCAATCTCCTCCCCCGATGCGGTTGGAAAAGGCATTGCACCCGTCGAAATAGTTTTGAAGGAGAAATAAATTCTCAGTTTAGTAAAGGCCCTAGTCATCTGTCAATTTATTGAAATCTGCATTCTTTCGGGTTTTGTTCATAAATTACTAACTGAAATCCCTGATGCTGGACATGAGTTGAAGGAAAAAGATTCAATTTCAAAAGAAGAAAATAATTAAATCAAAAATCAAAAAAGAAGAAAAAAATTCAAAGCACAATATTCAACTCCACTGCAACATAAAAATCTTTTGTCTCCAAAACATGTCAATATGAAAGTTTAAGAATAAATATTATGATGATTTTGAGAACAAAAAATTCGGCTCACATTTGTTTTAAAATTAGCAGCAATTTGTTCATATTTTCAGGCACTTTTCGAATTCTTTAATATATGAAAAATAATTTAATGCATCAATAAACAGGCTTTAAAATATTTAATTTTCGTATGAGTTTTAATTTAATTTCGAAAGAAAATTTACAACAAAATGTCTTATTTTTAAAATACATTTCTGAAAATTACGGATGTGTTCATTATTTATGAAAGTACGCATGAACATTGGTACGTATACGCTCATAAATTTTCCTTAAAAATTAAATTTCTGTAAGTTTTTTAAACATATTTTTGGAAGTTTCAACGTACAAAATTTATTGCTGTAAACACATTTCAATTCTTCATTCGCAATGCAAAATCGAAATTAAAATGTTATTTCTCATAGTTTTCTTTACTCTCTAGTTTCGTCCTTTTTTGTTTGCTTTCCTCGTCTTAAACAGAAGTTAATTATTTCAATACATCATACAATTTTTTTCTTCGTAATTTACTTAACACGAGTTTTACTAAGTTAATTAAAACAGTTTATAATCAAACAAGTTGTTAAATTTAGTCAGTATTTTCTTACTGCAATTTTTCTTCCACCGTCCAATGAAAGGAATAGCAGAGTTTCTTCCGTTTGCTAAATATATTTTTGTAGAACAAGAATTTCTAATTACCTGTTAAATTACATTAATTAACCTGGAACTAAAGGAGAAAAGAAAAATATTCCTCTCCTATCTAATTATTCTTTTCAAAATAATAATTTATATCTTTGTTGATAGAAATATTCTTTGATGGCATTACACGAAATAAAACTATTGTATTATTTTAAAAAGATTTTATTTACTGTACAAATAGTTATCATCCCTTTTTTCCCTTTCACTTGGTAAATTTTAATTCTGCTTATTTAATAGTGCAAATCTTTTGATTGTTTATAAATTTATATTGTCAAGGAAGATTTAATTAATGATGGAAATAATTTTTGTTTAGTTATGTAAAAAATAATTAATTCCTGAGGTATTCTAAAGCAATTTAGAAAGCATATAAATACTTATTTGTTTTACATAGAGGACAGGGTTTTATACTGGTGATGAGAATTAGAAAAATGCTCTTAAGGTATCCGCCTACCTTCGAAGAGGATTTTCTTAAATAATTGAAAAAAATAACTTTTTAAATGCATTATACTATAAGATATGGCTATAAAAGTAAAATACAATGTAAAATTTGCATAAATAATTGTTTTAATATTTACATAAAAATAGCAGTAAAATGGCACCTGTGCAAAACACCAAAACTGTAATTTAAATAGAGATATTTCAATTAATAAATTTTATTATGATGAATTGAATCTAATTTAGGATTTGTGTCTCTCTCACAATTATAATCTTGAAAATTAAATTTTTATAGGAAGTCGTTCTTTAACATGCAGAAAAAACGTACAAATTTGGGATAAGTTATGACTTTTATCATCAATAAAATGAACAGTAACCGCATTATAACAATAGGAGAGGTTCAAGTCCTGAATTCGTTTTCATAGATTATTCCATGAAAGTTTCATAACATTATATACATAACTTTTTTCAATACGATATTTTGCGGTGAAGGAAAATATGAAAATCTTGATTTTGAGAAAAAGCAGAAAATACATTTCAACCCAGAAACATACCTAATTAAATAAACATTTATTAAAAGGCCCCTGATTTGTAAAGTTCACTATCTGTATTACATAAATAAGTTATCTTTTTCTTCCTGATGGCCTTTAAAACTTTCCTACGCTTATATTTAACAAGTTTTGTATAACGCTTCAATTCCCTGATTCGATTGTAATCCATTTCTTGTATCCTTTTAAAGTGAAGTAACACAGGTTTTCAATGTTCAGCTTATTTAAGACTTTTAAGCAGCCTTGATGTCCTTCGTTAAATTGTATACTTGCATCATATGCACCAAATTTCTGTTTTCAAACAAACAAAAACTTCATTTGGCACTCTTTGCCCTATTACACCATAAAAATATTCATTTGCATTTTGGGTCTTAGGAAATTCATTTTGCATGTTGGAAGACATTTTGATGGCGATATTAAGTAAAATATCAATAAAAAACAAACTCTAAAGTTCCATTTCTGGTAGCAGAATGCTACTTCCTTCCAGTTCAAAAATTTGACACAGACTATTATTAAAATGCTTATAACTCAAGTTTCTATGTAAGATAGAAACAAAATTGAAACTGTTCTAGAACGCTAAGAAATCCATCTTTAATAATAGACCGTAAATAAAAAAAATCGATTTTTTGACCGAAAATTGCGTTTTAAAGGTAGGGGGATACCTTAAACTTTCTTATACCTTTAACATCTATGTATTTTGCTATAGAACATCATCTGTATACTATATATCAGTGTTATGACACAATAATTTACCAATTTTACATTTGAATCATGTATCCATGTATTTATTTACAAAACACATATTTTAAAAGAAAAACAAAGCTTCCGTAGCTGGTTTTGTTATAGTTTTCTGTACATATATTTATCATGCCATGATGAAAACATCTTTTATCAGAAATATATAGTTTAAGTGATTTCGAAATTTTTAATAGTTTGCCCCCTACAAAAAATTAACATTGATAAACTAAGACAAAATTGACTTATGTTACAAAATCCAATTGAAAATAAGCTTAGGTATTAGACCATTTAAAAGTGGATAGTAAAAATATTTTGTGTTCTAACATAATAAGAACTATATGAGATGCAGTGGTTTGTCTAAGATTTTCATTGACTTATTGGGTTTGAATTTATATCATTCTGGAACCACGCGAATAGCTACTGGTGGCGCGACCCTCGTATATTTAATCACAATTACAGGAGTTTAAGATAATACTCACACTAGTACTTTACTCTCTTAATTTCGGCACCAATACACGTGATGTGGAAGTAAGTTTGATTCGATTAATTGTGCTTATTACCGTTGCACATAGAAGCAACACGAGGACTATTGACAAAGAACCTCGTAATTATGAGTCTCGGCCAAGTGATGAAGGCGACACCTAGAGATGGTTTCAAACTCTCCTAACTTCCTCACCACTCCAATGATGAACAGCGCTGAACATGACATTCTTGATCTTAGTGAATGGACTACCATGGCTCCATCTTTTAAGATGCTCTTTTTCTTTTCTTTCAGTGGCCGCGTAAGCCTAGTGGTCAAGGTCGCGAACTCGAGACGGAGGTTGTTTCTGTCGATTTGAAGGTTCCTTTCCAGGTACCACTGAAGATCCACCGGTAGCAGAACTGATGCCAATTATAACTCTCGAGCTCTTGATATCTCCCGATGGTATGGTGTGATGTGGAATTATGGAAGGGGAAGTGCCAGCTCAGAAGTCACCCTCGTCACTTGGCTGAGGTTCAAAATTTCGAGTTCCATCGCCAGTTGTCCTCGTGTTGGTTCTAAGTGCTACGTTAATGAACAATCAACCATTTTCTTATTTTTTTTCCAGTTTTTCATTGTACATTGAATTGTAGCCAGCTAATACGACAATAGAGATAACAGTTTTGTTCCAGGTTTTTGAGTTATTGAATATTTTAATTTCGAAACATGAAAGATGCATCCAATCCGCTACACGATGGGTCTTTAGTGGTATCAAGAAGTGAACCCACAACTCGACTGAAAAGTTCATGAGTTCGTAGACTTGAAAACTCGGTTACCGTGTGAGACCTGTGAATTGATACATTTATTAACTTCACGCTAAGAAACAGAACGAGAACTATATGCGTGACGGACCTCTTAATTTTGTGTCTCGGTCAAATAATGAGGACGATACCTGTGACCTGAGAACTCCCTCTCCACACCACGAAAATGTGAGAGCTCAGTGACTTGACGGATTTCACGTGCATCAACTTCATTGCAAAGCGGGTCTTTAGTGGCATCAAAACTCGATTGGGCGCAAAAAACGCCAGTCGCTAGTTAATGACCATGACCACTTAGCTACCGTCCCATAGAATTGTGGTAGTCAGTCCAAAATTCTGTGGTAATTAGTCTAAAATTCTTTAACATGATACAGTAAATTCACTTTAAATATTTAAATTCTCTAAATATATTTATTATATATGTATGCATGCACATATTCATATTATATATATATATATATATAACTACATACTCGGTCTATGCATATATATACACTCTACGCGACATTGAAAATGCAACACCAAAATGGAGTGGCCAGAAAGTGATGAAACTCGGCAAACAGAGAGAGACAGCAACGAACAATAAGTCATCTTTATTTAGAAACGATACGCATAACACAGAGCAAGAACAGCGTTGGCTCAGTAGGCTGTAGGATCACCGTGGACGGTGATACACGAAGCAACACGCTTAGGTACAGAGTCAATGAGAGTACAGATGGTGTCCTGAGGAATAGTTCTTTATACCCTGCCAACGATTTGTAGCAGTTCGTCTCATAAACGCGGCAGTGGCGGAGTCTGCAAATCGCTTCCAATCACATCGCAAATTTGATCAATTGGTGATTAATTAAGAGATAACGGTGGCTAAGGAAGTATCTGTGCATCATGAAGAACATGTTGGCTTAAGCGAGCAGTGTGCGGTTAGGCGTTATCATGCTGACAAAGGGAATTGGGACATCCCCTGAAGGTAGGGGAGTGTCACCGACCACAGCACATCATCCACGTATCGTTGTTCCGTCATAGTGTCCATAATACGAATTAGAGGTGACCTGAAATCGAAGGTAGGTTGCGCTTTAAACCATGATGCCTCGTTGTCGTGTTGTGGGGCGTTCCACGATTGCTGTATGTGGGACCTGTCTCCACGTCGACGCCCGTCTCGTACGTGACGACTATCATTGCAGAAACAGAAGCGTGACTCTAATGAGAATACGAACCAGTGCCATTCCGTCGTCCACATCGTTTGATCCCGACACCTTTACAGACGTCTAGTCTTCAAGAATTTCCCGTCAATGATAGGTCCAGTTTAACAAAAGGACCTAATCCATACCATGTGGAACAATCCATATTAATGGAGTCACCTTTAAATTGCACAGAGCTTTGTTAAAACTTTGTTGCTTGGTGTCGCGAAGTTTGGCCCAAACTCGAATCTTACAATCAGTTTTTACCATATGGAATGGTTACTCATTTGTCAAAGCAACGTTTTTCGTGTCACTTAGCGTCCAGTTGATATGTTCACGAGCCCAACAGAGACGCTGTAGCCGCTGACGTGTTGTTAATACTGGCGAGTCAGTTTTTTGTGACCATACCTCATCAACATCCAATTTCTCTGCATAGTTCTCACCGACACGTCAGTTGTCTGTTCCATATAGATTGTTGTTGTTGTTCGAAGTAGTGTTATTCGTTGCGGTGTTATTCGTCTGGTAGCTGACTGTTCTATCGCCGACGTTACTGGTTTCCTGTCATTAAGTAGGCATGGCACTGTGCTGTCCATGGAGCAACCTGAAATTATATTCTCAACAAATTCTTCAAAGTGTGGATCCATGAATGTTGAACTCCCTAACAGTTTTGAAATTGAATGATCTTGCTTTTAACTTCTACTGGCATTTTGATCAAAGTCGTCAATCTCTGTCGTATGGCCATATATGGGTTAGAAAACTTTTACATGCATCGCTTGAATCCAATGAAGTCCGAAATTCATTGCCCATTTTATATATTTCTAACTCATTACTACTGTCAACTGTATATTTTCAAATTGTTATTCCAAGATTTGGTATTTCAAAGAGCATGTTATACAAACATACAAATATGAATACACACAAATAAAGAGTGACATAGGCTATTCATGAAATTTCCCTTAACTAAAACCAGTTCTTTCTTTGAATGTATATTTAGCTCTCTTCTTTTCCAACAAAATGAAACGTGGTTACAAAACCTGAAAATTTTAGAAGTGGAGGAATATAGTTAAGTCCTACAAAAAAATGATTTGAGAATTGAATTTTAGAAGATAAAAGATTATGGTAATAAGTATTTGCTATTATGAAGTCTTCTTGGAATAGTACTCAGAGTTTCTAGCGTGTCTATATGATTATATAGACTAAAACCAATGCATTCTCAGTTGAATTCATCCTTATGTATTTATTCTCCTCATATTTAGTAAAGGCATGCTTTGATATGTTATACTAGTTATTATAGGCAAGGGACATTGAAATGGTAGAGAAATCTGCCTGTTTGTGAATTAATAAATATTATTTTGAAACGTGATTGACTATATCTCCGAACTTAGTTGTGTGGGATTTTAAGTACTTTATCGTTTATACTATTAATATAATATATACATATATATATGTGTGTGTGTGTGTGCAGGCTTTGAACATTTGTGACACCTTCCTACACTAGGAGCACATGAACTAGGACCTCTGCTTGAAGTATAGCTATGAGCATACCAGTTCAAGAAGAGGCAAGGCGTAACCATGCAGAAAGGACGTAGATGTGATACTGAATGTAGGCTTATACCCAACAGTCTAAATTTAAACCTGTAAAAATGTTTAGTAAATATATGCTAATTGAATGAATCATCTTAAACGCCTTTCATTGAACGTCGAAAACCTCAGACAACATTCCAAAAAAACCGAGTCATTTACTCCCCTGTCTGTGTTAGATTCTGCCACGCCTACCACGCACACACACACACACACACACGGCCACACACACACACACACACACACACACACACATGAGCTGAGACACATTGATTGAATACTATCAGCCACACATATATATATATATGGAGGCAAAAGTGCAGTAAAGTTCTTAACGACAGGAATAGATGCGCATTTCTTTCCGAGTTTATCAATGTTTAGCTTGATAACGGATGATTCATATAACCTAAATACGGCGCAAATGCTTAACGACTAATTCAATCACCATAATAATAATAACTCAGCGCACTTACGTTCAACAGAGTATGTTGTTTCCTGTTTTTAGGAGAAACTAATTCTCCACTCTTCTTTTATGGTGCCTCAATGCCATAATTGCCGGCTTCCATTCTCTCACACTTCGTTTCTCCTGCATAGCATCGCCAGGCGTCTCAAAGCGTTGTTAGAAATGTTCTACACACACATGCCTTGTGGTATGACAGACCATGCTACCTCTATACGCAGCCAATCTTAATATGATGTAGCAGCAGATGAATACCGAACCAGTTATTTACCAAAAATCAACGATACAAATCACTAGATCGAGAGTACATGCAAGCCAAGTCTTCAATGCTAACTGAAGGGCGAAGAAAAAGTTTTCAACATTCAGCCACGTATTGCTACGTACTGTTCTTTCGAATGCTGCTACAAAGCAAGATCTAAATTTAAAGGGGAAGAACAGTCTCTAAGATCTCACAGACATATATTTGCTGACATGAATTACAAGTAATGCAATAGGCCCTGCGGAAAAGAGGATCATGCACAATATAACAACAAAAAAGAGGAGCAACATGCCCATTCTCTAAGAATGCGGTAGATAATCCCACCATGATGCTTCCGTGACTCCTTTATCAGACCACTGCGGTGTTGCAAAGAGGCTGCATTGTTTAGCATCTCAAAGATAATGTTTACCTGTACTCGTCTGCAGCTCATTGCAAGTGTAGCCTGGCTGTAAGTAATCAGCGGCAATAGACTTCGGAGGACGCTTCATTTGTACAAACAGCATTGGATGGTACGAGGAACACCTATTGTTTCTCAGCAACAAAAAAGGATTCATGTATATGGATCTTCATATGGCAGAGATTCTATGGGTTGCGGCAGCACAAATTGTCCTCAACAATAGGTGCATGGCAAAGATGATGGACGAGGCGGATGCAATCAGTGCCGTCAGTCAGCTCTTTTCTTCTTGCATCCTACTCTGTTACAGTCTGTACTCGCTGTAGTTTGGTCAACCTGACAGATTGACCACTTAGATACATAATATGCGCATAATAACTTTAAAGGCCATAACATTACTTGTCGAACTCAGAACAGGATAGAATGACGCTTCTGTCATTCTTCTCTTGGGTATGCTGAAGCTAGTACACAGAAAACCACAGCAAAAGCAAAATATCATTTTCAAAATCGATATATTCTAGTTTCTCTACCTTTATAGATATATATATATATATATATATATATATATATATATATTATATATATATATATATATGTGTGTGTATAGTACAATGAAATTATTAATGAAAAGCACACAAAAATTAAGAACAATTAAACCAAAAAAATTAGTCAGTAAAGAAAACATATAGGAAACTGATGTATAAGATGATGAATAAAAAAAAATCTTTTAACATCAAATTGTAAAACTTAAATGAATATGGAATTATGAATAAACAACAAAATCAAAACGTGACAGTCTCGACTGGAATTAAACGGTGTGAGGTTAATGCATTTTATATGTGTGTGTTTGTTATATATTATAATAATTACTTGTAATTAGTTGTCAAGTATAAAATGGGCAAAATTCGTCAATTGAGTTCGATTTTTTCAAAAAACTTTATTTTTAATCAAAGCATATGCAACCATCATAGATCGAGGCACTTGCTTGAGTTTTAGAGGGTACCACATTTATTCTTGCTGTGAAGCCTGATCAGCTTTATGAGTCGTGATGAACTCTTTGAAACGCATTTTAGAAAGTGTGAGAAATTGAATTTTTCCAGATAAAAGCAGTTGTTTTTAAATTTTTAAAATAAAATATTGATGGGGAGTGGGGTAGGTCAGTGGCGAGTACGGTGGCGGCGGAGAGTCCTACAATTTCCAACTCCTGAACTTTGAGCGTAGTTATTCATGCGGCATGGCCGATTGTCCAGTAGTGAGAATTTGGAGTCATCCTGACCAACTAGTCTTGGCTAATCTGCAAATTACCGCTCTACATCATTTCGTCCTAGGTGATTGATAACAGTAGAAGCATCCGCCAGTGATCGATTGGCCAGGTTCCATAAAGCTGGTGGATGACACCTGCCAGACCTCCAAACAGTGCCACTGCACTCTTCTGGTGGATATCGTTCCCGCACAGTGTTTTGGGCCAATTAGACGTATCCATTTTCATCGTACTAACGATTTGATTAAATGGTTGGTTTGTTGCGAGAAGAAGATAAGATATGCGTCTTTCTGCAATTTCGTTCCTTCTGTGCACTAAGTAATTCAGGATATTCATCTGCTCCAGCTTTTCACTTTACCGATTTGTGCTAAAATGATCAAGATTTTAGGTTTTGATAATTTGTACAGTAATATAATTCACGTGCACTTTGGTCTATTAGCTTCCACAGTGGCTTTCAGGACGTCGACATCCACCAGAGTCTTGGGGTCGCACAACGTGGTTCAGATAGGGTCGAAATCTCCTGAACGAAATTTCTTAAATCCTACGGGCCAGCAAGCGTTGCAGCCACTTGAATCCGAACACACCTATTGAATATTGACGACTGTAGCCGTAACAGTGGCTCCACAGGGAACGTTCATAACACGAATTTCGCTGATTTCCAAATCTCACTGTTATCCATATACAAAGAAATATTGCAAAATTTTTCAACTGAAATATGTGTTAAAAGAGGAAAAAGATGTAATCTTTCCACGAAAAACAACATATGCCTTAAAAATATGCGTCTAAATGAGGTTGCATCAATTGAAATGAATAACATGAACTTTCTCCTTCATTTGACAAACATAATTTATATTTAACTAATTTTTTGTATAAAAACAGTCGAAGCAGTTCAGTTTCTTAGAACTATTTTATTTTAGCGGATAGAGACCATTTCCACAGGCGGAATTGCAAAATTGCCAGTTGAAAAGATTGACAGCGTGGTGAGCAAGAGAGCGCTTTTCGCGTGTTTTTATTTTATATCTGGAAATTTCACTAAACGTCAGAGATCATGATTTGGATGGAGGACTTCAAAGGAAATCAGTGTAGACTCAAAGTCTGGTAGGATTCCCTACAGGTCTGGGAGTGTGATCTGTTGAGGTCTGCGAATTTTAAGAATTGCATAAATTAAAAAGAAAAAAGGAATCACGGAAATAAAAAACAAACATTATCTTTTAAAAAGAGAATAGAAAATTTAGGAAATTAAAATTATCATGATGAGAAATTAAGGAATTAAGTTAAATTAATACACATTATATATATATACAGTAAAGTAAAAATAATTAGAATATAAAATATATATATACTTTCTTTTTTTTCTCCTACTAATGATTTTTCAAAATCTTCTGTTTAAATATAAAATATAATGCCATAAGATCTGCTTTACTCTCCTAGATCTTCAAAAATATTATTCCAAAATTCTATACAGAATTAGTAGATTCTTTTTTTACTTAATATTCTGTATATATACGAAATTTTCCTATTAGTAAGTTTATTCACAGCTATTTATTTTAAACATAACTCTTATAATAATAATTTGTAGGAAATTAATTATGAACTCTAAGATTGTGCAAAACCAAAAATAATCACTGTGTTTAACATTAAGTAAATTAAATTTAACAGTTTGGATAACCAGAACTAAAAATAATTGCGCTGTTTAGCAATAAGTAATTTAATTTTATGTTAGGATGAAATTTACTCTATAACATTGAAACTCTTAATAAACACAAAGCCTTAATTTTAAAAATAAGTATACATTTCAAGTTGTTTAAAAGTCACACTTTCTTTTTATGATCATTACAGAATATTCATTGACATCATTGAAAAGTAATATTTTACACCCCAAAAGTGGTTAATAATGTTTTGTAGTAATAATGTTTAAACATAAACATTATTACTATAAGGAAATTTGTCATTTAAATTATTTAAAATTTGAGCTCTTTCTTATTAAATGGAAATAAGCAATTACCATGTCAATTCTGCTGCAACATTTAAAATGATGATGTGAGAACCCTTAATAGATACATTATCATTATTATAATTATTATTGCTGTGTAGAGGAATAAACAATACTTTTAATATGTATTTGTATGTTCACAATAAACCTAAAACCTTGTTAATCGATAACTAAAGTATTAACTGACGTAGATGCCATTACAGGAAATCATCCATGCTTGCAGACCCTCAAGCAAAGGCTAATAATGGATAAAACTGCGGGTAATTGTTAGTTAGAGAACTAAATCGTGTTATTAGGAACTATAATTAATGACAAAAGAGGACTATTTAGGTGAGTAAATGTTTTCGTTTTCATTCCATTTCATCTCACATGGCCTTTCTGGAAATTATCATGCTTATGAGTTAGGAATTAAATATTGTTTTTGAGAGATTTGGTTGTCTGTTTATTTACGTTGCATTTAGAAGCAACCATGGGGATACTGGCGATGGATCTCGTAATTTTGACTTTCAGTCAAGTGACAAGGACAACATCTGAGATGACGTCGTCTTTCTCTTTAAACTTCCACACCGTACCATCGGGATGACTTAGGGCATCAAAAGATTTAACGTGTATCAGCCCCGCTTCACGACGGGTCTTTAGTGGTATTAAGACTCGAACCTATGACTCGATAAAACAAACACTAGCCTCGAATTTGCGACCATTACCATTAGGAATTAAGGAATTTGAAAGATAAGTAATGACAAATGTGTTCTTTAAAAACCACAAATCACACATATATTATTAAAGGAACTATCGTTTTATCTTGAAACTCTTTTTAACTTTATTTATTGCAAAAATAGTTTTTATTTGTTTATTTTTGTGGAAAATGGATATAACTTTTCCTTTAATATGTCTGACGTTTGAATAACGAAAGTTTATAAAAAATAAAAATATTTTATTTTGTTTCCGTATAAAGCATAGTTTGTATTTAACATAAAAATGTAATATAGTCTGTGTTTTGCAAGATACAAAAATCATAGTTCGTATTTTATTTTTTTAGAATCAAAGTATACATTTACACGGGTATATGGATTTGCCTCAAAAAAATTGTTTCATACAATTTATGTTTAATTGCGTTAAATTTATTGAAATTAATTCTATTAAAATTATAATAACTAATTAATTTGTCTATTATTACGTAAGTATTTTAGAAATGCAGTAATGCATCCTTAACACAGCCTTCTAAATAAGTCCACAAACTATACGTAAATTAGTTTTGTTTCTAATTTTGTTTAATTTATAGATAGCGTTTAAAATATTATTAACATTGCGTAATAAGATTTACTGACAGAAATTTAAATACATTTCGTATTTTGAACATTTTTGAAGTATGATATTAAGTTTATAGTAATGCAACGCTCCAAGATTATACTTTCTTCTCCAGGCGTTACTAATCGATATTTCAAACAGTCACGAATCCGTATTCAAATGAGTAGAAAATAACAAAATGATGGTAATCAAATAATTTTATTCAGATCTATGAACATTTAATTGTTAATCATTCGTTTACTATATCCATGGATATGTTTTACATGCGTCAGAGCTTAATGTTTAGCATTGTAACTAAGTACATAACTTACGAAACCAGTCGGGTTCGAGTCATAAACAGATTTAGCCATGAGGGCTCGATTCATTGACCCAAAGTAGCTCTTTCCTGGTTGTGATCTGACAACTCATTACATTTGTCAACAGCCATTATTCCTTTGTTTGGAGCTTCCACTCACATACTATCTCTCTTTCTACTTTTAACTAACTTCGTAGTAAGCTTTTCACTGCTTATAAAGGTAATTTTTAATTTCTATTCATTATATTTAAATAATTATAATCTAATCTACATTAGTCACATTTTATCCAATTTGGGAGAGAATTTCAATTCAAACAATATCATGTTAAAGTCCCCTAAGTTGTAGAGAGGAACGCGATAAAGTCTATATTATGGTATATCCTGAAAAGTTTAGAAAAGTTGTTTTCTCATTAATTTTTGCACATTTTGTGAAAAAAAATGACTAATTTTTACATCATATTTAAAATATTATTAACAGGGATAATTAGTATGGTGTTGAAGAATCATGTATTTTTGGTATCATATCGTTTATTCTACAATTGAAGTCAAATGGATAATAGAATTTTTTACTTTAAAGCTGTATATTTTTATTGCTATAGATCTTTCTGGTCTCAAAACATGTTGAACACACGCTTCTTTATTTATTTTGGTCTCAACGGACTGGAACAATATCAATTTGCAGTCTGTTCTCCTACTAACACCACATCCACCCCCAAAACGATAGAACTGACCCAAACTCCATCGTAACAGATGGACAAAGAGAACCGTATATCCTAATAACACCCTCCAATCCCCCAAGAGAGCAGAGTAGCCACTGCGTCTTTTCTCCCCTCCCCTGACCCCTAAATAACCACATTCCCCCCCTCCAGCGGTCCAATGACTGTCAGCAGAATTGACAGTCTCCCAGCCGGTGACTGATCAGTTCATGACCAGTCCCGGTCCTCTCGGGCTCAATTAGGAACTAATTATTACGTTACCTTAGCAATGGACTCGTCCATTGTACCTAGCGTGCGAAGTTTATCAGCGATGAGTCAGAGTGCTAAATGATATGATGGTAAGTGAGGATGTAGTTGGAATTGTTTGTGATGGACGATCAATTTGGGTGTTTGTTTGGGATTGAATAGGATTCGAATTGGAAGGGTGGGGCTATAGATGTAATGTAATTCCTTGATTGATGGCTATTAAAATGATGTTGGCTTGGTTGGAAATTGAATAATTGATTGTAATGACCTTTGGTTTACATCTGGTTGCCTGTAATATTGAGTAATTGCGAGATGTAATTTGCACGTATCTAAATAGTATTTTCTTTTCCTTAGGAAGTGTTTTGATTTGCTTTCCTCAAAAGTGAAATGTAGAATAATATTTTAAAAAAATGGTATATTTTTTCTCTTTTGTTAATAATTGAAAAAAAAAGGTAAATTATTTATAGTTTAAGACTTAATTTAGGGAATTTTTATACGTAGTAAGTTACTAGGTATTTAATGTTAAAAGTTCATTAGTAAGCAATGATGGAAAGGATATAATATTGATGGAGTACCAACTACCATATGAAATATCATTGGATATCAAATCAGGATAACTCCAGGTTAAAATAATTTGAAGCCAAATAAACTTCAAGTTTTCCATTTTTAACGCCCTGACAGATCAACAATCAAGATTTGTTTGAAAAATATAAGAGAAAAACACCTTTTATTGCTTCGTTTTTAGACAGTAAAACAGATTTTTGGCTTTGACTAAGCTTTCGAGTAAAAGGAAATAAATGAATAACAAATTGAAGATCTTCTGAACAAAATTCTTTGAATTTTTGTTGTGAGTTTTTTCCTAGGATATTAATTCATAAACAAAAAAAAAAAAAAGTAATTTTGACACTTTACTTCGCCAGCTTTACTCAGTAGCAGCATGAACGGAGAAAAGGAGGTAAGCAAAGGAATACAATGAATTAAAAACTATTTAAAAATTTAAAAGTTTCCAACCGGAAATTTTTGATAGAAATAGATCCCCCCTCCCCCAGTTCTTTTGCATTGTAAGTAAATGATCCGAAAAGTCTTTTTAAAAATTCTTAAGAATATATGAAAATAGATTTTAAAAAAAGGAAACCGTCACTGTCAAGTTGAAAAAAAAATATTGTGCAATAAGCACGTTCGTATTTTATATCTCTTTAATCTTAGATTCTAAGCTTTATATTACATATATAGCAACAAATTCCTGTAAATATTTTTGAGTCAAAAGTCAATCTATTTGTTATAAATTACTTTTTATGGTATTTAAATACTTTCTTTTGAGACATCGAAAAGAGAAACTGAATTTTTGTTATCAATAATTTTAAAAATATACTAAATGTCATATCTAGTGCTGCGGTAACCTTGTGGTCATGGTCGTGGATTCCAGCCAAGGTGATACTTACCCGCTGTGTATAGGGGCTGATGCACTTTAAATCTGTCGAGGTCACCAGTCCTCCCAGGGGTGATGTTATAGTTTAAAGAGGAAGGTGCTAGCTCAAATGTCGTCCTCGTCACACTTGACCGAGACTGAAAATTACGAGGTTCGTCGCCAATAGTCTTCGTGTTGCTTCAAAGTATGACGTTAATAAAAAAAAACAACTCAAATAAAAAAATGTCACGGAATATTTCCATTCGTGACTTTTTGTTAAAAAAATTGTTCTTTGAAAAATGTTTACATCTGCTGTTTCTTATATCATAAAATCTCTTGTAAGTAGTTAGTGATAATTTTTCCAAAAGGAAACTGTGAAAAAAAATATAAACAGCTTCCTTCAAAAGAAAAAGTAGTTTGAAAATACTTTATTTGACAAATATCGGTACAGATCTGATTGTTGCATACCCAAAGTATGAACCTTTATTTTTTACAAGAAAATATTCAGCATTGTGTAGATTAAATAGAGTTATGCTGATCTTATGTCTAAGCGGACCCTTAATCACGTGACCCGTCTCTATTGGGGGGGGGGGGGGGGGGGGGGGGGGGGGGGGGGGGGGGGGCGGGGAAAAGATTAAGATGAGGAGCTGCCGTTATCCTCTGAATGAAAGGCAGATATTGATGGCTGTATTTTCCCACCAGGTGGGGTAATGTACATGACAACGAAGCGTACGGAAGCACGACGTTTGTTATAGTCCATATTTGGCGAGTTATCAATCCCGCCGTGAGTTTTTCAAAGTTATTGTTTACGTTTCTAGAAAGTTCGAAATTAATTTTTAAAAAAAGCATGAATTTTTTTGTCGGATTAAAGATTATCGCTTATAAGGATTAGAACTGTATGGTCATGGGATAAAAAGTTTTATTTCAATCCAAAATATGTTTACTAAACAGAAGAGAAATATTCTCATGATTTTAAGGATTACGTTTAGCAATGAAAGTATGAATAACTTGTTTGATTTATATTCCATTATTACGTATCCTTATAATTGTTATAGCTTGAAAATAAATTTTATTTTTAATAAGCAATTATTATCCATGTTTTAAGAAATTCTCATAAATGAAAAGATATAATTCTCGGTTTAAATTAATCTTTTTATGCAGACGCAGATTTAATATTTCAATAATTTTTCAAAACCAATAGAAGATTTTCAAGAACTTTATAAAAATATACGCCAGTTTTATACGGATTGAGTAAACATAAAATGATGTTCAACAAGGATTCGAGCATTAATTGATTTCTTTCATAGTTTATGATAGTGTTTAAATGAAAATTATTTTTATTTGTATTAAATCTCATTGTTGAAATTTAAGCAAATAAATGTTTAACTCTACTATGGTATTAATATTCATTCGCGTAATTCGTAAAGGTACTTATATTTATACAAACTTTGTTTTTTGTTCAAAGTCAACATTAAAAGTAACATTTAATTTTATTTAAAAATGCCAATATATATAAATATTTTAGGGTTATTACCCATCTTTACGGAATATAAGGGGAAAAAAGGAAAGAGAAATTTAATACTGAAGACGATATAATGACTCCAGTGCGTTAGAAAAATGAAATATTTTCTTCTAAATATTGCTAAATATGTGGCTAATACTAAAAATGTGTATAAAAATTCTAAATACGAAACATGAAGAAAAGAGAGAAACTTTGTTAAATATGGTCTAGATTCCATTTTAGTTATATAATTGAACTGTTAGTTCCATAATTTATTTTTAATTATTTTTTTTTTTTTTTTTTTGTTTCTTTATCCGTGTTAACATTTTATTGTTTTGAAAAAACGGTGTCAACGAAAAGGCGTAAGTATATAATAAAGAATGCTGAGTTTTAGGTTCAAAAGATTGATATTATAGTGCATTATGATTATAATAATTACATTTAGTTTACTTATGGTATATTTACATTGCTAAGGCCTATTTTATTTAATATTTGATCGTCTGCTTTTATTTTAATATCCGAACAGAATATTATTGTCAACTTTAATAATTTATCGTTTGATTTTATTTTAATATTTCCTTTACTAATTGATTTTTATGGCAGAATCGTCTGTTTTTATTCTTTTTTGTTGTTGACACTGGCAGTGATTATACTAGTACACTTAAGATTGTTTTGTTTGTCAATACAAATAATGCATAAGGAATTTGAAGAAGGTATTAGTAATTGCTCCTTTAGAGTCTAGGTCTCAGAAATATGTCTACTTTACGCTAATTAATATTAATTTTGATAAACCAGTGATATAGACTAGGAAAATGATGGCCATCCATTATAAGGACTCGAAATTTTCAGTGTAGAATGAGCTCGCTACCAAATGCGAGGGCCTTTTATAACCCGTACAAAAAGAAAAAAAAAAGAAAAAAAAAAAAACGAAACGAAACGAAAGGTAAGCACATGTTAAAATGAAATTAGCAAAGCCAGTTTCATTTTTCATTTATTTTGATTTTTCCTGTTCTAATACTTATAGAATTGAGGAATCTAATTTCAAAGAATATTTTAATATGTATCAGTCAGTGAATTTCCAATTTATATCCTTATTGCGAAAAATGTGTATATTTGTTAAATATTAAGGTATAACAAAACGCGTTAACAAATCAAAATACACAATGAAATTAAATTTCACACACACACACAATGTTACTAAGTTTTCGTGATGTAGTACTTAGTAACCCTATAAGAGAGAAAAAAAGACACCTATATATATGTGATTGAACAGTAAGCTTAATAGATGAGAGAAAAACTAATGAAAATGAGTTTAATAAATTTTTAGTTATTACTTTTAATTAATGAAAATAAGCTGAAAAGTACTAAGTAATGTTTAAATTGCCTTCACATACAATAAAGAGATTTTTGGAAACATGCTAAAATAGTGTAAATCAGCAGTTTAATAATATAAGACCGCGGTGCTTAAATATTCAATAAATCAATATCCACGCATTTCAACTTCTTCGTGGTAAAAAATATTTAATTTTTAATAGAAGTTTTTTTCAATACTGAAAATGTAACTTACATAAAGAGTTTTTTTTTTTTTTTTTAAAGTTAGTTTTAAAATTGTAGAATACATTAAAATACTTATCTAACATTTAACATGCTTGATAAGTATGATCTTGACTTAGGAATGCATTAAAATTTTTATCTAGCATTTAATTTGTTTTTATAATTATTCCAGTATTTATTCCATTTTAAGCAGAATATGCATTCCTAAGTCAAGATCTATTTTTCTATTTTCTGCCATAAAATTTTTTGAAAATGAGAAAAGGAAAGGGGAAAAAAAGTTCACTTAAGGCATTTAAAAATAGTTTCCTTTTCAAGTTCAGTCGAAACTTGCAGCAATTTGAAAAGTTGACTAAGTTTCTTGGAATTACATCACGCAAGGTTTCTAAAGTAGAGGTTGAAAGAAAATGGAGTAATTGCTCATACTTTTAAAAAAAAGTAAAAATGAACGTAGAACATGGTATGTATGCGTTTCCTTAAATTTGACTTCATCTAGCCAACATGGTTGAAGATTAGGATGAATTTACTTTTTTTTAAAGAAAAATAAATGAATATCCACCAGCACACTATAAAGTTACCTGAGACCAAATGAAAATGATTAGAGAATTAAACTTTCTAATAACTTATCGTTTATTAATTTATTTGCAATATTCATAAAGAGAATTGTTTTTATTCTTATTCAGTGGCGTTAAAATGTATTCTTAGATTTAGTTAGCGAAGGAAGTTGAGAATTCATGTTTTAGGTAAACAATTACATTTCGTGAGAGAGAGATTAATTTTAAAAAATTGAAAAAAAAAAAAAAAATCATCAGCATACTATTACGGTACTTTAAAACAAAATATTATGAAATTAAAATTCCTTATAACTTGTTTTTATTAATTTATTTGTATCATATAAAAAGGGACAGTTTCATGACTTAGAGGGGTTGAAATATATTCTTCGATTTAACTAGCAAGGAAGGTTAAAAATCAGTTTTTTAAAAAATGAATACAGTTCACTATCACGAAATATATATTATCCAAACACATTTATTTTTCTTCTATATTTGCTAGAGGGTACGGTAACCTAGTGGTCATGGTCAAGGACTCGCGCACGGTGGTTTTCCTTGAGTTTTAAGTTCGAGCCTTGACGCCACTAAAGACCCGCCATGTAACAGGGGCCGTTAAATTTGTCGAGAATAAAAGTTTCCCGTTGGCGTGTTGTGGAAGCTAGGAGAGTGTGTGAAAGTTCGGAGAGTGTGTGCTACCTCAGGTGTCATCCTCGTCACTTGATACAGGCTCAAAAACATGAGGTCCGTCAGCAATAGTTCTCATGTTGCTTCTAGTACGACGTTAATAAAACCAACCAATCCATATTTGAAAATTTTTATCTACTCATTCGGATTGCTTACGAATTTTTTTTGTATTACTGTTTAGTTTGATTTAGTTTTCGACGTCTTATTGACGTCGCACTAGAAGCAATACGAGAGCTATTAGTGACAGACCGCATAATTTTGAGCTTCGATCAAGTGACGAGGACGACACCTGAGCAGGCACACTCCTCTCCTAACTTTCACACCGCACCAACGGGAATTTGGGCCTCGACAGATTTAACGTGCATCAGCTCCGGCTACAATCCGGGTCTTTAGTTGCATCAAGACTCGACCGCGAGTCCGCGGCCAAGACCACTAGGCTACCGCGACCACGTATTTACTGTTGAAAAAGTTTATATTAACATTAATGAGTCAATTTCTTAAGCAACAGTGTTGCAGTAAAATAATTAAATCTCTTGAGATATTTCATTTTATGTTTGATTCATATGCGAAATTAAGGGCCTTTTATACATACATGAAGGGTGTTGAAAATGGACCTCGTGTTTTAAAACAATATTCGAATAGCGAGACGAAGGTACCTGATACTACGGCATTCTCTAAACTTCTATAAGAATTGTTGGTTCTAATGATATTTAAGGTGCTGCAACCTGCATTATGGTACGTTCCTCCTCATGTAGCGGTGCTGATACACGATAAATCTTTCGAGAGTCTAAGTTTTCACTTGAGATGATGTGGAAGCAAGGAGAGGAATGCCAGTTCAAGTGTCGTTCTAGCCTCGTGATCGAGGTTCAAAACAACGAGGTCCGTCGCCAGTACATCTCGAGTTGCTTCTAAATATGAGTATTTAATCAATCAATTAGTATTACATTAATCAATCCTCATGACAGTTTGGGTGGAACCGGGGCTAAAGCCTTAACTCGACTCGTGCATCACGAACATGAAATTCAGGCCTTAATGCCGAATTCAGACCTTGACGTTTAATACTGAACAGTCTGAATTCGTTATAGTTTTTATAATATTTAAGTAATATCTTAGGGTTTAAAAGGTATAAAATTATTCACACTTTCTTTTATTCAGTCAATTTATGGTATAGTAAAAATATGTTAAGTAGAACTCCATATGCTAAAGCATTCCTATACAGGTAATTCCGTTGTAGTATTTGTTGCATATCACTCGAATAACAAATAATTTATTCATAACATCAAAATTACACAGCTATATCAATTGCGGAAGTAGTACTCTTTTTTACATACATACTGATATAAATATCAATCCAAAATGCTTATATGTTTATAGATGGTTGATTTTACTGGGCATGGGTCATATTTGGCTAACCTACATAGAACACTTGTTAATTTACGAAAAAACGTGTATTTTAAATTTAAACGAGACTATAAATCCAAGAAAGGAAATAAACGAGAGGAAGAATGACTAGATGGTCCGAAAATAGAGGAGAATTGCTATCATCCGAAGAACGCGCGCACGTCAACCATGTTTATTACTGACTTTATTAGAGAGTTGAAAGATCATTCGTAAAAATGTCACTTCCGGTCATAAATTACATAATTCCTAAAAAAGGCAGACATCTGAAAGGATATGTATAGTATGGATAGAGATTGTTACACATATAGATTTTCGATTTTGATATAAAACTTGCATAGAAAAATTATTAGCATGATTTTTTTAAACGTAACCACGTTTTTTAATTGTTAATCACATTTCAAAATCAGTATTAAAATTTTCTAGAAATAACAAATATTCAAACAAATTTGTTTTTTTTTTGAAAACGAAAATGTTATTGTGTCAATTCCCGTCGACTATTTTCACTAAACCAAAAAACTGTAGTGAAATAATGATGGTACGTAATTAGTAGGAAATGATTGGTGTTACTGGAAATGCGCCAACTTTCATGGTCGGCGGAATTTTACACAAGTATAAAAAAAAATCAATTTCGCCAAACATTTATTAACGGACAATAACCCTCCAAATCTGTATGCATTATTTCTCAGCAATAAAACTATCCGATAAAACCAAAAATAAGATATAAAGAACATATGTTCACAAAACAAAGACATCCAGAAACTTGAAGAAAAGACATGTACACCGACTTTGGTACTTTTAAGAGTAAAAAACCCGATAGTGGGTTATTTGAAACCAGCCAATTCTGACATTCGGAAACAGCTTTTTACATTCCCAAACGTGTCTTTGGAGCACTTTGAATACCCCCTTCCCCCAAATGTGCAAGAGTTTGTGCCAAACGCATACATCATTTAACTCGCTCTCCCTTTCCCTTCCAGAAAGACATTTAGGGGAGGGAGAGGACTAAAATGAGCGTGACTTTTTTCTTTTCTGCTTTTGTTCTTGGAAATATGAATTTCAGAGCCCCCATATTCACCCCGTTTAGAGCCCCTGCGCCAATCTCTCACGTTTGCTTCCTTACCTTCAGAAATGGGACCGTTTTAGCTGCTGCTGCTGCTTTTGACAGAAATGGTCTTTGGGTAAAGCGTCGCTTAGTGAATGAGCAAAATCCGTTTCCTTGAAACAAAGTCTTATTGCTTCAGGAATTGGAAGAAACGTTTCAGTCTGCTAAGAACGAGTTTAAATTTGTTTGAAATTTTTTTTAATGATCGGTTTGAAGCTCGTGTATTGCGTAAAAGAATTGAAAAATGAAAGTTTTATACGTTTTTAGATTAAAGGCGTATTCTTTAGTCTGAGGATTATTAAATTTCTTTGTGCTTCATGTTTACCATTATTAAAAGACCAAGGATCCTTTAACAATAGAAATCCTCTTTCACGAACTCTTATTTTCTGCATGGATATTAAATGAAATAAAATACAGATGGAAATAAGTAACTCATATTGAAAAGCAGTTATCGTTATGAAATACGACAAACAAATACATATGCTCATTGTATAATAATGCATGAAAAGAGCATTTAAATAAAATTGCCATTATTTAAAATTATAATAAGAATAAAAATTAAGTTAGTTTTGTTTAATAAATTTGAGGAAAATAAAGACAATGAGCTTGAGTAAGGACTCTTGAGTAAACTGAACAAATTGTAAAAGCGTGTGCTATGCCATAGAGGAAAATGCATGAATTTGTGCGTTTTTCTCAAGATGGGATTTTAGCGATTCTAGTTCGCTTTCCTCAAAATCTACTATAACCTAAGTATAACCATAAGTTGATTTATTGCATATTAGGATATGATGTTATTTTTGATACAATGGTCATAAAAATTGATACATTTTTTTTCAAAAAACACAAGTAGAGGAGTGTAGGTTTTTACACACCACCAGAGGTCATTATGCGTATGACCTCTGGTGGTGTAGTGGTTACCGTGCTTGACAGTGAGCACTCCCCAGGTTCGATTCCCGGTGGTTTCAACTTGAATTGCTGGTGATGAATCAACTCGGCTTTTCATCCTTCCACGGTCAATATATGAGAACCAAGTTCGCTTGGTACTCATATATTCAAGAACGGAGGGTCGAGTATCAGGTTAGCCACTCGACCTGGACACCAGTAATTAGCACCCAAGTCCCAAAGGTTATAGAAACGAAGATATACACTATTTGATGAGACACATGATTGGCCCGAACTGACTTTTAAATAACATTATATTTACAAAAAATAAGTTACTTTGAATCACAAAATTAAATTCTTTTAAACTTTGTTGAGTTTAATTTTTGGTATTAATATGTTCAATGTATAGAATGTTATATTTATGTTTCTAATTGTGACTTTCTTTTTGCATAAGCTAAGTATACAGATTTATCAATGATAAAATATGTCTGTCATTGCTTTCAATTTAAAAAAAAAAAAGAGGATTATTGAAATTTGATATGATATAAGCTCATTTTTTTTTCTAATTCGTAAGCGTCTCTGTTGTCCGAATGGCGTAATATTACTAAAATATGATCTGGCGTCTTTTTAGATTAGCTTTTTTATTAATGTCCCATTAAGTAAATACGAGTGTGATGAGATGTTTATTACCATCGCACTGAGAAGTAACACGAGGGCTATTGGAGGCGAACTTCGCAATTTTGAGTCTCGGTCAAGTGATAAGAATGACACCCGAGCTGGTACTCTCCTCTTCAAAATCCCACCGTAAGCCAGAAGACAGGTTGGGACCTCGACCATATTTAATGCGCCTTATCCCCGCTGCAAGGTGTATCTTTTGTGGCATCGGGGCTCGAACCCACGACTCAACGAAAACAACACCAGCCTCGAGTCCGCGACCAAGGCCACTCGATTACCATGGCTACAGTTGTTTGTTCTTATTTTACATCACAGACTCTCTGAGGTTTTCACGTACCCTGGATAAGAATCATTTCTTTAGGGTTTAAGTGAAAACACTTATTTAAACTTAAAAGCCTTATTAAATTATTTTCAGCATAAAAAAATGTTGACTCTTATTAGCATTCTCTAACTCATAAAGTTTTTTTTTTTTTAAACCATTTGTTTATTTTTAAAATATATATTTTGAAAACTAATAAGTAAAACCAATACTAAGACTTCTGATCAACAGAAATATAAGTCAAGTAGAGGAAATTAATAACTATGACAGGCGTCAAAAAAAAAAAAAAAAAAAGTGGGAGGCACACTTTTAAAAACTTTCGCAACTCTCATCCTGTTTTCGATCCGTAAAATGTTAAATTGAATGGTTTCATGGATAAAATTAAATGAAACTATGACTTTTTTGTGTGCTTGAAATGCAATAAAAAATTATAAGAAAGAATTTGTACAATTTTGTAAGAGTTTCAGGCCCTGTTTGTATGTTCCTTGCACCAATCGCGGCAGTCTATTGGTCATGATCGTGGACTATGACCGTTGTTTCTGTCGAGTTGGGGAGTCGAGCCCTGATACCACTTAAGACCCACGGTGTAGCTGGGGAAGTGATGCACGTTAAATTTGTAGATGCCCTACATCCTCCCATGCCGTTGTGTGGAAGTTTTGGGTGGGAGGTGTCAGTTCAGGAATCGTCACTTAACCTAGACTCAAAATTACGAGGTGCACCCCACCCCAAAAAACCTTCGTGTTGCTTCTTAATGCGACGTTAATAAGTAATCACTAATCATTTATATGTTCTTTGCCCAGTAAATTTCATCTAAAGAATTAAAATGATATAAAAAGTCATACATAAAAATCGCTATCTGCTTCTGAAATAAATCCTCATATCTTGGGTACAGAAAACGCCAAGCATAGAACTAATGTATAAAACAGTATTTTATGGGTTTAAATGATCTCATACACTGATACGATCATTGGAATAAAAATAAAGACATTTATATTTTTTCATGTGTCAAAGAAGTCGAATGAATGCAAATATACAAGTAAACATTGAATAGGAAAAAAAGTGTACGTTACAATAACCTATACTTATATCACCACAACCATCAGGCACTGTTTGTACAAAGAGAACCTGTTTTTTTTAACATTTCCTTTTAAAAATAATACACTCCCATTTTCTCTCAGACGACAAACTGAGTGAATCTATCCCTTTGAAAAATCGTATTTTTCAAAAGTAAGATACGTATTCGATTTCTGAATAATCAATAAGGGAAAAATTGATTACTACTTTCTTTGTACAAAACAGAAAGATGTTGAAAATACGTATTAAATAACATCGAAAAGACTAGAAAGAAACAAATACGGATGTAATTTCTTCCAGAAACACCCATTTTAAAAAGATTTAGTTAGAAAGAAAAAGAATCACCACGAAACACGTGTAATTAACAATAACAGGATGACTAAAATTACACTCGCACATATTTTAAGCAATTTTGTTTATTTCGTTAAACGGGGTTTTTTTTTTTAAATTTATTTTCTTTCGTAGGATTTTTACAGTAAAAAGCTGAGTTAAAAACTATCCCAATACAAACATAATTTTTTAAATAATCAATTTTTAATGGTTATTAATTTGATTGGATCTATTGGTACCAAAGAAGATCTTAACCAAGCTTCTTCAGAATTCGTTAATTGACTTGTTCTCAAATGTACCTCGTAAATTTATGTATAGTGAATGTGTTGTGTGTTAGTTAGGGAAGAGAAAAAGAAAAATATGAGTATTGATTGATTGATTATTCATCGCATTCATAATGTATACAAGGGCTATTAGATCTCGTAAATTCGAACCATGGGCAAAGTGACGAGGATGACGTAGAAGCTGGAACTCTGTTTCGTTACTTCCACATCATACCGAAGTTGGGAATTTCATCCCTAACAGATTTAAAGTGCATCATCACAGTTACACGACGGATGTTTAGTGGAACCAGGACTGGAACCCAAGGCTCGATTGAAACGACGCCGTCTACGAGCTTGCGACATGTACACTCGGCAACTGCAGGCGCAGTGTTTGACATGGAGGAAGGATAAAAAAAAATGTAGAGCTCTAGGGAACTCGTGTTTACATAAGAATCAGTAAGTCAGTGTGAGAGGGGGGAAATCGCACACATATCTCTGAGCTGCAGATTTCGTACTTTCCTAAAGAAGATAATAATTGACGGCCAGCATTTAATGGATAGCAATTCTCAAACAAAAATTCTAGCTCATTTAATATTCTATCAGTGGCATAAGACGGACTCAAAATAATCTGGAGCTCACTGATATTTACTGTCTACAATTCAACTAGTGGAACTTAGAACTATTTGAAAAAAGCATTTTAAGTATTGCGTGAATCATACATTCTTGTTTATCCCTAGCCAGGCATATGAATTTATCAACTCAAAAGTATAATCTTTGATATTGTATTAATGGAGATTTTATATATGTAAGCAGAAAAGAGCTGATAAAAGTAGAGCCTTGTGCTAAGAAATTTATTAATAGTTCTAATTCTTTTAATAAAATTAATATTAAAAATCTTCTTCATAAATATTAAAAGTAAATCTCTATAAAAAATCTCAGCATTAAGAGAAAAGCTTTTCAATATAGAAAAAAAAGCTCGTATTCTTTTATTATTATAATAATGATTTGATTTAAAAAATATAATTGTGTTTGTGTTAAAGGAAAAAGATTATTGGAATATATCAGCATGTGATTATATATAATTTTGATATTGTTGAGGATAAATTATTAAGAGATAAAATGAATCATGGAAGTATTTTCAGATTTGACGTTTCAAAAAACAGTTTTTGTTTTAAAAAACAAATTAGTTTAAATATTAATAATTTTATTACTAAAAATTAGCAATTAATTTTGTCTCCTATTAGATGCTTTTAAGCAATTTAAAGGCTATTAAATATGATATTAAAACTTAGTCTTTAATAGATTAGATAATAATAAAAAGGATATTTACTTGAAAGATATAAAAACTGTTGTTATTAATCTTCAAGTCAGTTTTATTATCACTTATGTAGATAAAGTACCTAATAACTATGCAATTATATGTTAAAAAATTTACTTTAACTTAACTAATGAGCATCTTGAGAATAGTAATTCATTCAAAGTAGTGAGCTATAGCCAGAAAGAAGTTTTTAACAGAATTATAGCATTTTTTTTTTAAAAAAAATTGGCGTCAATATTAATAATGTTAAATTTCCTAAATTTCTTAACACTAAGACTTCACAAAGATCCGTCTAAAACTTAGAACAGTAACTAATGGCTCCAATACATATATTGCTCTGGCTGGTAAAAAAAATTACAAAAAATTATACTGAATATTACGGATACATTGGAGAGTACTACAAAATTTCTTTAAAATTAGAAAATGATAAAATTGTGTGTTATATACAGAGGTATTCAAAATCATACGTTCAATTCCAAAATTCCATATTTTCAAAAATATACGACATAGAATGATAAGTAATATATGAATACAAAGAAAAACTGTGTAAGGTTTATATTGTGAAAAATAGATTGCTCTCGTGCGTTCTTCATTCAGCAATTTCACTAAAACTGTTTCGGAAATTTTCACGAATTACCGGACAATTGGATCGGTCACAGAGGATCAGATGATTTGATGTTAATCATGAGGCCACCTAAATCACCTGATATGGCTCCATGTGATTTCTTCCATTGGGGACTTGTAAAAGATAAAATGCATTCGCCACAATTGTCTACAAATTTAAGTGAACTTAAACAACGGATTTCTGCTGCTATACGATCAATTACCACTGACAATTTACAATGTGATTGTAGGAATTTTCATATGGAATTGACATTATACATGCATCTAAAGGAAGTTATATCGAACTCTTGTAAAAAAAATTTCTTATTTAATCTTTGCATTTGTGCATTACTTATCATTCTGAGTAGTTTATGAAAATATTGAAGTTTGAAATCGGATGAATCATTTTGAATAACCTTGTGAGATAATATAGATCTTTCTTCCTTCAAGATATATAAAGTTCCCTATTTAAGAGTTTTTTAAGTTTGAATATTTGTTGAAATTTAATTTATTTGCAAATATTATTGGACTTGTGTACAAAACTCAGATACTTTCAATAACCCAGATAAATGTCAGAATTTCCTTTGAGTTTTATTAAGTGAAATTAAAAATACAATAATAATTTTCGTTTTATTTGTTTTCAAAATTATTTCTTAAATTTTGTATTTATTTTGTTTTTAAAAATGGGTTTTTTTTAAAAAAAATTCCTTTTGAATTTTCTTTTTTTTTTTTTTCTTTTACCTTTTTGCTAGTTTACGGTCTTTAAAATTTCTTTCCAATAATATAATTTCTCTTTGATAGAAGATATTGTAACATTGATATTCTTGCTATTTTTTTTGTGATATATTCTTACATATATTTGTTATTTTCTTATTTGATTTGTTGAGTAATTTCCTTTCTTCCAGGGTTTTGCAATTTAAATAATATTTCCAATTTTCTTTTACTTTTTTTTTTTTTTTTACAATACCCAAAAAGATTATACGTAAGTTTTCGTTGTAATTTTAAGGGATTCTTTTTAGCTTTATTTTATGTTTATAAGCTTTTTTAAAAAAATTACATCACTTTTTTTTGTTTATATATATAATTTTACTTTTTTAAATAAATTTAATTTGAATTTGGATTTTATACAATTTATATTCATTTGAATAATAATGTTTTTAAAATTAAAAACAAGGAAGCTTTTTCAAAATTAAAATTATAATAATATATAAAAATCACAACTGAACCAATAAGATTTATATGAACCAAACTAATAAAAATAGACAGATAAAAATTGCTCACAAAAAGTGAATGAAAAGGCATTATTTGAATTCCATTATAAAAGCATAATTAAATAAAGTTTAAAAGAAAGCAAATTGAATGAAAAATAAATTGATAAATTCCAGAAATATCAAAAACGATATAGTATTTGTAATTTGTTTTAAAAAAAATTAAGAATTTGAAGAAATCGCAAATTTTGAAAAAAATATAAACTGTTATGCTGGGTTATTCTGTAATTACTATAGAATTATAAGTTAAACTATACCCATTAACAAAATATATTTTTAAAATAACGAATATATATATATATATGTGTGTGTGTGTGTGTGTGTGTATCTTTTGACCAAATTCTCACTTATAATCATCGATTTATATAGAGATATATTAGTATTATTGTTATCAAAAAGTTTGCTAGATTTTGTGATTTAAAATTAATGTATCTTATAATATCTACCATATCAGTTAAGATTATAATTTATGGAATTTAAGGAATGTACAAACATGAAATGATTCCAGATTTTGTCGTAATATAACAATGGCTCCCTTTTTTCGAATATAATTTAAAAACTAGATTCAGTTTAGTTTGTTTAGTTTTTTATTAACGTCGCACTAGAAGCAACACGAGGGCTATTGGCGACGGACCTCGTAATTTTGAACCACGGTCAAGTGACGAGGACGACACCTGAGCTGGCACCCCCTTCTCCTAACATCCACACCACGCCAACGGGAGGACTTTGGGCCCCGAACAGATTTAACGTGCATCAGCCCCGGCTACACGGCGGGTCTTTGGTGGCCAAGGATCGAACCCGCGACTGAACGAAAACCGTCAGCCGCTATCCACGACCTTGACCACTAGGCTACCACGGCCCCAAAACTAGATTCAGAGGTAGCTTTGTTCAATAAGTAATTTTAAGTAAGTTCAAGAAACCCTTTCACATGCAGCAAAATTATATGTTTCTTTTAAATCTCTAAGAATGTAAAATAGTGTTCATAATAGAATATATGGTGTGCAAGTAAAATTTAACCACAATAGAAATAAATGTCAAAGGCAACATTTTATCTTGAAAAAAAATCTCATCACGATAATTAAATACACTCACAAGAGCTTATCATATTCTTCAAATGAAATGTTCCTGGAAAAGTGGGAAATATCCATTAACTTGATACTTAAATGTCTTAAAAATATTTAAGTTAATATTCTTAAGGAGCATATACATAATCTTGCCATTCTTTCCAAATCTTTTCCAAAATTTACTACATACGTTATACTCATAACCATACTAGCGTATTTTATTTTTGCGTCATCAAGAAACTGCTTCAAAATTTAATTTAAATAAACCGCAGTATTGGAGAATTTGGTTACAACTTATGCATAAATAAACATAGCATAAACAGACCAGTTATCAGAAATTAAGAAAAAAAAAAAAAAAAAAAAAAACGATGCAGGTTGATTTCCATTTTAGTTAAGATTCTTTCCAAAATTGCGTATTAGATCAAAAAAGAATAGAGTGTTTTGATACTATTAAATGAACACAATGAACATACTTCTTTTGGAAAACCTATCCATAGGACTTTGGTATGAATAGAAGCTCCATATGCATACAATTGAAACTATTCTGAAAAATTACATATAGGTACTGTTAATTAATCTCTTTTAGTTGATAATGAAGCAAAATATTCCATTTATCGATTATAATAATTATTATTTCCTAAGTCAGAGTTATTAAAAACCTTGCTGAATATTAAAACAAAATAAAATGAAAAATGTTATTTAGAAGGATCAAACTTACCCTATATTTATTGAAATAACATAGCACGGTAGATGCTAAATCTATTTGTTTATTGGACATTTTTCCGGCTGCCTATTCCTTTCCGACACGAGATCGATGGAAAACAGCCAATACTTCTCGTAATTTTAAACCATAATCAGATGACGAAGACGATATCTCAGCTGGCACCTCACTCTCAACAAGCTATATACATTATTAGGGGAAAACCTCAAAATCGAGGTCAACAGTTAATAGATGGAGTATGTCGAATTGAATTAATATCATAATTGAGACAAAGACGAGACCAGAGCTGGAACCACAATCTCCTAATTTCCATGCCAAACCACGTAAATTGCCAACGTTGAATAGAACTGAACCAGTTCTCTTGATTCCAGAAAACGATTTATGGTGGATCTAGGATTCTCACACAATGTTTGAGCGCAGCATTACTCGTGACTTTGTTTACTGAAAGTTTCTAATTGCCTATTTCTGACCGACTCAAATATCTGCTGAAGACAACCAAATATACCTCGTAATTTTTAGCCATGCTCAGATGACGAGATCGACATCTAAGCTGATACCCAAATTTCCATGTCCACGGTACGCAAACATGTGGAATCTGAGATATTTACATTCTCGCTATACGATGATTTTTTTCGAAGGATGAAACTTTAATCCATTTCCAGTCGATTATGAAGCCATTACTTTATCAACGAGGCAGACTCGGCCCCCTTGATTTCTTCCTGATTTGAGCATTTGTATATAACTAGTTACAAACTAATTAACTCTACTAGCTTAGTTGACCGGTTGGGTTTTTCAATTAATGTCACACTAAAAACTGCATAGAAGGTTACTAGTGTCAAAATAGCCACAAAACCTTCTCTGATTTAGTTTCACCCACTCAATAGTTCTCCTCCGGGGGGAGCCAATAGAAATACTTTCCCTGCTCTGCAACCAATGGAAATACAGTCTCTTACCAACTATCTCACCAGAGTTTACTCAGAAAATTTCGGCAGCAAGACGTGTTTTCTATCTCTAAGATGCAACAACCAATGATAAAACAGCTCCAAAGAGAATTCCAGCCCCTAATGTATTACAACAGAGAGGCTCATGATCCCATCTTCAACCAGACCTATTACAAATAACTGCAATACGAAATTATAGCTGCTCGGTGAAAACGCAAACCACGAGTGGTATGTGTATCTTTAAGTATCTAAAAAATTTATTTCAATGGAAATCTCACACGTTACTGCTCATTCTTAACTACTTTGTAAAATCGTGTCGAACACGAAAGTCGGCGTAATTACATCAGTCATTTCCAATTCCATATCGCCAATCCAATCATCGCATTGCGACATTTTTCTGGTTTGGAGAAAATAGTCGATTAGATTTTGCACATGTACTCTTCTTAATTTCATTACATTTAATATTTGAAGTAGTAAATATATTTTTAAAATGTTTGTTTGATAAAATCATGAGTTTCTGTAAAAGTATTTTTCATTTGAAAAACATTTAAGATTTTTTTTTTTTCATATTTTTGTTGAATCAAAATTAAACAGCTTGTGAATAGGTTAAAGTCACAATGGCTATCCCAGTGAAATATTCAATTCCATATTTAAAATAGTTCTACACTTTTCAAATTTTTTTAGTGTTTGAGGAATCTTTGTCTAGTGCAGAAAAAGGGTCGTGACATTTTTACTCCCTATCTCAAAATTGTCGAGTAATCAAATTAGATTATTACCATCATTACAAGCATTCTCTTTTCAATTCCAGTTCGTCCTTGTAAATTCATTCAAAACGCACGGAAACAAGATAAAATAGTGTAATCAGTTTCCACTCCTATTACTTTGGAGAAGCTGAACATGCAGAATAAGAAAACTAAACTTTCAATCATAGTTACCGGAGTCATTTTCAATATTTTAGCTACTTTCATATGAAAAGAAAACCTTTCACAAAATAAAATTGTCTAGACGACCAACCAGACCCGAAGTAGCTCTTGAGGTACATTAAATTTACTAGAAGTATCTAAATATCATTATAATATTCAAATATTTATAACTCCGGTGCAGAAATTTTAATAATTCATTTATACAACGAAAATGCATTGATACAAAATTATTTAATTTCTCTAGTTAAGATCTTATTTTATTTAATATAGGTAGTCTGAAATGAAAAGAATGGTGGACTGAATTTAATTCATTACAAATATTTTAAAGAGCCGCATTTATTTCTCGATTAGTTTGAGCAGTTGAATATATGCTAATCCGAGTAAGTTATTTCTTAAAAACTTAAATAAATTACGAGCACAGGTAACTAGATGATTTAGTTAACTTCAAAAACTAAGATACCACTCGAAAATGTGTAACACGATTTTTAACTAACAAAATTTAAGTAAATGCTTACTTAAATTTTGGAAAAAAATTTAAAATTCAACTTCGAAGCTGTGGCCGTGATAGCTTAGTGACTATGATCGTGAGCTCAGACGTTGTTTGGTTGGCGTGGTGTGAAAGTTTGGAGAGGGAGGTGCCAGTTCAGATTTCGTTTTCGTCACTTGATCGAGGCTCAAAATAACGAAGTCCATCTCCAATAGCTCTCTTACTGCTCCTTAATACAATGTTAAAAAAATAATCATATGATTTCCCAAATTATTTTTAATTGAAATTACCTCCAAAACAATGCTATACCTACCACAATCCGTGGCCGCGGTTGCCTAGAGGTCATGGTTTCGGATTCATGGCCCCGGCGGTTTTCGTCCAGTCGCGGGTTTGAGCCTTGGCCGCTAAAGACCTGCGTGTAGCCGGGGCCGATGTACGTTAAATCTGTCGGGGCCCAAAGTCCTCCCGTTGGCGTGATGTAGAAGTTAGAAGAGGAGAGTGCCAGGTCAGGTGTAGTCCTCGTCACTTGACCGAGGTTTAAAATTACGAGGTCTATCGCCAATAGCCCTCTGTTGCTTCTAGTGCGACTTTAATAAAAACTAAACTGAACGAAAATAAAAAAAAAAAAAAAAAAATTACCACAATCCTTATATTTTCTAACTAGTTCTTATGACTTCAAAAAAGGGTTTTTAAACTAAAGCTGATATGCGGGAAAAAAGAATAGAATCAATACCATTAGTAGATGCATTATTTTAAGTCTGTGTAAATTAATATAAGAAAAAAAATTGCAATTATCTTTAACATTATGTAATTCTGAAATTATTTTTAAATAAATAAAAGGATAACATTTGATTTAATTAACTTAGAAGCGTGAAAAAATTTGGTTAAATTAGAAAAAAATCCTGAAAATTTTACATCGGTTTGTGCATTTTTCCCAATTTATTGTTCTAAACGCCTAGCTAAATTAAAGTATCCATTTACAAACTTTGTGTAAATGTTATTTTCAGCATTTCAGCTTAATCCTTTAAGAAGATTAGATCGAAAGGCTTAGAGCGGAAACTATTCTAGATTAGTTGTTATATACTGTTTAGTGGGTTAGTTATTTAAGCATAGTTTAACTTTCAGTTGTATTTAACTTGACCTTTATATATACTTTATTTGTATCGAACTGAAGATTTAAATATCTATTTTGGATCTGATTTTAACTTTCTTTATCAAACGATCGACTGCATTAAATCTCAAATGTAAAAGTTGCGCCATGTGACATGAAGATACTTTCCATGTAAATTTCTTACAGAGTATCCCTAGGTTCATAGGCCAAATTTTAAGCAAGGTAAAATTCAAAACAGAAACATTTTTATTACTAATATGGGGTTGAAATGAAAAGTGTTGGTGGAAGAACAAAAAGGCTGAGAAAAAGAAAACAGATCCTTTATTTTTTGTAATAATTTCAGTAAGGTTTCTAAAGTGTCATTAACATCAATACAGGCTTGCAGCCGCCGCCCTAGCACTTATGCCGCCGTAGAAAAACCGAAAAATGCCTCACCACCTTCGTCCAAGCTTCAGAAAAACTAAAAAAAAAAAAAAAAAATTCAAAAGAAAATAAAAAAAACCACCCAGAATTATAAAAGAACAATGCTAAACAGAAAAATAACATAATTGAATTAATACTAATACAAATTTAAGGAAAATTGCTTCATTCAATAAAAACAAAATTTACATTTGTAACAAGGTAACGACAACGAGCTTAAAAGCTAAAATTGATACTTATTATTTTTAGAGGTAATTTAAATATACTTTTAAAACACTAAGCAAAACTAATACAAAAATATGCAAATATATTTTTGTGGGTTAAGTTAATTTTTATGCGCTCTAATTCAGGCAGTTATTACACTCAAGGTCCTTATCAGAGTGAATTGTAATCTCACCTACGTGACTCTCAAGACACTCAACTCAAGACACTCACCTACGTGAGTGTCTTGAGTGTCTCCCCCCCAAAAAAATCCGATAAATCTAATACACATACTAAATAAGCCCTCATGTGCTGGTCAACTTTGCCACATCCATCGAGCATCCAATGAGCATCTTCAATTGGCACTGAAGTAATTAAGCATATTAATGTCAAGATGGATGTAAGCTCCATTGAGCTGAAACCCCATGGCATTTCGAACGGTAACTGAAAATTACCTAGCAATTATAGTAATACTTCTTTCAGAAGGATGTGATTCATTGCGCCGTTGAAGAGTTGATAACTTGACTGAACCACGATCTCAAGTGCTTACCTTTTTTAGGTAAATACGGTATCACCACCCCTAGACCTCCTAATGATCTTTTTTCTTTCCCATGGGGCTTACTGTCTATGATAAGCACGAGTGACAAGTCAAAGGATACTTAGTGTCTCCATCCCCATTTTTTCAAATGTCTAGACTACAATTAAACAATGCTTGATGCAGAATAGCCGCATCTAAATCCGCATTAAACTCTACCATAACTCTCTCTTTCTCCTATCTAGACTACAGTTTACACAAGCACATGCTACAGCGTAACCAAATTTGGTTCTCGGGCCATTAACAGATTCACTCACTCACTTGACAGAAAACCATAAGCCCCACAGCATTTAATATTCGTACCTTTATGGGTTGTGCTGCATGACTTCCTTCGTCTTTCAAGATAAAAGACGACAAATTTAAGTACATCCTTGCAAACGCTTAACTCTTAAGAGTATGATTTTAGAAGAAAAAAAAAATTAAAGGATAATGGAACTTCAAGAAAAGAGACAAGTTTAGACAGAGACGTGGCTTTCAGTACACATCAAGCTTTCGCTATCTGATGACGAGTTGCTTTATTCAGTCTTTACCAGTACTTCGTTAGCGGCTTGGAGGAGAGGAGGAGTGAGAGAATGAGTGAATATAACAAAAAACTTATAGTTACCAACTAATAAGGAAGATGAAAAAGTTATTTTAGGAGTGCAAGCGTGAGACCAGTCCCTCTGATTGTTTTGCAGGCCTCCTCCAATGGTAGGAGATACCTGACTTCTATTTCTAGCAGATTTGTTATGGATTTTTAAGCGGATAATTAAGGACACTTCCTGGTCTTATAATATTTGTTTCAAGTATGGGCCAATAAGGAAATAATTCACAATATCCGCTCTTGGAAAGCATAAGGTCATGCAACGTATGACTTAAAATTGGCTAACACAGAGGAATTCATTTATGAGAATTTATTCAAACCATTCTTAGCAAGCATCTCACTGATGAAAATAAAACGGTTTTTTTCCTTCATTTCCTCAGAATATATCGCTTCCTATCTACACTTCTCATTTCTAACCTCTTATAGCTACACACACAAAACAAACCACTTTTTTTAATATCTTGTACTTTCCTTTAAAGTTTGGCCCGTGAGTTCAAGGGAGTTAGTATTAAATCTAATGGGAAAAAAATTTAAAAACTCTATTTATAGGAAGAAAAATTCATTTATATTAATTTCACGCAATAACTGCTCAGTAAATTAATGCAGACAGAGTATTTAATTTTGATCGACAATCCAATGGATTAGGCTAGCATAAGTGTCGTCCTCGTCACTTGATTGAGGTTCAAAATTGCAAGTTTCCTCACCAATAACAATCTTGATGCTTCTAAGTGTGATGTTAATAAAGAATCAAGATGCCCTTTCATATTTAGTCATTTAGCCTCTGAAGTGCCTATATAATCCCTCAATGTTGTTTCCTTGAATTGGGATTGGAAACCACGACTCGAATCGAACGTCGTTACCTATGAAGTGCTGATGACCTTATTAAAATTTCCGATTCTTAGTGAGGATTTACAAAATACGATATTTTTTTATAATAATAATCTTCCGATATTTTTTTCCTCGGAATCAGAAGGAACGATCTAAATTCATCCTATGATAATAAGGTCATATACGACTCAAGAGTAGATGTCAAGGTGACTCTCCTTACACTGGAACAGTTATTCTTTGGGGAGAGTGCTCCAGATGTCTTTCCTGCCATGTCCCATACTTTGCTCAACATATTTTAGCTCATTGCCCAGTATTTAATAATAATCGTTCCACCCTTTTTGATTAATTCTTTAAGACTTGATGGGGGAAACGTCCTAGCAAATTTCTTTGTTTTCTTTTATAAAACTGGATTTGCTACTTATGTGAAATTCCGTCGACCATTTTCGCCAAATGATTCAATATTCCACCAATAGTAGAAAATGTGAAATCGAGCACAGTTTTACTTATTTGCTATAACTCCATGAAGTGGACTATTTCACTATTGGCCACATGGTGTTACGTAACCTTGTTTAACCCTTATTTAAACAAGAATTTTACTAGCTTTTATACGAACAGATGAAGAAATAATATTCAAATATCTTATGTAAATTGTTTGTTTTGATATTCATTGAAATTTACCGTTACTGGGAAGCTAGAGACATGTTGATTAATGAACTTTGTTGCAGCATTTCTTGTTCTTTTTTTGTGTCCTGTTCCCTTGTAATTGTTTTTTTCTTTTTCTGTAACTGTTTATAATCTGACATTAGAAATAAAAAAAACAATTGAAGCTTACTGTCACTTAATTCTTCGACCGAAATTTAATTGCCTTTCTTCCGTATCGTTACATTATGTATAATTTTTTTTTAAGAAAATTTTAATTTTAAAGAAGGGTTCCTAATTAATAAAGTATTTCTTTGTAAAACTATTTAATAGAGAAAGTGAAAAGAATATAATTACGTATGGGAAGAAACAATTAGCAGAAAAATGAGCAAAAGATCACTGAACAGCTTAAATAAACAAATTCGGGAGGGGAGAACTGAGAGCAATGAAGAGAGAGAGAAAGTTTCGGAATACAAACCTCTGTCGAACCAAGTGGTTTGTATTCCGAAACGCCTCAGAATAGTTCAGGAAAACTAAAGACATGTTTCTGATGGATCATTAAATTAGGAGAGTCATCGCTTTTATAGATGACCTAGTTCAAAAGAACAGGTTGTTGTTTTGATTCCCATCCCCAGTTTTACTTGCACTTCCTCAAGTAAGCAAGAGGTTTATTAAGAGATCAGCAATTTTTCAAAATAAATAAAATCTATATGCATGTAACAATAAAATGAATTTATTATTCAGGAATCTGGACATGAAAATATTAATTCTTTTTAACTCCGTGACACGAAATTAATATATCATGTCTCAAAATCTTTAAATGCGTAGCCAAATACAACTCCTATTTATTTGGAACCTATAATATGTTTATCTGAAATGATTAATGCTTGTGTTCAAATAACCTTTTAACTAATGACTTTCATGAAAGTTAATATGAAATAATCGCAATTAGTCTGCATTTAGCTTAACTGATTATTCGATTAGAAATGAGAGTTATAATCAAATAAATATATTAATTATTCTGTATGAGTTAAATTCCAAAACAATATTGATTAATAAGATCATTAGTTGCCTGAGGATAAAGTAATTTGGTTATTTCAAATATAACTAATTGAGAGATTTTGCAATTAAAAATGTTCATATTATATATTTTCCCCAAAATTTAATCTTTGTAAAAGTAATCATAATAATTTTAAATACAGAATAGTTTTTTTTAACCAAATATTATTGGAAATTACACGCACGCACACACACACGCACGCACGCACACACACACACACACACACACACACG
>BMAW01027093.1:1323554-1345372 GCA_019974015.1 Nephila pilipes | reverse complement strand
GAAAAAATCAGTGTTGAGTTAACTTTACAAGTTAGAATTTTTTTTTCTAGCTAATAGCATAGAGGGTATATTAAAATTATTTTCATCACCTGCATGTTTGACTCGTATAATAATTTAAACGAAAATTTTATAAGAAAGTATAAGATTAATTTAAATGTAATTTTATAAATAATTATAAATTATTACATTTTCGCAAAAAAGATATTTTGAAGACATGAATCGCAATGTCTGAAATTTGATGTATAAAAAGTGGGAATATTATTATTTATGTCTACTGTATTACTTTAAATAAATTGTAATAATAGTTAACTTTTTAAATAACAAGGTCCACTTACCAGAAACATTTCGGCACTTGGTTGAAATTAAGATTTCAGTAATGTAAATCCTGCCTTTTTTCAACAATTGATGACAGCTATTGGAAAACTAGATTACGAATACATCCATCAACGAGAATCCAATCACTAATTTCACTACTACAAAATGTTAAAAATCCACCTTAATCTAAGTTTCATCTGTTACAACTCTGATATGAGCTTGAAGGCCTCTGACATGCCCTAGATGCTCAAAAAACGTGCAACTTGCGAATGTGATATAAGTGCTTTATTTCAACTTTTTAATCAAATAATTACTCAGTTTATCGTGCGTTTAATTGTCCGCATTTGCATAGCCAAGAAAAACACGTATGCAATTACCCGAATAAATTGTCACCGATTAAATAAGAATATGTTTCTCATTGCCTCAAATAGTTACGCGCGCGAGGTGGAAGAGCTCAAAAAGTAATTGCACATATCAAGACAGATAGCATCATTAAGGTAAGTCGTTCCTACCATTACATGCTGCCATCTGTTTAATGGAAACAAAACAAATTTGACATTAATTTATGATTTGATAGTCCTTTACTGCTAAATCAAAATTTGATTGCTGTAGCGTCAAGTTTTCACCGTCGAATGGATTAATCGTTATACACCAAAAACCAATCAACAATGAAAAAAAATGGGTTTCTTCAAGGCGAATCTGCTTGGTGTGCTCTGGAAGTCGGGAGAGGGGATGTTTGTTCAGGTGTCGTCCTCATCACTTGATCGAGGTTAAAAATAACGAGATCCGTCAGCAATAGCCTTCGTGCTGCTTCTAGTGCGACGTTAATAAAATCAATCTAATCTGATTCTCACATTGGGATGGTGCAAATTAATCAGAGTGGAGAGCCAACTCAAGTATAGAGCTCATCACTTGATTGTGATTCGAAAATTACGAGGTTCGTAGTAATAGTCATCACCTACTTAGGAGCAGATTCACCGTAAGCAACCCAGTATTTTGTTTGCTGCTCGATTTACGGTATGTAATGATAAATCCAGGTACCACCGACAGTAACAACTTCAACGCCGCAACAATAAAAACTAACTTATGAATAAATGTCAAATTTGTTTTGTCGTTGTCCAATAGATGGCAGCCAACAGTAATAACAGCACTTTGCCTTAGTAACGCCATCTGCCATTAAAAACATGCATTTTCTGAACTCCCTTCGTAGATTTCTGAAAATGTACGTGTAAAATAATACATATGTCATCTATACTTAACATTTTGAGTAAAATTTTTCAACAAAATGCTTACAATAATTTATAGGATTTTTCCCTTTTTAAATCAGCTTTAACCATAGAATAAGAGTTAAGTGTTATGTGTGTGTATGTTTCAACTGGCTTGTATAGAAATATGTATATTCGCAAAAACATTTCAAATGTAAAAAAAAAAGAGGAAATTAAGAGTCTTGAGCAAGCAATCCTTGTTTCCACTAGGTCTACAAAAATAATTAATTCACTCTTTGAAATCTGTATCTTGATTAAACTAAAGTCAAACTAAATTACTTCATCAATCTAACAAAGTTCGACGTCCGGAAGAATTAAGTGAATCGGCAAATAAAGCAGAATTCGACCAGATTGTGTTTACTCTATATATACACTGATTCTTTAACTGGTGGAGATAATTTTTATTTCTTTTCGTACAGAACTAAATGAAAAATGGGTCAATCAAGAAAAAAATTAAAGCAGTCGTATACTAGTGCTTTATTTAGTATTTTATCCAATGGGTATTAAAACCTTATTTCTTTACAGTATCTTTTGAAATTTAAATAAAATATCATCGTTCATTAGAACAAAGTCTAATTAGTGTGAATTCGATATCACGAATATATAAAGTAATTGTGTAAGTCCTGCAGTGTCTTCCTAACATATATAAATTGTTTACCCTTCTTTTATTATTTCTTTTCTCATTTCAGTTTAAACATGTAACGAAATTCATTTTGCAGTTGTATTATTTTATTATTAATATAAAGTTTATTTTCTAATATTTGGTAATTTCCCTTAACAGTTTATTTGTTTTCTTATTTCAATTGAAAACGTGTAGTAAAATGTTTTTTACAGTTGCATTGTTTTTTTTTTTTATTATTATTATTAGCCACCCAAGGGGCTATTGTTTTAGTTAACCCAAAAATGTCGTACCTGATCACTTTTCCAAACTTTATCTTGTTTTTGCGTATATTTTTGAAGTCTGCTTTCAACAGTAACGAACTTAATTTTCAAAAATACGTCATAATAAATTTCTTCTTAACTTTTTGTTGGATTGAAATAAAACATATGCAATATATGTCTGATACCTGGCTTTCACCACTAATGAACTCAATTTTCAAAAATATAAGGGATTTATTATTCCCCCAATTTTCAAAAATTAGAGGAAAATAAATTTCCCCAGATTTTCATATTAGATTGAAGTGAAACAAATATAAAAATTAAGTATTTTATTTACTTATCGATTTATGTATTATCTTAAATCATATGTAAACTGGAATCAAGATATGACTGAAAACAAATCACATTATTCAGAATTTTAAGCTATGAGGTAGGCTCTTTTTTGCCTCAAGAATCTCAAACTACGACTTTTTTGTTTGGCTTCCTTCTTGGGATGTTTGGTGTCAAATGATTTTTAATATTGATTTACTATTATTTGCCACCCAAGAGGCTATTGCTTAAGGTGGATCACTTTTCGTGTACCAGATCACATTTTAATTTTTCTCGTTTGCTTTAATTTTAATTACATTTAGCTTAAATATATTCAATTTAATAATTTATTGATTGCTTTAATTTTAATTACAATTAACTTATATATATTCAATCTAATAATTTATCGTTTCTTTTAATTTTAATATCGGAAAAGTTTACTATTGTCCATTTCTCAATATTTCATCGTTTACTTTCATTCTTATGTTTAATTGAGTAATTTATAATAATTATAAAAAAAGCGTATCTTGGGTGGCTAAATAAGTTCTTTGCAAAACTTTTCATAAGACTTTTTAAATTTTTATGAATTTTATTTCCTAATATTTGATAATTTATCTTAAAAGTTGTATCATTAACTAATATTGTTTTGATTACAGAGATATCTTTTGGGTTCATAATAACGCGAAGATTTATATATTGTTATGTAGTTATGTATGGAAACGTGTTTTAATCTGACAATTAGAATGCAGTGGAAATTATTATTTTTAAATAAATAATGACAAGGCAAACAAAAAGGAACTCTCGCTAGAGGTTGAGAGAATATGTTGCTTTTGCACGTGCATAGCAAGAACATACGTCCTATTTGTTCAAACCTTTTTAAAAAAAGGTATCTTTCTCAATTATATTCAACCTTTCGTTACATGCATGCTTTGTTTGTTTTATAATTTTAGTACTTTTAATATTAATATTGTCTTCACAAAACACCTTATACACATGATAAATAATGAGGAATCTTATACAAAAGGAAACATCAAGGCTTTTTCATGTGCTTGCAATCTTAACTTCCAGGGGTTTACCTTCTTTAGGTAGGTACGGACATCATGACCTCGAGGAAGTCTAGTGATCGTTTTTTTCCCATGAGGTTAATTCTCTTTAGTAAACTCGAATGACGTGTCCTCAGGATATCCTAACGATCTTTATCAATTTTCGATCCTCATTATTGTCAATCAGTTATCTTTATTTCCATTTTTCAAACGTCTAAATCACATATACACCTTGTTTGGCGCAGCAGGGCTACATCTGGCTCTTGCGCCATTAAAGTAGGAGGTGCCAGAGTGTGTGTGATCTTTCTGATCCCTCCCGAAATCTGTAGTGAATTTTTTTAAATTTTTTACTCTTCTCTTCGTCATTCTGTCTTCCCTTTTCATACTTTATTACATTTGCAGCGTTTAGTCGAAAATCACAGATACAGAATTTTTCTTGAATTAGCAAATTGTTTCATAAATTGGAACAGTTTAGTCAAACGCCAATGAAAACGACCAACCTTTATAGCTCATTGGTTTCAAGCATAAGTTTCAGAGAAGCAATACTTAATTGATTCAAAAACTCTTTGGATGGAATAATAAGAGCTACTGCACATAAAATAAAACAGCATCGAATCATCTCGAGGTGAGATGTGAAAAGTAGATAAGTTCGTTATCAACGTAGAAGTCATCATTACCATCCGAGTTGGTAACTTTAAATTATATTTTGTATCGTATTTCTTCTGATGGAAGGGCTTATTATATTGATTGTAGAGTGATAAATTTTTTTAAGAAAATACACAAAGTTTACCGTACAAAAAATGTGTAGCTTTAAAATTACAGGTAACTATATAAAATAAGATTTCTTTCACCTTTGGAGAATACTGTTAACGCACGCATATACAGACAGTTCTCTAAAAGTTATTTTATAGTCCCTTTTCTCTCATTATTTTAATGTCTATATCACTTCTTTACAACAAAAAACAAAAGAGCGTTGTCAATTTTCCGGTTTAAAAAATTTACTATAAGCCAATTAAAATTTATTAATTTATTTAAAGCCAATTACTATTACGTGCTGCTCAACATTAATTATTATCTTTGAAGAACATATAATTGATAATCTTTATTAAGAATATATAATAGATCTACCCTTAAGTATTTATATTTAAAAACAATAGGATTAAATCTTTGGAAAAGCATAGATGAGTATTTGATATGAATTAACGTTTTCCGCACGCATTGTTAGGGTAACATTTTATTATTATTATTATTTTTTGACATAGTGACTATGAAATATTTTTCTCAAGTTTCTGTAAATATCAATGTTGTATTAACTTTATAAGTGCGATTTTTAATATTTAGAATAAATTTATTTCGAGAAATAAGATCATTTATTTATTGTTAAATGAGTTCCATAGATACAAAATAATTAAGTATATTGTGAAAAATATTTTTTTTCATCGTTTTATTCAGAGTGTACCATTTCTTGCACAAAAATAAAACGTTTATACAACGTTTTCTATGTAAATTAAATGTATATAAATTACATTAAATAGATTTTATAAGAACTATTATTTCTTTTTTATACATTTTTTTATTCTCCATATACATGCAAAATCAAACGTTCTCTCCACTATATACGCCAGCATCTCGAAACCGATTAAACGCTTCCAAATCACACGCAAACGAAAAAAAAAAGTAAAAAAAGAAACGACCCGCAGCCCTCAAACAACCCACCTCCGGAAGCGCAGCTCTTACGCGAACGAAAAGCGTGTTTCTCGAAGTTACTGCGCATGTCCCGCATGGCCACACGCGAGTCGCGTGCCGGCTTGGCGAGATTTTTTTTCTTCACTACCGCCCACTTGGCGAGCATAGACTCAGTCCTTAGCCTGTTAGCAAGTGTGGTAACCGAGAGATCGAACAGACTACTCAGTCAGTGTCTAGGCTCTACTTGCCGCGAACTTTTCGCGGAGATGCGCGTTTGATACGAACTGTGTGGAACTTTTTTTATGCGAGAAAAAGAAGTTTTTATAGTGCCCTAACTTTTTCCAGGATGGGAATGCTTCTGATTTTGGGACTTCTGCTTTATGCTTCTAAAGGTTAGTTTCAATTTTTTAGGTATAATAATTTTTATTTTATTCATGCGTGTGCGCGTAATAGTTTTATTCTACTTATTAATATTTCCCTTTATTCTATATTATTAAAAATTGATGTCGTGGGACTTTATAAATTTTTTTCTTCATCTACAGAGTAGTTTTTTAATTTTGTTTTTAATTCAATTTAATTTTTTGCTTGTTCAGTTTTTCGTCCGAAATCAGTTTTTGTTCTATAGAATATCGAATGTTGCATATATTTAAATTGTTTTCAATTTGAAGAATTATCTATTTCAAACTTTTTTTTTTTTTTTTGAAATTGCAATTTATTTTTAAATATACTACTGTAAGAAACGAAAATCTTATTTTGTATTTTTAAGTTAATACAATTTTAAATCACTAATTTCTGATATATTTGGACGTTCAAAAAAAAAAACCCACTATTTTAAGATTAAATATTTTATTTAAAAATAGGTGTTGTATATTAATATCTAAATTTTTTCGCATAAATAAATTTTTTTAATATTTTTGCGATACTGATATTTGTATGAAAAATTTGTTATTTCATTCACTCAGAAAAATTTACTTTGCTTCTAGAACTATTCTAATAAATGGTTAAATTAATCTTGAAAAATGAATCCATTTTATTCCAAATGAAGATTATTATTATTTTTAGTTTCATTTTCTATAAAAAGGTTATTTTTATATCAAAATACGCCGAATCTGTAAATAGATTTTCGTAAGATTTACATAAATCTAAAATTGCAATATAATATAAGAATTTGTTTTTAATAAGAAAACAATAACTGAAATAAAAGTTATAAATCTTAAATATTTATTTTTTACTCATTGAAAGAAAACAAAAAAAAGTTGAAAATAATTTGTTTGTCCTTTTTAAATGTTGGCTTCAGACATTAATACTGGTCCAGAAGACTTAAATTTTCTAATGCTAAGCAATTACCTCAGTCAAAAATTTTTCTTAGTAAGGTTCTTTTACTTTTAGACTGAAAATATAGAATTTTTTTTTGTAAGGATATCAAAATGTTTTTAAGTGCTAATTTTCCAATTACATAAGAACTTGAATCAAAATTTATTTACATGACTCAGGTAAATAAAAAAAGTAATTTTTCATTAGTAATATAGTTTTCATAATTACATATCTAACAATAATTGGTGCAATTTAATTTGAACTTGAAATTTAATTTTTTGTCGTCTATAATATGATGTTATTTTACAAAACTGAAAGTATCAAAAATAAGTTATTTTTACTTATAATTTAATTTTTTAAAATTCCTTTTTCCCATAAAATTTTTTAATCTTAACTTATAGTTACTTTATTTACTTCTACGGAAATTTGTCAATCATCCAAGGAAGTGATTGTAATTTTCATTTTCCCTTTCGGAAGAATAACCTAAATATTACAAAGCGGGTCACTGGTATAATATTTACAAAAAATTTCGAAATTGACGAAAATAATTTCTTTTAAACCTTTTTCTCTGTATCAATTTAATTTTATTTTTATATGACGAATTTCAAAAAGTAATTCAATGTATTTGTTGAGTAGTGCTGTGTAAAAAAATACAACTCCTATTGTTTTTAAATCACAGTATCAATTCTTTTAAGAAACTTAACTTCTTTATTACTTTAATATTAGAGCCTGATGATTGAAATAATCTATTGAAGTTTTACATTCTTTTCGAAATTATTTAAAAATATATAGGAATTAGTGCAGTTGAAGGAAAACGGAGGGATGCATTTTATAATTAATGTAGACTATTAATAGTGGGACAAATTATGAAATTATGTTTGATAATTAAATATTTTTTAATGAAAGTAAATTTTATAATATACATGAAACTTTTTTAAAAATATTTATCTTATTTTTTTTCTGTATTTAAAAATTAAATAGAAATTTAGGTGTTATTCTGAAGGAAAAAAAATTGTTAAATTATGAATGAGAGCTTAAAAGTAAAATATTATGTTTAAATGTTAAAAAAAATTAAAATATAAAACAGAAAATTTACAAATAACCATATATAACTAGCTCTAAAGTATTTTGTTCATCAGTTAAAAATTATTTACTCCTAGATTAACATAATAACTTACTTATGTTCGTTCAAAAATAATTTTGAATCACGTAGCTCAAATAAATTATTTATCGTAACACTCCTCAGTTATTAAACAAAATCTTGAATTTATTTAAAATGAATTTAAAATATTTTATCACTGAAATCAAGGTTCATTAAATACTTGTTTTTATCAAAGTGTAATTAATGATCATTAGATGAACCATTTAAAAACGTCAACATTTATTTCTGAAATTTATAGATACGTTAATTCGAAATTGAAGAACGAATGCTATTTGCTAACCTGATATACAACAATGTAATGGTAATTTTCCTTAACAAACTGAAAACAATTTAAATTCCCATATACGAATAAAAATAGAAATTTTCCTAAACTCTTTATTTTTCCTTTGTATGCTAAATACAATACGTTTTGTTACATCTTTTACATTTCTATTCCGATTTTTCTAAAGTAAAATGCATTACGTTAAACGATGTGGACTTTATAAGCATCTATAACGAACACAACATCATATAAATGATTAATTAACATGCATTCAACAATCTTATTAAATTAGCGTATATTTAAACGTATTAATGCGTACAACTGTTTAGAAAAATGAAAATTGCAAAAAAATAAAAAAGAAAAAAAAAGAAGAAAAGGAGGAAAGAAAAGAAAAATAGAAAGGAAAAAGAAAAATTTCTTTTATTTTATATAAAGATATGCATTCTAATATTTAATTGACGAAAGGGTTTTGAGTATTGGATATGTTTTATTGTTGCTTGTTTGCGTTAACGTTGTCCAAGAATATATATATATATATGGCTATTGGCAATCAGAGTCATAATATTAATCAACTGTCAGATGAGAGAACAAACATCTGAACTGGTATCTCAATTACCTCATTTAAAATGTGTTAAAAGTTAAGTATTTATATTTAGAACTTGTATATCATTTTTCTAATAAAAATCTAATCTTGTATTAGCCGCTTATTCTCAACGTTATCGTTTTTGTTATATCTTAGTAATAACAAAACGCTTAATTTATATAAAAATATTTCAACCCTATAAGGATATACATTGTTACTTCCAGTTTTGGTAATAATAATTTTCTCTCATAAAACATTTAAAAATAGTGTGACGGTTATTTCTGCGCTAAACAAGAAATGAAACCAAATGATACTAAAGAAATTTATTAGATTTCTTCCTCATTAAGAAGTAACGCGAACTAACAATACCAAGACCCACCAAATGTGGAGCTAGTGTGATAGGATTTATTTTCCACCTAATGCTCTTCTCTGAAATATGTGAACATTCATCACGTTTATCGCCCTATAGCTACTCTATTATTATTAAATCTCGCCCCTAATTGCTTACTATTTTCCAGGTAATTGACTTTAAGAGTCTGATCTGAAGTTCTTAATAGGGGTAGCACTTTTTTGTGTAGTGAAAATGTTAAAAATTCAACTATTCATTTACTGCATTGTGATAGATATACTATTTCTATTTTGAAATATTGTCTCGGGTTGTAGGCGTTAGAACTGTAATAATAATTGTTTTTTATAATTTTTAAGCAGTCAAAAGGTTAATGGAGATTGAGAATAGAACCTACTATCTACTGATGAAACTAAATGCGAAAAGGAATGTGAGTAAATAAAGAAGGGTAGTAAAAAACGCCAAATTAGACGTATTTCGTTCTGAAAATATTTAATAAAAATCGTTTGGTAATTATACAAATACAGATTTTGTGCAAAGTAAAATTGAAAATATAAATATCACATATTTTAAACTGATATTGAAAAATTTATAGTAATCTTACTGTTCCTTAAAGGAACAACATTAAAACAAATATATTTAACTCAGTGAATTTCTTATAATTTTTTTTGTCAGAATCACAGAATAAAATTTTTAGGACTCGCATTTAATTTTAATGATTTATAAAAATATATTTATCTAAATTCTTTTACTTCGTTCGAAGATAAATAATCTTTTTTTGTTGTTTTTATTGACCTATTTCGACATAATTATCTAAAGCTTAATTGTCTAGTGTCTTAAAGTGTCTTAATTGTCACCCGATGAAAGTCTCCTATTTATTTTAACTCAAAAAGATTGATTAGCTTGAGTTGTTACTCAGTATTAATTATTTACTGACCCGGGATACTAAAAAAGGAAAAATTAATTAAAATTACAAATAAAATAAGCTAAGAAATTTGTTTCTAGCTGAAAATACATATATAATTTATTGACCAGAAGGTTTATTAACTAAAAACTATACAAATGACAGAAAATTATAAAAGCAGAGACTTGAAAGCTGAGTAATGCAGAAATTTATTTACTTAATAGAACAAATTTTTCTTGAGACGCTGGATCAGCACGCCTCTTCAAGGGCGTGGCGGTGCCGAACCGATTCATCAGTTATCTTTTCATTCGATTTCTCTGACTCATTGAATTATCATTCATCATTTTTACACCTCATTTTGGTTCATTTTTATAAAATAAACTGATGGGAAAATAGTAATGTTTTTCAGTCAATTAACCTCTCGTAATTTATATATATCTCCTCCTAATTACCATTTAAAGATAAATAATGCATAATTTAGATAATAGCATCTGAATTGCACTTTTTCTATAACATTAGGGTAATAAGTAATAAAAGTGTTTTATATTCCGGAATTGCAACTTTTTTCCCCATCTGTTACATTAGTTATAAAAGGCGGCGTTATGTAATAAAAGTGTTTTATTCCAGATTTACGAATACAATTAAGCGGTAATTTCTGAAATGAATGCATAATGCTGCAGAAATTGCTCATTACAATGGAATACAAAACTTGAGAGATAAGATTTTTGTAACACATGAAAATATATTTAACTAGACATGAAAATATATTAAATATTATGTATAGCTAGACGAATGTATTCAATGGCAAACGTTTTTAGTTTCAAGAAGAAATAGGAAAAATTACGCTGCAAAGCCTCTAAGACGAATTTAACAAATTATGCAACTATACAAGATGAATCACCTCATTAAATTAAATCGAGGTTCAACATTTTGGATTCGTCGCTTGTGTGGCCATTGTTTAACTCTATAGAGCAGAAGTTTTCAATCTCTTTTTTAAGCAGCAGATTTACCTGGTAAGGAAGGAGCTCCATACCAAGGGTTTTCGTACTTTAAAGGACTCCACAAGAGGTCCTTAGGATTACACTAAAAAAAGCGGTAATGATGGGTATTCGATTAAAAAAAAGATAGAAGGGAAGGAAAGAATTAAAGACGATTAAATGATTTTTAAAAAAATAGCTAAAGGTCTTAACTAATATTGTCAGAGGAATATTGGCCTTTCAGTTAATAAAATTTTCAACGTAAGAAGGGTTGCTTCTGTTGGAACCTACATAATTTTCATTAATAAAATAATCAAACACATTAAACATATCTCCGGAGTTGAGTGATTGTTTTTTAACGTCGCACTTTAAAAAAATACAGTAGCTATTGACGGCATGCCTTATAATTTTGAATTTCGATCAAATGACGTGGATGACGCCGGAGGCAGGCTCCTCTCTCTCCAAACTACGCCACGGGAGGACTTGGGACCTCGTCAGATCTCATGTGCATCTGTCCGCTACACGGCAGTTTTTTTAGTGGCATCAGGGCTTGAACCCACTACTCGGCGAAAACAACGCTGGCCGTGATGTCCGCGACCATGACCATTAGGCTATCGTGGCCACCTCTGGATCTGAGATTGCAGTTATTCTCTTTTGGGCGTAATTTTTTTAAATCTTCTTTTTTTCATTACGGTCTCTAAATCCCGTAAATTTTTCATTTTCCCTAGTCTTCGTGTTAATTTGTTTACTTACTTCAAAAATGAAGAAAAAAAAATGTGATGAAAAAAAATGGACAGAAACAGATGGAAGCGGTAGGAATGCCTGGAGTATTCGGGGATGGGGGTACACTGAAATCAACCGAGTCGGTTGAAGATAAGCGGGCTGCAAAAAGGTTGGGGACCGCTATATTAAGGAATTACTTTCTATTTAGGTAAGTGTGGAACTCTGACGACCCCAAGGTAACCAAGTGATCTTTCTTTTCTCGCCCGTGGTATTAGCTTCCTTGGTAAATATGGGTGACAGAATACACACTAGTGATCTTTCCCTATCTTAGACTCTCCTATTTTACAACCAATACGTGCCCGCGATAACTTAGTGATCAATGTAGCTGTCTTGCGCCGGCGATATTTCATTTGATTCTTGGTGCTAATGAAGACTTGTGGCTTACTGAGTTGTTGTGTATTAAATACGTCGAAGCTCCAGTACTATCGTTGCCGTGGTGTGGAAGTTTGAAGAAGAAAGTGCCAGTTTAAGTGTCACCTCATCACTTGACCGTGATTCAAAATTGCGAGGTACGTCACAAGCAGTCAACGTGTTGCTCTTAAGTACGATGTTAATAAACAATCAATCAACGGCATAGGTGATCTGTCTCAGTCGAGAGCACGACATTTTTTTTTTAAATTTTGTTTTACGTGCTGCGATTGGTTATCACAGAAAATGTTTCCATAAATAAATTTGTTCTTTCTTGTTAAAAAAATTTCAAATCTTTCTTTCTGAAGAGAAAGTAAGTTAAATGTTAAGTATGTTTCATTTTTAGATTTCGACATGAAAGAAATTTTAACTTGTAAAACTGCGCTTTAATTTTGAAAATTATTAGCAGCAGGATAATTGGTTCTTTATGTACACTTACGTACATGATAGTTTTAACTTTTGACGATAAAAAGAATTAAAAATGTGTTGAGAGCGTGGGAAATGATGGTCTGAGCATTTCTGAAGAGTGCATGATTACATAAATTAAAAGATTAAATGGAATAGTATCACGCACGGGAAATGAAGTTGAATTCCTAACTGTGGTAGTTAAAGTATAAGAATAAAAAATTAGGAAATTAAATCTAAGGTAAAAATCATTATATATATTATTCTAATGTTATAAGTAGATAAATATTTTTGTTTACGTAGGTGTGAATTCTTATTACATTATGCAAACATTTATTAATTATTACACATTTATATAAGTACAATCAATGTTAAAGTTATTAGTTATAATTTGTAATGTATTGATCTTTTTAAATTTTTTTAAAAAATAACATTTTCAGTAGATTTTCTGATATACTTTCACGATACATCAAATGAAAAACACAACTCTAAAGTAGTTTTAAATCAACTATTTTTTGTTGCTAATTTTATCAGTTGTTTGGTATGATAAACTTTTAACAAAAACTGTATTTATTAAATAATTCCTACTTCACTAAATCGTACAGATTAATATAAATGCGAATAAAAAATTGCACTTTTACGAATATGGAGGTATAATAATGTATTAAAGATATTTTTAGTTTCATTTTTAACTAATTACGTGCACTTCAGAATAAATTGATACTTGAAGAGTGAAGAAGCACTTCTGTGTTTCCCCCTCCTTTAGGTTTAACTTAATACTTTCTAAAACTCATCTTTTCTACTGTAAAACAAGTCATCCACAAAATTTTTCTCTTTTCTCGCTGGTGTTAACCGCTCCCAAGGAACCCAACTTCCTCATTCTTCGAAAATAGTGTTGCTCACGGAAGGAGTGCCTCTGTGTATTGTATCCGAGTTGAAAGAGAATTAATATATAGTCTACCGGAAAAAAAAAATACAGTTCTCCTTGAGAGAAAAAAAAATTCGTCATGGGAGATGGCAAAACAGCGAACTTTTATTGATACACAAGTTCTGTAAAACTAATGCGAGTCAATTCTTTTTAAAATATTGGTCTTAAATAATGAGGAGTACATTTAAGTGTGTCAGGACATGCAGGGAAAAATGAAATACCGATTTCATACTCCTCGGTTTTTTTTTTGTGTGTGTGGCTTATATGTTTTAAATCTTTTATAGAGTGTAGATTTTTTATGTGTTTAATAATAATAATATTTTGATCATTTTATAGAACTATAAAAGTAATTTCTGAGTTAAAGAGTTGTTTTGTCCCCTTCTTCGTTGAATATAGACATGATTTTTAAAATATCTTTGCATTAAAGTACTATTTTTTTTTAAAAAAAAAAATTATTTCCTTAATATTCAAAATATTTTACTTCTCATATAATAAAATAATGTGCAAAGAATAGTGAACCATCTATCTTAAAAATAATACTGCATATTTTCTTTGTAAAAATTATAGAACTTTGTAATTTTAGAAATTTAATTTTTTTTTCATATGAAAAATTGTTTCTTAAAATTAAGATATTATTTAGAGAATAAATATTTTTAATTAACTACATGCATAAGTATTCTTTATAAAAGCGTAAAAAAATTGGGATTGTATTGTGTAATAGTATTTTTAATGGTACTTAAATGGACGATTATGTTTCAAAAATCATGTGCATATTCAACTATGAGAGAAAAAAAACCTTTTCAACTAAAACTTACTTTTATAGTTCTGTAGAATAATTAAAATATCATTCTTCGGCAAACAAACCAACAAACAAAAATCTAAGATCTACTGTTAATTTCAATAGGTATTAAGTCTCAAAAAAGGAGTTATGAATACAGTATTTTACTATTCTCCGCGTATCCTGGTACCTTTAAAGCTGAATAACTTATGTTTAAAATCGCAATGAAAAACTTAAATGCTACAATTTTATGTGAAGATTCCTCATTTTTTCTCTCCTTAATAACGCAAAGTTAATAGATTTATAATGGATGAAAAAATATGCCTGCATTAGATACTAGTCATTTTAATAAATCACTCATAATTAATGTTAAGTTGAACTAAGCCAGAATTTGTTCTTACATCATAAATACTTAGGTCACTCACTTGTGATTAAGATATCGAATTTCGTGAGTAGGTGAGGTTCAAATCGAAATTCTAAAAGTTTGATTCCACCCTATATTAATTCTTTTGGAGATGAAATGCCGTGCAGTATAAGGAGTTTTTCTGGATGTTAAATCAAATTGGGTATTAAAATATCTTTGCAGAAGAGTGAGATGCTAGATCTGGTTGTCAAATATATCTACGCGACAATATTCCTTTTGTATCAAGTATATCTTCTCGACAATTATCCACTTAAACGGACAACGCTACCAACGTAACTTGTGTGGTTTGAATTTAAAACCACACAATTTACTAAGATACAGTAATGGTCGACTACTAATTTGAATTCGTTTTGGTACATTTTGAGATAAGATTTAATTCCAGAGTTATTGTTAGTTTTTACATTATTTTTACATTTTGATGTCGTCCTAAGGACATGATTGAATATGTCTGTATTCCCCAAGTACTCCTTCTCGTATCCTTGTATTTCATTGCATGCCAAAAAATGAAAGAATACATTACTATTAACATAGCCGCCACTTTAATTTCATCCTCGCTCTTTTGGCGTGTTGATGTAGGCTTTTGGGAGTTGTACGCTTCACTAATCTCGATCCTCATCATTGGACCATGTCTTTGAGGAGACATGAGCAACATACGGACCGCGAACTGAATTTGGCCCTTAACTATTTTCTCTTTCATATTTCACGTTGATATCGAACTAGTCGAACTGTGATGTTTATGTCGAACACGATCTTTACAAATTGAATTAATCAAACTGCGAGAAAGTTTGTTTTGAATACAAAAATTAAGGATATTTATCTAATTAGGTTTCATAAATACTATTTCCCATCTGACAAGTTCCCAAAGCTGACAGTGCTTGCCCAGAAAAAAAAACCAACAATGTTATTTGAAAGCACTGTAAATGTAAGAAATTTTGTTCAAGGATGAAGGTCGTGAAATCCATGAAAAATACATATATTATTGATGCGCACCTGAAAAACATGTTGCCAGTTTCAACAGTCTGCGCTATCCCCGAATATTGACCATGTTGTGGTAATCACGAAATCGCAATCGTAGCTTTAAAAAGTGTGCTAAGTGTGTGTGTTTTTCATTTAAGAATACCATCTTCTTTTGTATTATGCAGCCGAGGTACCTAGTTATGGTCGCGAAGTCGTAGCCGGCGTTTTTTCCGTCAAGTCATGGGCCCGTGCCCTGATGCTACTAAAGACCGACCGTATAGTGGGGCTGACGCATGTTAAATCTGTTGAGGTCGCAATTCCTTCTAATGGCGTGATGTGGAAGTTTAGAGAGGAAGGCCATCCTTATCACTTGACCGAGGTTGAAAATTGCGAAGTCCGTCACCGATAGCCTTCGTATTGCTTCGTGTGACGTTAGCAATCAATTAATTCTGTATTTTATATTTTTATAGATTTTACTATGCGAGGTCTTATAATAAGTAACAGAGGGATTAAACTAATAAAGATGTGTTAATCTTTTTATATTTTCTTATGTCCGAGTATAATTCCATAGGTATTCCGGAGGCGTAATAATTCGAATGTTTTATCCCAACCCTTACTCTTCTCAAAGTCCACATGTCTGACTTAGAGTTACAAGATCCGCGACCAATATCTTTCATTTGCTATAGAGGCCACTGTTTCAAAATAAATCACAACTTTACCCACTTTATTGAATGTACGTAGTATGCTTATATTTCTTTATCTGGTTTCACATAGGCTGAGTGGTCATGGTTGCAAGCTTGATGGCCGGCGTTGTTTCTGTCAAGTTGTCGGTTTTAGTCCTGATGTCAATAAAGCTACGGTTTCCTATGAAATCGGTGCCGTTATCTAGTGGCCGTAATATTGAGGTGGATGGAGTTACGAATACGTTGTTTGTGTAAACCAGTGACGCAGTTCCCTCTCTTACAACTCTCTTCAAGGAAACCATGTCATCTGATTTACACAGACAACGTTTTAGTGACACCATCCCCCGCAATATTTTGGCCGCCAAATAATAGCTCCGTTTTCATAAGAATCCATTGCTTAAAGGAGGCCTTTTGTGTAGTTCAAGCCGGCTTAGATGTCACCCTAATCTCTTGACTAAGACTCAATATTATGAGATCTGTCACCAAACGACCGCGTGTTGCTACTTAATGCGACGTTACTAAAACCATCAGTGAATCATGAAAAGCAAACATCTTTCTAAGAGTAATGCGCAAGTAGCCTGCGATAGAATACTGTATCTCAAAAATCTGTTGTACTTTTTGAGCATTTGGTGTTTTTCCAGTTGTGGACCGCTATATCCTGAAGGATATTTAATGGGAATTTTGAAGAGTTATTGGTTTTATTATCGATTCTTTCCAGAGATTTGTTTTTGCTGTTTATGGGGTGGGGGAAGAGCTGTTTGTTAAATTGAATTGAATTTTAAATTTCTCAAATCATGTAATGTGTGAAGGTTTATAAGGCGTAAGGCACGTTATACCCTTGTCATCTGACCTTGAATCGAATTATGTTGTCAATAATTTATTATATATATATGTATGTATATCAGTGTATTATATATAGTTAATATTGACATATATATTCATCTGTCTTTTTCTACTCTCCTATAGATTAGTACTACTTTAATTTCATGTGTTTTAGTGCGAGAGTTACGGAAATAAGGTCCGGGTCTCATCGGTGTCATTTGAAAATGACTCAAAATAACGAGGTCTTCACTTCTAGTCTTCCTGTATCAGCATTATATCGCACTAAATCTTCTGTATTCCACATTTTTTGTAAATTTGAAAATTAATTTGAATGTTCTAAGAAATATAAATATTAAATAATGTGATTGCAATATTATCATTTTTATAAAAATAACTTTCTTTAAACCTGTTCCATGATTTTCAAATTTTGATTGATTTCAGAAGTTGTTAGAGTCATTAAGGTTTCTAAATGGAGGTAACATTACAGTAAAATGATTAAGTAGGCTACGACACTTGTCTAAAATGGTATTTGTAAAAAAACAAAATCATTTTTCAATGTAAAACATAAAAATTACTCAGTGCATTGCAATTTAGAAACTTTCTAGTCGCTATATTTATCAGAATTTAGATTTGATTTATTTCAATTTATTTGCAATAAAATTTAATAGTGTTGTGATATACATGACGAATCAAACTACTCCTAATTTGAGAAACCCGGTGACATTTGCGTTAAAAAGAGAAATAGCAACAGAATAATTATTTATTTAAAGAACCTCTTTTTTGTTATACTTTTTCTATGTAATATCAAGGGGGAAAAACAGGGAACACTCTATTGATGCTATTTAGACGATGATATAACTTTTGCCACCGAACACAAAATTAATCAATCATTTTCAACACAGCTTGTAAACATCTTCTCTAATTACCAATTTCAACTTCCATTTTGTTGACTTAGTATAGATGGTTGAACACATTTAAAAGCTTTCTCCAACTTGTGCAGTGTTCTCCATCATCACTTAATCAAAGTCTGTTAAAATGTTTCTACTTTATATTCGAAACGGAGAAGGAGCTTATTTGAAATCAGTTACTATTCAATCAGGCTGGATGTGGGAATGATTGTGATAGGAATTGAATTTTTAATCAGCTCTAAACCCTAACATTGGTTTAAATGATTGCAATACTTTCTCTGAAAAGAGAATTCGTAATGTTGCTCCAAATAAGTTCTTGTTAACTTTAATCGCTTAATAGTTTTAAATCGTCGCCATCCATGTCTCAAAATGTTCTCTTGCTAACTATATTGTAAGTTAATAACTATTTTTACTTTAGGTTTCATTCGATACATAAATCAGATAATGCTAAAATAAATGATACATAAATCAAACAAATAATGCTGATACTTAAATCAAATAATGTACACAGGATAAAGTATTTGAATAAGCTTATGGGAATAAGTAGCTTTTTAATATTTTAATTATGTGTCAAAATGTATAATTTTATGTTTCTAAAATTCATATTACTACTTTTTCATTTATTTTTCAGATGTGAGTCTAAATTTTAAAATCCTTTGTTCCATTTAGAATGACAATGCACCAATTTTATAAAATCTTTGAATTTCTTAATAAAGCGGTGGAAAGAATTGTTCTAATTCATTTGATATTTTTCTTTTTGATGATATTCATTCTTTTTAACTGACGAATCCACTAATTTATATTTGTGCATTTGGCATACGTGAATAGAGTGTGATTTTCTAATGACATGTATGAATATTGCGTTGTGCGCTGCTGAGAAGTTTTAAATGTATATGCCAATACTATACCTAAAATTAAGGTTCATTGGATCATTGCGGGTTTATTGATGAAATAACTGATTCATTCTATTAGGCCATGCTTAACTAGTACGTCAACGTTTTAATAATTCTTTAAAAAAAATTGCTGACTATTGAAACAGAGGAAAATTTAGCTTTTAATTCAAAAATTAATTTAGATTATTGAATTGGTCAAGCCCTCCCACTGGCGAGATCTGGAAGTTTGGAGAGAAGTATGGGTAGTGTATGACAAATCAGATGGCATCTTCGTCACCTTACCGAGGCTCAAAATTACGAGATCCATTGCCAACAGCCCTCATGTTACTTCCCAGTGCGACGTTTATAAAAACTACACAATCAAGTCGGAGAAAGCTGAAAAAGGAATGATTTGTAACGGATTTTGAATCGCTGATATATATCAAGGATTGTATCTCTCTCAACTTGCATCATTCTCTCTACTTTTTTTTTTTTATCTCTACGCTTGTTGGAATGTCTGGATATCCTCATTAGATTTTAAGAGTCCGAATCGTGATGGCGAAGGGAAAAAAAGTCCTGCAAAATAATAAGAGCTGTTGTATACAAAATAAAATCTGGCCGTCAAAATCCTCTGTTGGTTTAAGTTAGGAGAAATGAAGTATCGCTGCAGGTGTCTTCGTTACTTAACCGAGTATCGATATTATCCTACATTTAACATAATATTTCGCCTCGTTATGTTGATTTAATCTTGCGGTGACTTTATTTCAAAATTAAATAAAGTAAAAAGAAGCAATACCTCCATTTTCTTCTTGGCATTCTTAGGGGGGACAAACACGCACCCATTTGTTTTCTAAGCCATTACCATCTTTCTAATGAGATATCATGATATTTGCAATATTAAATTGTAAACTAGTCCCAAGAATATCATCATAGTATTTCGTTTTTCTATATAGGATCAAAAATGTTTTTATTATTATTATTATTTTTTTTTTTCTATACATTCACTTAATGCGGATCTAAATTAAAAATCAGCTATATCATAATTCTCTAATAATTAATAATATTGTGATGGAATATTGTCTTTAGGAATATTAGACATAATTACTCAATAAAGATCAGCTCAAAATGTTTAACCAATTTATTCAAATCTGTGAATAATTCGTTATCAAAATTACTGAAGTATAAAGACTATTAGTGGATTTCAATTAGGTCGATCTAATTCACTCTGACTACTTTCTTACAGTTCCTCTATCCACTGTAACGTTTCTATGACTTCCTATATATTTCTTCTCAATATACAGATACCTCTCATCTTTCTTATTCACTACACTTCTTTTTATATAGTAAGGCTAATTTATATTTATCACGGTTCTTTCACAAGGTCAGGTTCTCATATCAACCATCGTAGTAAAGCAGGCCCAAAGGTTAAAGGAAAATTCACTTGAGATCTCGACACAAAATTTGTATAAACATGATGTTTTGTTAAGACACGAGTATTTTGCTTAATTTCTTGAATTCCATCATAATGTAAGGGAAAAGGGGTTATCTTTGCTTTGTGGTTAAGTTATAAAACTTTGGAACATTAGTGACTGATGATGCTCAAGTCGAGTCGTGTGTTCAAGTCCTGACTTTTGGAAATGCTAGTGTTAGGAATAACAGTATCGGTTGCACTTTAAGTAGAACTCATCTTAAATATTCTTATGTTATAGAAAATAAAGCAGTAAGACATCAGACCAGATATCGGCCTCACCACTAGATTGTGGCATAGAATTACGAGATCATTTACCAATAGTTCTCGTATTGGTGAGGCTTTAATTAGAAACCGAATTGAAACAGCCTGACTGACACTTCACAATTTAACTTTTCACTCTAAGTACTTCAATTTTTATTTCAAGTGTTTCATTTATGAACAAATTTATCAACAAATGCATTTAATTTTTAATCATTATTTGACATATTTTATGTGCCATCATAATTACCATCGAAAATTTTTACTTTGTGACAACTCCTATTACCCGTCTCGTCTGTCATCTTAAAGTTTAATCTAAACACAAGATCTAAACTTTAACTTAAATTCAAGCACAGACAAAGCATATAATCAAAATAGTCAATTATCTTCCAAAATAGGATTTTATTGATCCTCTGATATTGGTGGATGTTCCCAAACAGCTTTATGTTTCCATTCACGAGTGTTAAAAACTTCTGTAATCTATCAAGGAATACATTTCTCGGAATACGAAGCGAATACCTCCTCCAAGTATTGAATTGCTCAGACAGAGTTAAAACATACTCTCACCAAAATAAACCATACACGCCAAAAGACTTCAGCGAAAATCACACTAACATCATTCCTATTACCGTAACTTTATATTATTCTCTTCAATTCTTTGACGTTTTTATACAACTTGAAAATATCTATTCACTCTACTTCTGAAGGTATTACGTTTCATTTTATTAGGAAGCAGCTGGGAACTTAAATATCAAAATCAGAAAGCAACCCAAGATGTTAGTGAGAGGGAAGTATCAAGAATAGGCTATGTTAAAATTTTATTTACACGTTGTATGTGATTTGATACTTGAAATTAATCATGCACCATTAAGTATGACAACCGGTGACGTTAGCCTAGTGATGAAGGTCGCGAACTATCTGTCGGCGTTGTTTCCGTCGGGTCGTGGGTTTGAGTCCTGATGTCATTAAAGACCCGCCATATCGAGAGGTTAATGCAATTTCAAATATCGAGAGGTTAATGCAATTTCAAATATCGAGAGGTTAATGCAATTTCAAATATCGAGAGGTTAATGCAA
>BMAW01027093.1:1191631-1323544 GCA_019974015.1 Nephila pilipes | reverse complement strand
AATATCGAGAGGTTAATGCAATTTCAAATATCGAGAGGTTAATGCAAATATATTGTTCAAAGTCCACCCACTGACATGGTGTGGAAATTTGGAGAAGGAGGTGCCAGTTTAAGTATCGACCGCTTTCCGCGTCACTTGACTGAGGCTTAAAATTACGAGAACCATGATTTTGTTGTTGAACCTCATGTTGCTTCTACGTACGATTCTAATAAACTCTCAATCAATGGCACGATAAAGGATATTGTTACGTCATTTTGCACAGTTAAAAAAAAACTACTGTAGTTTCTATATTTATCTACGTCACCAAGCATTTTCTATATTTCAATTTTACATCTTTAATCATATCAAAATGTCGTAGGATAGGAATAATGTAAGCTGTAATTAATACCTTTGAAACTTTTCTCAATTTTATGAAAATTACTAATTTCTTCATTAATTTCTAGTATTTAATCTTTTTCTATATATATTCTGCCTAGTTTAATTAAAATTCTATGAAATTTATCTCCTTTTAAACTGCAGACTTCCGCTTTAATATTATAAATATTCTTAATGTCTGAAATTCAAATAAAAGGCATTTGAGGATTAAAATTCCAAACTATTCAGGAATGAAAAACTAAAATATTCCAGCAGTTTATATTCATAACGTTCTCACATACTTTAATTAAAACTTTATGAAATTTATCAACTTTTTAATGAATGCATTCGCCCAAGTATCCTAATTATTCATAATGCTATGTGTGAAAATTCAAATGAAATGAATTCAGGAATTAAAATTCCAATATATTCAGGGAAAGAAAAATTGGACTTTTCCAGCAGTTCATATTCATAATATTCTCACGTACTCTTTTAAAAGCGAAAGCATAAACTAGGCAAAATTCTACAGCATCCGAATAAGTCCAACACTTCGGAATGAAGAAAAAAAATGAAGATATCGAAAATCAAAAATATTTATTTGTGCCTTGGCGTGAATTACAGAACTGAGTCTACCAATCGTTCCATTGATTAGTTTTCTAAAGTTGGCGAGAAATCATGAATGGGTTCGTAAATCATTTCCAAAGTTTAGGAATTGTGATGAATGTGCAAAACTGCCTCTTGTCTGTTTCGTGCATTGATCCGTGCTAGATTCTGCAGAAGATTGAAGAGTTCTTTCTCTTCATTGATTTGAGTTTTTAGTGCTAAGAAAATCAGTCAAAATAAATTATTCATGAAGAGAGAAAACTATCGGAGATTATAATAATGCTTTATCTTTTTTTTCTATTTTTATCGGCCACGAGTTTTTTCTCCCGAATGTTAGTGTAAAAATGAATATTATCGAATTAAATTCGCTCTTTCTTTTAAGTACGTTTTATGAGAGAAAATCATTTTAAGATACTTATGAATGTAATTTAGAAGAAGTGTATTTTATGATTCTTAAAATATTTAAAGAATTCTTATAATAAAGTGAATTGTTCATAAGAAATTAATATGTAATATTGCTGTACTAAGTTATCAGAAGAATTTACGCGATGTATTATTAAGACATGACTTAGTTTTTCTCTGGTTTCGAAACTCCGTTTTAAATTTCAATGAATCAAAAAACGATGTGAAATTTTTTTAGCCATCCAAGTGGCTACTGTCAACGACGGAAGGTCACCCAATCACTTTAAAAAATGTTTTCCGGATATCTTTTCTGGTCAAAATAAGTATATGAGTCAGTGAGTAAATGAATGAATGAGAGTATGAAGGAATGTGTGAATAAATGAATACATGACTGAGTAAATGAATTAATGCGTGAGTAAATGAATTAAAGCGTGAGTAAATGAATTAAAGCGTGAGTAAATGAATTAAAGCGTGAGTAAATGAATTAATGCGTGAGTAAATGAATTAATGTGTGAATGAATGAATAAGTGAATGAATGAATGAGTGCATGTGTGAGTAAATGAACGAAAGTGTGAGCGAATGAATGAGTGAGTGAATGAATGAATCAAATTTCCATTCCATTTTCGTATAAAGAATAACCATCATATCTCGTGTAACCATTTGCTTTAATTTCAATATTTAATTGAATTAATTATTGTTTTTAAAAGTTACCACCTTTGGTGGCTAAATTTGTTCCTTAGAAAATTTTATGTGGAACAATTTATTATGCACTAATACACATATATTCACGAAAATTTTTAAAAGGGAATAATTTCGACTCCTATCATTTAGAAATTAACCTACGGGTAAAATATCTTTTTATACTTTATTGGTTTTGTTTTTCAAATAAAATAAAATCAAGTGTTGCATGTGATCGTCTTGGTAGGCAATCTTACGACGGAACAAGAGACAGTATTAAAAAATATCACCATTTTCAACATTATTTTGTAACGTACAATTTTACTTATGAATTATATAAAAAATATAAATACTTATCACTGTTATAAATGTGTAATACGAATTACTATTACTAATGTGTACTATTTCTATTACTAATAACGATATATATTCAAAATCTTTCGTGCTGCTGCGGTAGTCTAGTGGTCATGGTCGCGGACTCTCGACCGACGTTGTTTTAATCGAGTAATGAGTTCAAGCCATGATGTCACACTAAAGACCTGCCGTGTAGAGGAGCTGATGCTTGTTAAATCTGGTCGAAGTCCCATGAACTCCGGGGGCCGCGGTAGCCTAGTGATCAAGGTCGTGGACTCGCGACTAGCGGTTTTCATTCAGTCGCTGGTTCGATCCTTGGCCGCCAAAGACCCGCCGTGTAGCCGGGGCTGATGCACGTTAAATCTGTTTGGGGCCGAAAGTCCTCCCGTTGGCGTGGTGTGGATGTTAGGAGAGGGGGTGCCAGCTCAGGTGTCGTCCTCGTCACTTGACTGTGGTTCAATAGCCCTCGTGTTGCTTCTAGTGCGACGTTAGTAAAAAAACTAAAACTAAACCCATGAACTCCGATGTGGAAGTTTAGAGAGGGAGGTACCAGTTCAGGTATCATCTTCGTCACACCTGATTGAAGTTCAAAATTAGGAGGTTATAAACCATCGAGTCCTTTTCACAAACATGAAGAAACCATTATTATTTTTCAATGTGATTTTCTGAAGGGAGATTCGAACCACCAACCGCCAACAAGCAAGTACCATTTCTGCCACAGCTGATGGCAGTCTCATAGGTTGAATAGAGAACCGCTTCTTTTTGTTGTTATACATTATCTTTAACTTCTTGAAGTAAAAAAACCTGCACGGTGCGATATTAAAGACTTGATTGAAAAGTAATATCTTCAGTGAGCATAACTTTGTTATTTGTTTTCTATTTTTCACAATATTTTATGTACTTTATAGAGTTACGTGTATTCTCTTTGTGATACACTTTTATTTTCAACATAATATCCATCTCTTTCCTCGCACTTACACAAATGAATGACTAATCTGGGAAACCCGTTGGAGAAGAGTTCCTGTGGATTTTGTCGACACCAGGCTTGCTTTAAAACTCTAGTATCGACAAAAATCACAAAGACGAAGATTTACTTCGTCTTCAAAACGAAAGTGATGTCCCTCATGAAGCTCTTTCATCTTTGAATGGAAGTGAATGTCGCAAAGACAAGGTTGAGACAATAACACCAGCTGCTTCAACCTTATCTCCACCTGTCGCCTCAACCTTATCAACCTCAGTCGCCATCTTCCTCAGTTCTCAGGAGCAAACCCCTGAAAACTGAGGAAACACCTGGGAGCAAATAAAACAAATACAATACATTAGAGGACACGCATTATTTTCAAGTACAACATGAATTTGAAAATACATAACAAATAAAAACAGTTATGGTTTTGGAGGCATTGATTCTGAATCAAGTCTTGTGTTTTCAAAAATTCACTTTTCATTCAAAAATTATGTACAATAAAAATTACTTGAGGTTTTCACTTTCATTTCCCCTTACCTTATTTACTACTAATTAAAATTACCTTTATTTCTTATACTAATTAAAAATTTTAATTTTTTCTTATAGAGACTTGCTTCGAATTTAACAAAATCAATTTTTTTTCCATTCATAATAAATCATTTACTCGATAATACAGAATAATGTATGACTTCTCTTGTTTTTTGGAATATTTCCCTAATGCTTTAAGTGAATTCTCATTTTAATTTATTCCATTACAAGATATTTATCACTTTGGCTGTAGTTATCTACTCAAATAAATACCTCTTTATCCCTCGCTAATAGGCGAACATTTATATTAGTTTGCTTATTCATCTCTCTTGGTAGTACCTTGTTCAAAAAATTTTTCATGTGAGGGTTTTAGATTCTATTTTATCTGTTATCATGCAAACGAAGAGGAAAATATCATTATGAGATGGTAATTCTCTCCCATTCAATTTTTATGATTATCCTGAACTATAATGAGAGAGAAAGAAGGAAATTCTAAAAGTTGCCTTTCAGATTAGCTTTATATTTGTATTAAGTTATTCGCTCATATTCTTCTGAGTATCAAAACATATTAAACTGAAGCATTTTTGGAACTTCTTTTTTAAAGCTAAAATTTATGAGAAAGTATATCACAAATGAAAATAATTTGAAAATCATGGCAAACCGTCATATTTTCTTAAAAAATTGAAGTATTTATTCCACAAAAGAATTTTCGTCGTGAAACAGTTGTTTTTCACCATGTAAGAAACTTAGTAACAGGGGTTTTTTTTCTTCAAAGAAATAAAATAAAAGGAATGTTTGATAATTTTTTACTCCTGCTTGATATTTCAGTTATTTAACATGTTCATTTTAGGTTGTCATTCGATATTTTTTCTCTACGAATTCAGTTACAAAAGGGGAAAATAGTATATCCATGTATACTTACAAAGCTAAGTGCTTAAATGCAATATAAAAATCTATTCACTTACTCTGCAGCAAGGAATAATAATTAAATTTTCTCCTAAAAGCACCTATGCATTTTCCTCTTTCTTTATTCTTTTACCAAATACACGTTAGTGGGTAGTAGAAAGATGGTGTTTAAATTACAGGAGTCAACTACGTTTTCCGAGGAAAAAGTGAAAAAAATATACAACGCGTTACAAAGGCTTTTAGCTATTAGAGTTCACAGTGGTAATAAAACTTCGAGAATTCTCTATATAGAGATTCTCTGGAAAATTAGATTAATTCCACAAATATTTTAATACTCCAAATAGCAAATTCTGTCTAGTTTGATTTGGGGGGACATCCTTTTCTTTGTAATATATTTACCGATATTTTTCCCCTTAGGGATAATTAATAAGTTTGTTTTTAGTGTCTTAGTTTTACTAAATATTTTTATTTATTTTTTTTATAAAATGGTGAAAACTAAAGAATAAAAGAAGAAAAACATTTAAAAATTTAATTTTTTAACTTGACCGTTTTCAGTTTTCATAGCTACAATTTTTAAGATTGTGTTATTAAATCCTATTTCTTGCCGTTTTCATTCATATGATAGTCTCTTTTATCTTTTTAATCATGTTATTTTAAGTCCATGATGACGTTTCTCTGCGAGAATTTAAGTAAGTATTTAAAACGACTAAGCAAAGAAAAACAAACATACTGCTTTACTTAATTAGTCTTACAATTACAAATATTCTCTTTGTTATTACTTTTTTGTAGGATTTTCGTTGTTTAATTCCAAGAATATGTAATTATAGAATTTTCTTCTATATAAATCTTCAAAAAGTTTTTTTTTTCCAGCAACATAAATTTACGAAATGTTTAATTTAAGTTTTTTTTTTTTTTTTTTTTTTTTTTTTTTTTTTTAATAAATTATAGTTATTGTCTTTTTAAAAATTTTTTTTTTTTTTTGTACATTTTTTTTTTTTAACTTTCACTTTGACTTATTTTTATCTTGACTCCGCTTCAAATGGTTTCCTAGGAAGTGGAGCCGTTATCTGGCGACTACAATATTGCGTTGGATGAGGTCTCTAAAACGTTGTCTTTGTAAACCAGATAGCGTGGTTTCAAAAAAGCTTTGAATGCTTTTAAACCACGTCACAGGTTGGGATCGACAATGTTTGGGTGCCGTCATGAACCTTTAATACTACGACCTCTAGAAATCGTCACTGGTTTCTCAGGAAATCATAGCTTCACTTTTCTTTTATAAGTTTATTTCAGAATTCACTTTTGTTGAATCAAATGTTTAATTTACTTGTTTCTTAAACTCAAATAGTTCCCTTCAGAAAGAGTGGTACTACGCCTTCAAAAATTCAAGAACTGGTCTAGGATTGAAATATAACAGTTTCAATAATTTTTATATTATAATTTATTTGATTTTACTCTTCACAACTTAACTGGAATTTTTTTTAATGAGACCTATCCTGTTCATAAGATTAATCGGATCGTCTTATGACGCTCAGGTGTCATCCTCGTCTCTTGACCATGGTTCAGAATTGCGAGGTCCGTCTCCATTAGTCCTCGGGTTGCTTCTCCATGAGACGTTAATAATGAATCAATCAATCTGTCTTATGAGATAAGAAAAAAAAAGTATTCGTGTAAAGGAGGAAGTAATATCGAAGAGAGGCCTTTATACGCTGCTAGGAGAATGAAAAATCCAAAATATTATTTTCTATTAAAATGAAACGGAGATTAATCCTTCAATGTGATGTCATGGTTTGATAGAAAATGAAATTCTTGTATTGAGCCAAAATTAAATTAAAAAATTAAAAATTCTTCAATTTAATCTTTGAGCCTCTGCAAAATGAGATAACTGTAGTTCATATTTATGGATTATGATTTCCCCTTCTAATCAATAATTACATTCACCGAAGCGTTTTTTTCCCCTATAAATATGAAGCTCACACTCCTATTTCTTTAAATTTATCTACAACATAATTTTCTTTGCACTATTGATTCTACTTCCTCTAACAAGATCTTGTTCATTTCTCAAAATTAATTTATGCAAATGTGCAAGGATTGAAACTGGTTGTATTTCCCAGTTACTCTATACAAGTTCCTCTCAAAAGGCTAAAGAAAATGTTAAAGTAGAGAGATAGTTTGAGTGTTGATCTCATGCCTAATACAGGGTAAACAACAATGGATGTTAAAAATATCCGTGTAAGGAATGAGAAATAGAAATGGGATGACACACAAAACACACATACTGTAGTATTGTATATTGGTTGGTCAATTTAAGTGTTTTCTATGAGTAAGGAGATGTCACAGCCCAAAAATTCATTTTTATAACTTTTCTGCTTGATGAGACCACATTCGCCTTCTTTGGAGCAGATTCACTAGAAGCATCCCATTGTTTTGATCCTTACTTGGTTTTCGGTCTGTAATGTTAAATCCAGGTCTCATGGGCGGTGACAACTCGACACAAAATGGCGATACATTTATCAAAATAGACTTATGAATCAGCGTCACATTTGTTTTCTAACATTACAACATCGACAGCACAAACTGGAAACTCTAACTTGCCTTAGCAATACCATCTGTTGTCAAAAATAGGTATTTTTTGAATCACCTTCGTGCTATTGCTCCTTATTTTATTCAGTAACTGATGACGTTAATGTTACACTGAATCTGAATTTAAATTTAAATATTAATGACAAATTAGTTGAAACTTGCATCATATATATCCCCCATTCGTATTTAGTAATATTCTGCATCCCTTTTTTGTTATTCCTTTCGAATAAAATTTGTATTTTTGACTTTTTAAATAAAGGGAGCTATTTTTGTTTAACTTTTTGCCAAATCTCTGTGGTTATTAGATCTATACACATATCGAAGACAACCTTGAGAAACAGTATTTACATGATTTCAAAGTTTTCGCAATATATTATAATTTTGTATTAAACACACATACTCTCTCTCTCTCTCTCTCACACACACACACACACATATATATAATGTATTAAACAAATGTATACTGCATCATATAAACAAGTTATATAAAAAAAAAATTAAAGTCAATTCCTACTTAGGTCAAGAAAGAAATTTTTTATTTTAGTTACTTTTTATTAAATAATTCCAATTATTATAAATATGTATATACATATACCAAAATCACAATATTAAGTGGCAAAAGAAATTTTTTTCCAGCGATCTACACGCTTCATCACTGATGGTATTTATTCCTAAATTTATATCCTGCTAAATATCTTATATAAGAGAATTTTTTTTTCTCCCATATAAAACTAAAATTAATCATTTGAAAATCAAATAAAAAAAATTATGCTTCTGACAAATTCGAGTCCGAAGAATGAATTACGCGGATGCTCTACTAACTTTGCCATTGCAAGACAAATGATACAGTAGAAACATTGGCTTGTTTCTTAATTCATCCGGTAAATTAAATGATTGGAATGCAGTTCAGCCCACCACCCTTGGCGACAGAAATTATTTGACGGTATTTTGCCAAATGTGGCTACCCTGTTCCGCTTCGCGGACTTAACGTTCAGCCAAAAAAAAATCGCCAAGTTAGGCAATTTTTGAAATCGCGCCAAGGGGTTGGGCTAAACTGCATTTTCATCAATTAAATTTATTTAAATAAATTATTATTTAAAAAAACTCCTTTAACATCAAGTGTCATTCACTACAAGTTAAAAAATGTATTTGAACTCGAGTGGATGAATAAAAAGTATTTTATTAACGATTGAAAATTTGAACATGATATATATAGGGAAAGTGGGAGCTTATAGTAGGAATTTAAAAAAACAGATTTGGTTATAGCTGTAATGATCAATATATCACTAAAGTATTTTATATTTTTATCCAATAAAAAATAACATATTCTGATTTCCTCTCTTTTAATTCCAGTCAAACTAAAAATCGGTTGTTAATGTAGTTGAAATAAATGGAGCTATTTAGGATTAAAGTTTTCGCAATATATTGTAATTCCTTAATGAAATATATTGATTTGATATAAAAATATTTTATTTGGATTTGGCTACAATCATCAATGTATCACTAAAATATTTTGCTTCCAATAAAAAAAAGATCAGTTTCTGCTTCCCTCTTTTGTTGTTCCAATCAAATCAAGAATTTGTAATTAAGGTAGTTTTCAAGGTGTGGCTGTTAAATAATGATGCTGATGCTGTTACAGAAAAAGTACGCATAAGCCAAACGTCAGCAACCAATAGCTGTTTAACGCGAAGCCTTTTCTTTCGAATGCAGTGCTCTCGTTTCCCTAAACTGAAAACCGTATACCCGAAGCCTTCGTCTGCATAAGAGTTATTTTTTGTTGTTTCGCCGGAGATATGATAAGTGAGCAACGAATTGTTGTGAAATTTCACATAAAAACTTGGAAAACCCGCTACTGAATATTATAATTTATTGAAAGAAGTGTGTGGCAAAGGATGCTTATCGTGTGTACGTGTTTTTGAGTGGCTTAAGCATTTTTAAGATGATCGAGATGACGTTGAAGATTATTCATGCCCAGATCGCTCTTCACGTCCTAAATGGATGACAATATCAAAAAATAGGTAATCTGCTTCGATCTGACCGTCGGTTAAGTATTCATACGAAATTGGCAAAATATCTGCTAGGCAAATTTTTCCTCCAAAACAATGCGCCGGCTTATTCCACAATGTCTGTCAAGAGGTTTCTAGCCAAGTACAGCATCTCAGTGTAAGACCATCCGCCTAATTCACCTGATCTTACACCATGCGACTTCTATTTGTTTCCTAAGGCGAAATCTGCATTAAAAGGAACATGGTTTGATTCCGTCGAAGCTGTGAAAGAGAAAGTGGCACTCGTCTTGAAGGAATTGACAGAAGATTTCCAGCATTGTTTCGAACAATGGAAGATTCATATGGAGCGTTGTAGGGATAGAGGAGGTGTGTGTATTGAAGGTGATGATATGTAAGTATGTGTGACATCAAAATAAAATGTTTCACAGTGTCAGTCTCGTTATTTAATAATCACACCTCGTATAAATAAAAGGGCCTATTTAGGTTTAACTGTTAGCCTAGTCTGTCGTTATTAAATCTATACACACAGCGGAGACAATTTTGAGAAACACCGCCAATATTTACATGTATAGGATTCAAAGTTTTCGCAGTATATTTTAATTTTATATCGAATAAATATTTGTTGATCATGTCATATTTAAAGTATCTGAATTTGATCACATCTGTAGCCATTAATATATCACTAAAGTATTTTGTAATATTTATTAATAATATCAAAATAAAACATCTGAATTTGTTCAGCTATAACCATCAATATATCACCAAGGTATTTTGTGTTTCAAATAAAAAAAGAGGCAGAAAAAGATTCCTTGAGGTCAAATTTCTTCAATATGATGCACCCCTATAACGTTCCATCGTTAAAATGCTAAGCCTTTCTAATCTGTGTTCAGCCAATTGTGAATACCACTACAATGCATACGAAATTAACTTCTTTATTCAGATTAGATTTTCTACTTCTTTAGAAATGATACGCTAGAATACTTTCTCTGAATCAGACTCAGCATTTTCTGCTGCAACATGTTTGCACAGTCGAGTTTTGTCACAACGTAAAAACTATGAAGCATTGAAATCTTGCACATGATCGAAACTTTTTAAATGTGATTATTTGTATATTTTGCTTCAAACTGATTAATTAAATGAGGTCATAAGTCGATAATAGATATGGTTATAAGTGTCTTGCTTAAAGGAATATCGGTAAATTTCGATAAATAAATCACTTTTATAAAATTACATCTTATAGTTATCATCTAAATTACATTACTTTTTAATCCTTAAAAGATATCGTTTAAAAAATGGGTGTATTTTCATCCCAGTAAATTAATTTTATTTTATAAAATCAGTAGACAGGTAAATGAGATTAGATATATTATAAAAATTACATATTTCATAAAAATTATAAAATTTATTTTTACAATTATTGCAAATAATATTGCGGTGCCTCTTTACGAACGAAGTTGATACATAATGTACATCTCACAGTATATTTTATATCTTTCCTTTTTGTATATATACATCTTTCTTGCTTAGATGTGGATGGTGGTACAGGTGTTGTTTCCTCAAACTCTTCGTCAAACATTTCTAGTATTATTTTTCTCAGATAATGTAGCAAAATTCGGTAATTTTAATTGTTCTAAAAGAAATGGTTCAGTGAGCGAAAACCCTAATTCTAACAGGTAATATCGACTAGTATTATTTCCGATACCATTTGCAATATTACAAAATGCAATGATATTCGAATTTATCCCCGCTGCGTTCAGTAGCCAATAAAATATTACTTCCTTCGAGTCTTTTTGACTATTGAAATGAACTTATAAGTAGTCCCATCACTGTATTCTACGTTGTCTTCATTGTCGCTTATTTGTCCTCAAAATCGATAAACCCATCCATTTTTAGCATAACTATTTTTCCGTTTCATCTTTTTTCAAAACGACCTAGAGAAAAATTATCTTCACGGCAGTAAAATAATTAAAAGCACTTTTAAAATCGTTATTTCTTTACCTCTTAGCAAATATTTGCCTTAATAAAAACAAAAAAAAAAAAAAAAAATACCACAGTACTTAACAACATATTAAATCTTCATGAAATAATTTTAAAACACTTACACTTACGATATCATGGGTTAGCGTTGTGTGGAAACCAGGAGAGGAGGATGCCAACTCAGGTGTTGTCCTCGTCACTTGGCTGAAGTTCAAAATTACGAGGTCCGTCTCCAATAGCTCTCATGCTGCTTCTAGTGCGACGTTAATAAAACCAATTTATGGTATCATACGTGAAATATCACCCAAGACCAGTTTCCTTCGTTGAGCAGTTAGTGAAGTATACACAAGAAAAAAACATTTTTGAGATAACAGGACTCCTAGTGACGCCTTAAATGATTACAGGAAAATTCAGTGTTACCAGTAATTCAGTTTTTAATTATATTAGAAAAACAATTTACATGGAATGATTTTTCACCCATGATTCCTTTTAAGGGTTAAACAAAATCTTAATAAATTTGTATTTTATTTACTATATAATCATAGAGAAAAATTCTTCAAAAATAATGTGTCATATTTTGTAGATAAATAAAACAAATTTTAAAACGAATTAAATCAAAAGCGGGTCTTAAAAACTTGTAAAAAATTGCTTCTGTAGAAACACGATATCAATTTTGAGAAATGAAGCGTAACTTTTTTAATTATCTCTATACACAATACTCTATTTAACTCTTCACCGATCACTGCCTCAATTTTGATGGAATTTTTTATCCATTGTTATCACCTGAAATCATTCACCCACTTTCACGCATTGTCAATTATACTGAATTTATTATAAATCTATTAATCATTACAAGAAATATATATTTTTAGCCGAGGGTACATTATGGAATCACGTGAACGTATATTCTAAAATTTTATTGTAGATCCTTTTACCTAAAAGGAGGCTTTTAGTTTTTTAACAGTTTTATTTTGATCAAGAATGAAACATTCGAATTATTTGTTAGCCGCGGTAGCCTAGTGATCATGGTCGCGAACTCGCGGCCAGTATTGTTTCCGTTGAGTCGTACCTTCGAGTTCTGATGACACTAAAGACCCACCCTGTAACGGGGCTTATGCACATTCAATCAGTCGAGGTTCCAAGTCCTGCCGTTGGCGTGATGTGGACGTTTGGAGAGGGAGCTACTGATTCTGTTGAGGTCCTCGCGACTTGATCGAGGTTAATAATTACGAAATCCGTCGCCAGCAACCCTCGTGTGGCTTTTAAGTGTGATACTAATTTATAAATTAATCTTCCAATCAATCAATACTTTATGAATTCATAAACAGTTTTATCTATGTTTTTAAAACTTTGATAAAATTTCTCTCTACAGATTAATTTTATTCATGAAATTCTCTCTCTCATATTTGAATATATATTATATAATGCTTTTTTATTGAATTTTCAAGGGTGTTTCTTCTTGTTTATTAAAAGTACTTGCTGTTTTTGGTCACGGTTGTGATCCTCGTGAACAGTGAATGATTGTGGTACCTGAGCGGTCAAGGTCGCGATCTCATAGCCTAGGTTGTTTCAATCGAGTCGTAAGTTCGAGTCCTGATGCGGCTGCGTTAGACTATTAGTGGTCATGGCTAAGTATTCGTGGTCGACGGTTTTCGTTCAGTCGCGGGTTCGATCCTTGGCCGCTAAAGACCCGTCGTGTAGCCAGGGCTGATGCACGTTAAATCTGTTGGGGTCCAAAGTCCTCCCTTTGGCGCGGTGTGGATGTTAGGAGAGAAGGGTACCAGCTCAAGTGTCGTCCTCGTCACTTGACCGTGGTTCAAAATTACGAGGTCCGTCGCCAATAGGCCTCTTGTTGCTTCTAGTGCGACGTTAATATAAACTAATCTCGAGTCCTGGTGCCATTAAAGATCTGACGTATAGTGAGACTGATATACGTTAAATATGTCAAGTGTCCAAGTCATCACGTTTGGGTGGAGTAGAGGTTAAGAGAATTGGGTGCCAACTCAGGCGCCGTCGTTATGGTTTGACCTTTGTTCATAATTACGCAGCTGATGGCAATAGCCCTTGTATTGCTTCTTAGCGCGACGTTAAAAAAATCAGTCAATCTCACCCCAGCTTTAGAAAATTTCGATGCATAATATAACTAATTTAGTTGCGGAATCTTCATTATGTTTCATTATTTCACCATTGCATCATCATTTGACTGCGGTTCCAATATTTGAGCGCCATTGCTAGTGGTCCTCGAGCAGTTTTTAATATGACGTTGATCCAAATCAAACTAATTCACTCTATTTGTTGTTTGTCAGGAGAGATTTGTATAGGTTGCATTAAACTATAGGATACCTAGAGAGTACTAATTACACTAATTTATTGTGGTTACTTCAAACATTAAAGTTGATATTTACAATTAGATAAAGTGGTCGCACTTACAGTTACTATAGAAATGTAAAATTTTTTGGTGCTAGTCGAAACCTAGGAAAAGTAACACAATGTTCTCGGACACGATGTTCTATTCGAACGCTTAGTAGATATCTAATTGTCCCAAAAATTTTGTGTGGAATGAAATAGTCCACGCCTCTTCCAAAACCACGGGACATAATCCTCTCTTTTTGTTGGATCGCTGAAGAAATTAACTTCGCTATTGGTATATGAGAACCCCAATCGAGAAAGGAAATGGCACCTACAGATGTATGAACATCTGATGCGGGGATGCTTTTGGGGTTCCCAGGAAATTAGACTCTAAAAGGTCAAAGTTTATGGCAAACTTAAATGCCACTTGCTTTTTCACTCGAGTTCAGCTGTATTTAATGAAGATTTTGTCTAGAAGTCAGGGGGATACTGACGAACTTGTTAAAGTGGTAGCCGCAATAGCTAGAATTCTAATATCTCTTTCCCTCAAAAAGCAATATTCTGAAGACAATTATGACGAATTATTATTTTTTTTATCATTTAATAGTATAATTGGATAAAGTAACTGCATTTCAAAATCTAAATATTGATTTTTTTTCGTCATTAAATTATATTCAACAAAAATGCCCGTGCTTCAAGACTTGAATATTAAATCTGAAAACTGATTTATAAAAATTTGATTACATATTCTAGCAAATCAAACATTCAAACAAGTTGCAGATATAAAAGTAAAGTACACGAAGCTCTAAATAAGATCATGAACTGAATAATAAAATCAAGTCTTGACTTCGAAGCTTTCCTTTTTCTTCGGAAAAAAGAAAGATTCTCTAGAATAAACTTTTGAAAGTCTTCACGTCTACTTTACACGTTCCTTTCATCATCTCTGCCCTTCTTTCGTCGGAGCTAACAAGTCGTGTCTTACTTTCCATTTTAAACATTCATTAGTGTTACTTTAGTTCTCTAATTACAAGGTCGTTGACTTTTGAGAGTTGATTGTTATAAATTTATATGTAAGTTGTATTCATTGTAGTCATTTAATCAGGCATTTTGTGTTCTAAGATTGAGTTGCGAAATTTCTCTAATAATTTATTTTTATTATTACGAGACAAATATATTATTTATAAAATATTGAGGAATATTTTGTAATTCGCTGCGTTTTTATATATTTTTTTTTTATTTCATATAAAAACTAGCTCTGTTTTCTCTTGCAATTAATTCATCTCAGTTCGCAATCTCTGAGATATATTATCATATTAAGTAAATATATTAAATGTAGGGATAAGAGGAACGACTTTTGATTCTGAATACTACCGCTTACAGTATTCTCATAATCCTTAGCAATTTGTTTTCAACCTCATAAAAAAAAAGTTCAAGTGATTTGAATAATATATATTAAGAATTGTCCATGGATTTTTGAAGTTTCTATCAATAACATGCATTTTTATTTCGGAACATTTTAATTTTAATAAGTATTTGATGATACGAGGGTCATAAGCCCTTGGAAATCCCAAGAGATGGTACTCATAACATCGAAAATAGTTTGTTTTTACTAAGCATCATGGCTCACTAGATAGCTGCCTGTGTCTCAGTTACTCAAATTCGTAATTAGGACATCGCACCTCAAAAATTCTTCGTCATAACTTTTCCGGCCGATAAGACCATCTTTGCCTATTTTGGAAAAGATTCATCGGATGCAATCCAACTTTTTGATTTTTTGTTCTATTTCTGATGCATAATGATGAATCCAAGTCTCACTGATGGAGACGACTTTCCCCAAAATGTCGTCGATAACTCGACGCGGCACCAATTAAATTTTGATCTGGTACAAATGACAGCCAAATCAAAATTAACTTATGAATTAATGTTACATTTGTTTCGGCTCCGTTTAACAGATGGTAGCACCCAGTGGCAACAACAATTTACCTTGATGATGCAATCTGTTTTCAAATACAAGAACTTTTTTAGCCTTCTTCGCAAATAGGAAAATTAATTAATATAAAATTTTGCAGGAGTGATAAAACGATAAATTTTTTAAATAGATCTTCCTCTTCGGGTACATCACAGTAGAAAATTTTGATAAAAAAGCTTTATTATGGCCTACATAGAGAAGATATTTTTCGTTCTTTGATTTAAAAAAATTCCATTAAATCAAATATACATTGAAGGCAATTTAAAAAAAAAAATTGGAAACTTATGTATTAAGTTTTACTTGGTGACTCATCAGGCCATATGTTGTTTTAAGTTCAGGTCCCAAGTCCTCCCGTTGGTGAGGTGTGGAAATTTGAAGAAGGTACTAACTCGGTGTAATCCTCATCTCTTGAACGAGGCTCTAAATTAGGAAGTCCGTGGCCTTTTGCCCTGGTGCTGCTTCTCAGAGCGGCTTTAATAAACAATCACATCCTGAAGCCTTAAGTTCGCATTGCCCTCATCTTAACATTAACTTATGATTCCCATTAAAAGTGTTGTACTTATGCAATAGTTTTTACACATCAGTTCTCAATGTAAACGCATCAGTACACTTAAATCTAAACCATAATATATAATGGTAAAAATTCAATCTTAAGAATTTGCTCTTGCCAATTAAATCTTGGCTGAATATGTAATGCAATGTAGGTGAAAGTATGGATCAAAAGCCGTAGTCCTGTATGAGAAAGAAGTGTCAAATTTTATTTATATTCCTAAGATCATAATAAGTCATGTTTGCTTTTTTACAACAACGGAGAAACTCTAGATTTCTTCTTTGCGTTTCATTAATGTATTTAATCTATGTTAAGGAATTATAAGTCCTCTTTAATTCCGATAATTTCAAAATGAACAATAAATTATAATTGCGTTTTATACATCGCATAATTTATTAATAATATAATGGTATTAAATTACATAACATTAAAGCTTTGAATTAGATATTCGAATAACAAATTGTTATATTACAAGTGGGGAAAATATCATTAATTATTTGTAATGCTACGGATTCTCCAGTTTATCAGTGAGTCATTGAGATGTCGAATTTCTTATCACCGTGATCAGCACTTTCATAAAGTAGGACATTCCTTGCTTCAAATTGCACACTTTTCTTACGGTGTATCAATAAAGAAATTATGAATTTTCTATTTTAAAAAAGTCGATTTTCTTACTCGCACAAGAATATCGGATAATGTATAACACGTTTCATGTCGTTGTTTTTGATGCGATACAAAATTACATAGCTAGACTTAAAATTTCTTAACCCAAGCTTTTGAAGAACTCAGCAAACCCAAATCATCTATTTAATTTTAACTTTTCCGTTTCACATTTATGGTTCTGTCTAAAATTTAAAAAACAGCAATTAAATTTTGCCTCTTGTTTTTCCTTCACTATAGTAAGCTATTTAATGCTTGAAGTTCCAACGAATTCTCAACACACTGCATTAATTAAATGTATGAAATGTACTCCAGGAAAACAATAATTTCTTTTCCTCTCAAATTTATTTTCGAAGCTTATCCCGTAAAATCGTATGCCTAATTTAATTAATTCTAGAACTGCAATATATAAGGTAATTATAGACTAAATAATTCATTCAATAATATTAATTGTATGTTAAATATTTACCTTTTACAATAATAATAGAATAAATATTTATCTTCTACAATAATAATAAATTAAACACTAAATAATTAAGTAGTAGAGGTAATTATTACCTCATCAGAACTCGGCTGTTTGTTTAAATAATGACACAGTTTATTGTTTATTCCCTTGCTGTTTGGGGAAATAAGATTTTTAAAGTAATATTTTTTTACTTGAAAATAGTTAAATAATAAAACTCCAATAAACGATTTATTATTGAGTAATTCTCTAAAAAAATGCCTAATTTGGCTTTTTTTAATGATCGTTCTTTAAATTTACGGAAATGGCTTCGTCGTTTGTTAGAAGGCACAGAATCCGCTTTTGATTATGTCATTTTGAATCCACCTGTAGACATCTCCAGAGCATATTAGATATATACCTAGAGACTTCCCCAATTTAATAAAATCGATCAAACGTAACCATTTATAGTGTCTTCATTACCAAATGACATGAATGCTGATATTTGAGCAAAATGAGGAAAATCCCAGTGAGATCTGTATGATTGATTTTCTGTGTCCTAACAGACTAGAGAGACTCTCAAAATATGTCGAGGTTGTAAATCCCTTTCTTGAACCGACTAGTCCTCAAATATATAGGTCCACTGAGGTAATCCATGTGGTATCTGTCTCGAAAAGTATTAGATTATTCTTAGTTTTTTATTAAGCTGTTGAACCCAAGGGTTTTTACCAGTAACTGTTTTCATCACTAGAACTGCTTTACTCAATTTGTTCAGTATCTATTTCTAGTTCTTTCTAATAATAAATAAGTTATTTAGTAAAAATCTGTGTTCTCTATTTAAGGTAACTAAGAATCTAAACCGCTTCAAATTTTAAATTTTTTTTATTTTCCTATTGAAAAATAGAGGGCGCTTCAGCAATCCTATAAGTGTATTATTTATGAGAATTTAAAATAGAGAATGTTTGAAAATTGAATACGAGGTCTATTCAAAATTTAAGCAGACAAACAGCTGTACAGCAATAATGGTTTATTAAATTAATGCAATCTTTTATTTACTTTACCAAATTATCCCTATCAACTTCTCTACACTTGCGCCATTCTTCAAGGATTCTTCTTATCCAATCAGTGAAGAAATCCTTATCTTGATCTCGAAGCCAATTTTGGGCTTTTTTTCTTTACCTCTTCGTTGTTGCTGAACTTGATGCCACCCAAAGCTTTCATCGGACCAAACAGATAAATATTCGATGGGAAAAGGTCAGGGTTGAAAGGAGGATGAAGCAGGAGCTCCTAACCTACTTTGCAAACAGTTTCCAGTATTGATTGTGATGTATGAGGTTGAGCGTTGTTTTGCATAAGAAGCAAGCCTTTCCTAGACCATCTCGGACATTTCCTTTTCAAAGCGGACTTGACATTCTTCTCAGTCATGCCTATCAATAGCCTAAGTAGCATAGGCTATTGATAATGCGTTGCCTTTCCAAATAATCATAGAAAGTTGGACCATGACACTCGGCTCATATGAAATGCTTTTGCAACAATTTATAAACTTTTTCAGCCAAGCTTAAAAACTTGCGCTGTTCGTGCAACTGCTACCGAATTCTCTGTTCGTCCGAGAGAGCATTTCTGACGGTTTTACACTTTCCGAAAGTAAAAATCACAGAACACTGTATTTTAAAAAAAAGTACTTCCTTCTTACAGACCCACCATCTCAGACTTTAGAGGTTATGTTTATGTAGATATAAATTAAAAGGCTGAACAATACTCTTTGTAAAGTTGCCAACTAACACTTACGGAAGTTTCATTTGCCAGATTCAAGAGTTTCCTTCCCTAAAAATGATTGTCGGCTTAAATATCGAATGACACTCGTATTAAAAATATAAACAGATGAGCCATACCATAGAAAAAAGTATCTTTATTTGCGTTTTTCTCTAAATGTGGTTTTATAGGATTCTGATGCACTTTCCTTGAGATCTACTTTATCCATTGTGTTGATATTTTGCACATTATGAAATGAAGTTATTTACTATACAGAGAACGTAGTTTTTTTCTAATAGACTCTCATAAATTTCATGTAATGCACAATATTTGTATATCTATTTAGAGAAATTTTGAATTGTAAAGTTTAATTTTTTAAAAATTTAATTTAGTTTTTGAAAATATAGTTATGTCCAGTATATCGAATGTTCTATATATATATATATAAATTCTCTGAAAAGTTTTGAAATTATTAATGCAGTAGAGTCTATGCCAGTTGTAGCTAAGGGCAAGCACATGTCTTACAAATGTAAATATTACTATCAGTTATTAATTGCTCATACATAATTATTTATGTTAATAAATATTATTTTTCTTACATAAATAAATACACGAGTATACAGATATCTTAACGTTAAAATATGATCTCTCCATTGCTCTTAATTTTAAAAGAAAGTAAAGATTATTTAAACTTTGTATATAAGAAGCTCATTTTCCCTCGTCGAAGGCGTCTCAGTTATCTTAATTGAAATAATCATTTCTAAAAATAAAACATAAACGTAGGAATATGAATTTTGTTTCCAAAAATTATGAAGCCGTTAGGGGCTTACCTTCTTTAGGTAGGTTTGGGAATCGTGACTCCAAGGCACTCTAATGATCTTTTTCTTTTCTATGGGATTCATGTTTATGGTAAACACGCGTGACGCGCCCCTGTGACACCCTAGCGATCCTTCTCTATTTTCTACCTTCCTTTTTTCAAACCAAACTCTTAACTTTTTTCAAATATTTAGATCTCACTTAAACCTTGTTTGGCTTTACATCTTTAAACTTCGCCATCATTCGCTCACTCACTGAAGTTATTAAACCTTGTAAAATCCGAATTAAATATAGAAATTAGGGACGTGTTTGGTCGAACAATTCATGTTTGACTTCTTTATACAATTGTGGGGTTGCTAAATGTATATTTAACTAGACCTCAAAATCCTTGTTATATACTAAATAAACCAAGCTCACCCGCAAGCTTCTTTTTATTGAGAACTGGTTGTAACATATAAAAGTTAAAAAGGAATAAGCAAAACATGCGAAATATACAAAGAAAAAAAAGGGGGTGGGGAGATATGAGTTACATAGAAAAAAAAGGTTACAAAGTAAAATCGAAGCTACAAAATAATGTGAACACACCCTAATTAGAAATAAACTTGCGAATTCCTGGAGGCTGGTTGATGTTTAGAGCACGCAGTTTGATTTTCAAGTACTTTCTTCCTTTATTTACATATGAGCAGAATGGAATAAGATGTTCAACACTTTGCTCACCGCAAACACCATAATTAGTAAATTTAGAAAGGCGCCTGTTAAGTCTGTAGAACTACACTTTAAATTTACCATGGCCATGAGTGATTTTAAGAGTCGTAGAAAAAATATTTGTAAGACCGTCTTTATGGAACAGTCTTTTTGTCATTTAAATTTCGTCATAAGAATGAAATGACTGAATGTATTATTGCTCCAGAGCGAGAGAATATTTCCGGCAATTGTTTTCTCATAAAGGAATTTGGGAATAATCTGAAAATCCATTTCGCTTAGTCTTCGCAAAGAAGTTAGTCTTTTCATAATCGAAAATTTCGGTACGTCTACTATCAAAGGCAAATGACTCAAAGATATCCACGATCTTAAAAATTTTTCGGGTTTATATCATTTTTTGAATTTCTATAGTAATAGGATAGCAAGATGTAATTTATTTTAAGTTATAGTTTCTTAAAAAAAAGTGGAGTCGTTATCTCAGGGCGGCAATATTGCGGTGGATAACATCACTGAAACGTTGTCTATGTGAACCAGATGGCATGATTTCCTCAAGACCATTGAATACGAAGAAACCACGTTACTGGTTTGCGTACACAAGGTTACATCATCCACCGTAATGTTACGGCCGCTACGTAACGTCTCCAGTTTCATAGGAAACCATAGCTTTATGTAGAACAGGAATCTTTTCGAATCGAATCTCTCTGAAACACCGTTTTGCTGCATAATTCATTTATTAATATAGTTAAGAAGCCATTGAACATATATTAGACATCACATATATTGTAAAAAATATTTACAAAATATTCTACAAGTTGTCACATATTCATCAACGATATCTATAAGAGTTTAGAATTATATCTACCCCCTCTCCCCCATCCCCCATATATGTAGAGATTATAACGTCCCAAAAATAAAGTTTCAAGCTGACAATTGTATGAAATATATGTTCATCAAGTTTTATTAAGCTTGAGTAAAATTAATGCAGAAAATATTATTCTGGATTCTTTAATCTAGAAATAATATATAAATCTTCGAAAGATTATGTTTATAGAACTGTGATTGAAAATGTTTTTGTCCTTTGCGGTATTCTTTAAGCTTTAAATCTTATTATTATTCAATCCAGGATCTCCTCCAACCATCATCTAGAACTTGGAATACTTTTATCTTGGACGTGAGATTCTGATACGGTATTCGGCCATAACGTGGTAACATTTGGAGACCTTAATATTCATCTATACTGAGGTAATATTCAGCTGTAATGCTGTGGTATCAGCTATAGTGTGGTAATATTCAGCCATAGAACGTTAATAATCAGTTATAGCATCTTAAATTTCATCTATAGCATAACAAAATTAAGTTATAGTGTGATAATACTTTGCAATACTGTTCAATAATACTTAGCGATTACAGTATTCTGTTACAGTGTATTGATGTTTAGCAGCTGTGGTATTCAGCAAGTGTTAGATAATATTTAATGATTATTGTATGCGGCTGCTGTGGAATAATATTTTGCGACCATAGTATTTAGTTGCAATGCAAAAATAATAATTGATTTAAATGGTTAACAAGTTGGGAAGTGCTCTGAGAAAGAATAAAAAATTTCAACAAGTTTCAAAATTATAACAATTGTCTTTTTGATAAGCAATTATGATCCATAATCGAGGAAAGATAAAAGTTTAAGCTATCCAATTATATAAAAAAAAATCAATTTTTTTGGTTGAATTTCATTCACCCATTCACCTTATAAATTAAAATATTTTCCTTTTGCTTCTTATTATTTCTAATGATAAATTGTCTTGGAATTTGTGCTTTTTTACTCAAAAGATTAATAATTGTTATTGAACAAACCTGGTCGTGGAAATGTTCAGTTTATTATCCAAAGTATTTAAAACTTTGTAATCCTAAAATATCTCAGTTTCAACCTTTATCATTGCTCTAAATTACGCTTCCGTTTTTTTAAAAACAGAAAAGTTTTAAAAGCTGCGTAGGCCTCGTTCCGCGACAAGGGTATAATAGACTTCAACTAAAATTAATTATGCTTACTTTTTATCAGTGCACAATTAGAAGAACTGCGTGCAAATGACACAGAATTTTACTTATCAGAATGATGAATGAAGAGATAGATTAAAAGGAAGCGTTAATAATTACGTATGAAAAATTAAAAACCAAACTATTTTAAAGAGAAGTAGAAATAATTCATCAGAGTCAAAAGGTTAAATTACCCGTAAAAGCAAAGAGAAAAATATTTCCGGAAAGAAATTATCTTTTGATGACTTTAGTCATATTTATGTTTCCCCCTCCCCCTTTCTTTTTACTTGTTAACAATTCTTATACTTCTCGAAACATACATGGTTATAAATCTAATTTATTTTGCTTACATGTATGAGACAACAAAAAGTCAACATGATATGATATTAAATGGATGTATTAGTTTTTGAGTTTGAAAGTAAAAACCATTAATCATGATTAAATTTTGTGTTATTTTTTTAATCCAAACAATGCGTAAAAAACGAACAATGTATTTTCTTAAATTTTGCTTCACTGGAAAAAAAATCTATTCACTGAATCATTATGAAGCACTTTCTCAACGGTTACTTTTAGTAGACAGCTATATTGATTCTTTGTGACTTTCTGTTAATGGTTGATTCAATGATAATTCTATACTTATGAAAAATGTTTTTCGTGAAAAATTTAAACCAGTGTTTCACTCTAGATAACGTTTGACCAGTGTTTCACGTTTTTACGAAACAGTATAATTTCATACATTATACATATTATGAATTTAATTTAAAACGACTTAAGAGATAATGACTAAGTGAAACTGAAACTTTCTAATTTATGGTTGAAATGAGAGTACCGTTGAGCTAAGTAATACTGTTTGTGGTTAGAGAGAGAGAGGTAATAAGTATATATAATTAAAACAAAAAAGTCAAGAGACGCAGCTCCGCCGTCTCGATTACATCAAATGAGCGCGAATTTTTACCGTGCATTTATAATAAAGATTTCAGGGATATTTCCAGATAATGTGGTATAAGACGAAGGGATAATGAAGATTTCCATGATGTCTATCAGTATAGATGGGATTATTTCTTACAGATTTATGATTTCGGGAAAGGCAGACATTTCATAGATTTTATAAACTCGTGATCAAAAGAATAATTTTGAATTGTATCAAAATATAGGAATGAACTCCTTACTTTTGAATTAGAGAATGAGAAAAATTTGGAAAAAAATTATTTTTATGTGATTCATATTACATGCATGTATGATTTTTCACATTATATGCATCTATTCTAGAACAGTATGAAGCATATTATTCTGGCTTCATTGATATCAACTTAAAGAGACTTGACTGTGCATTAGCTTATATAAGAAATATATGAAATTCGCATGTGAAGAAAACTGACAAAAGCATATCTAGGGTCGACTGTAGACGATCACAAATCTTCCTAATTTAAATTTAAATATATTCAGCTGTTTGAAATTCTCGATCTGGCAGGATTGATTGGAAGTCGTAATTTATACTTTTTTCATACAGCCAATAGCTGACTGCAGCTAGTGATGCACTTTTTGTGCTCTAGAAACCACAGCGTCAATAAACATTTCTCAATGTGTCTGTAATCTGGCTTTCTCTGACTTTGAGTTCCTTGATTCAAAAATGAAGACCATGATTTGAAATTCAATTGGTCGATTTTTCAAGAAGATGGAATTTTTTGTTATTGTTCAGCGTCTTCGCTGGAGTAATGTATACATATGAATAAGAAAGTCCACTTTTTTTCCTTCTTTTATTCCATTTTCCAAATTCGCGCTTTCTGTACTGAAAAGGGAAATGTTTGGGAATTGTGAAATAAATAAAAGGAAAAAAAATGTTGGAGGTATAGTGAATGCATTGAAATATTTCTTTTTATCTGGAATGGGATAAGCCTAAGTTAAAAATAAAATTTCGTGCAACAATTTTTTATATCAATATTTCTTTCGTATCTGAAATGTTTTTTATTTTGTAATATCGCTTTCATATGTAAAAGTTTTCTTTCGATAATTCTTATGAAAAATGAAGTTTTTATGATGGAATCTGTATGAACATATTTGTATAAAAGAAAAAATAAAAAGAATTGTGTTTAAGCTATTCGATTCAGAAAATAAACTAACATTTGTAAGCAGAAAAAAATATTCAAAATGTAATTTTGACAGATTATTCTAATATTTCGAAAACATTGTACCACATTTCTGAACGTATACTTCAGAAAATATATATCTTCATAATATTCAATAAACATCTAGGATTAGGTAATATCTGACATTCTTTTGATTCGAATTCAAGATATTAAATCTGGGTATCAAATAAAGGTAATTTTATTTCGAAATAAAATCTGTCAATATTTCAAGATTTGAGAAGTGTTACGTCTTCAGAATATAGAATGAAATGAAAAATTCACGTCAAAATAAGAAATAACTCAAAATATATTCCTTGAAGTAAGCCACAAATATCTGCCTTATTGTATATTGTTTTTCAAATAGTAGTAAGTGAACGGTTTTAGATTTCTTGGATGAAATAATTTAATTATAAAATGTTTTTTCGTGGTTCTATAGATTGTATTTCTACTGCAAATGACTTTAAGCATAGATTGCGTTATAGTATTCTGAGACTATATGTACTTCCAAAAAATTTTAAAAAAAATATTCCATCTGCCAAAGAATAGTTTTTGAAGAATATATGAAAATTTTAAAAATATGAGCCCTTTTTTTCCCTTTGTAAAATTCGGAATGGTGAGTTAATACTGAAACCGTGTTAGATAAGCAAATATCTACATTCTCATGTTGAAATTCTTAGCATTTATCGAAAGGCTTCAATGGCCGAGTGGTTATTGGGGGGAGGAAGAAGTGCCTGTTCAGGAGCCATCCAATTCACTTGACCGAGGCTCAAAATTAGAACGTCATCTGGAATAGAACCTTTGCTGCTTTTAAGTGATGAATCAAAAATCAGCATTCATCATGAAAAAAAATGAGGAAGGAGGTGAATGTATTAGTATTGAAACCATAATATAAAAATGATTCATTTTTATTGTTATAAAGATAAGCTATACTTAATCGTTTCCATAATGTAGGATTCTTTATTAATGTTCGTAAAATCGTATTAATTAAGATAAAAGAAGTTATTTCGAAAAATGCGATAGAAAAATTTATTCTACTATAGAACTGATTTTAGAAAGAAATCAGAGGGATTTCATTATTTATACATTATACATATGCATTAGTTGTTTTATACAATTTAAATGAGATTATGTTGCAGGAAACATTTATAATGAAAATAAAAACTAGATTTAAAAAAAGAAAATCTCAATCATATCCTTATAAAGGTGAAAAGGATATTATTCTTATGTATATGCTTGAATACCATTTAAAATCATTCTCATTCAAAACTGTTTGGGAGAAATGCACAACTCGCTTTAATCCATCAACTAAAAACTTTCCTTCATCCAAGTCAAACAAGTATATCGACTCGAAATGGGTTTTACTTCACGCGTTTGGACATATCGCACTGTTCCTTGTTTGGAACCTATTCCTGTGACGATAAATTTCACGAAACACTTTACCACATTTGTCACCTATTTCGACGGGCGAAGTGACGGGTGCCCACGAAGTTCTGACTTCACTTTGTCATCGGAGCTGGCAAAGAAGCCCGAACTCAGGCGAAGAATTTTATCTGTCTCTTTCCTGGATTGTTTGCGATTTCGGATAGAAGATTCATGCGTGGGAGGATGAAGGTTTGTGTTACAATCTTAAGATTCCTTTCTGAACATGTTTTTAATTATAAATAACGCTAATTTTTATTTCCAATAAGAATTTCTGATTTTTTCATTAAATTCTTATTAATTTGCCAAGAGATGTATATATTACTTAATGAATAGTATTATTTATCTGAATCATGTTTATATAATTTTAATAATTGTTAAGATCCCAGATAATCGCGTTATCTCGAAAACATTTAAAAGATCGTGTTTTTTTCCCTTCCAATTTTTATCTTAATAAGGGGCATCCACAGGGTCAGACTTTTTATCCTTTAAATAGAGTTGTCTCTTAAGAAGAAGTAAATACATACTAAACAAAAAAATCTGGGACGAAAAGTATTGGTCCTTAAATAGAGGTGTTTTTTACAATAGGTACTACTGTATTTATATCCTTCTCGTTAGTAATATTTTCACTCTTTTATAAGTGATATCATATATTGCGATATTCGAGTATATCTAAGGACCATTGGAAAACAAGCGCCATTTTTAAGAAGTAAGCGCTCCTTTTAGAACGGGATTCAATTCTTTCAAAAGGCTCCGACTTAAATCGAAGTTGAAGATAAAATTGTAAATATTAATGTAACTGGAATTTGTTTTTCTGGATTAAATATTGAAATATAATAAAAAATGCATAATTAAAAACAGTTGTTAAATATGGACGATATAAGTGATATCATACTTGCTTTATTTAATTAAAGAGTAACGTGGTATAAATATTTAAATTAGTTAATTATAAGATCTTATCATATAAAGTGAAATTCATTGTTTCCAACTTAGTTTTAGTTCGATTTAAATAAAATAAGAAACATAAATTTTTATAGAAATGGATTGGTTTTGAATTAAATTATATATATATCTCCTGTGTGTGTAGAATAAATTATCATGAAAATTGTCACTTTCAATTAGAATAAATGCTTTTATATTTAAAATTCATTGAAATTGAAGTTATTTTTTACTGGTAGCATAATAGGACTAGTTGAGTTTTAACTCTGTTTCCTAAAATTGTTATCATTAACACTCCAGGCAGACTCTTTTAATTTTTTTTGTTTGAATTAACTATTACAAGTTGTACATCCACAGAGAATGTTCAGTCATTGCATATATATGATTTTTTTGACCTCATTTATAAAATCGTGATTACTTTGGTATAAATCCTGTATGAAACCAATTTTGTATTATGTGAATTTATTCATTTATAGAATTTTTTATTTTTAATTTTATCAAAATATATTCTTTTTGTTTTATCAAAGTAAATTAATCAAACTGAATTGTAAACATATTAAAATGGTCTAAATTATTTCAATGAACAAGTTAAATAATCACTGATTTCTAATTTTAATGAAGTGAAATTACCTTTGTGTGTTATATTTTGAAGTATGCCTCTGATGGGTTTGAAATAATAATGTTTACTGTATATTAGGTATCAAAATAAAGATACCTTACGTAGTTCTCTCAAATCTAAATTAAGCATATTTATAATATCTTTCGGAGTTATACACAATGAAAGATTCTGACTAAGATTTAATTCCTTTAAAGTGACACTGCAAAAGATTTACATTTTATATATTTTTTTTTTGAGTTCACAAAAATTAGTTTTTTCATATACAGACATCACAAATGCAAATACGGTTTCTGTTTTGTAAGATTCGATCATAAAAGGAAAATAAATTGTTATTAAGTACAAGTGACATTCTATAATTAGTACATAAGCAAATGTGTGAGAGAGAAAGCTGTTGCAAAATATGACCCATAAGATGTATTATTAATAATATATTCGGACATTATGAACACTTCGAGCTATATAACTTTTTTTTTCATTGAAAAATAAATAGTATTTTCTTGAAATAATACTCATTCATTGAATAAATTCACATAGTAACGTATCGAATAGAACCAGTCCATTTGAGATTATTCGAGAATAAAAACACAATAAATCGTCCATATTTAACATTTGTTTTCAATAATGCATTTTTTATTATATTTCAATATTTAATCCAGAAAAAAAATTCTAGTTATATTAATATTTACAATTTTGTCTTCAACTTCGATTTAAGCATTTTGAAATAATTGATTAGCATTTCATTCACAACAAATGCCTCCAGGTTTTTTTAGATCACATTAGTACTGGAAGCTTAAGAAGGTTTCGAAAAATGATGAGTTATTAATTTAGAAAGGAATTATTTTATATACCGTTTCTTAGAGGTAGTGAAGGGGCCTAGGTAGCCCATTAGTCGAGAGTTCTCGGGCCAATTGCTTTTATAGATTCTTGCTGCTCAAACTCCTACTCAATATAGATTCGTTCCGGTCAGATTCTTACTCAAAGGTATAGATTCCTTCTGGTCAAACTCCTACTCACAAGTGTAGGTTCCCAAAGTGAGCGGAACTGCCCTCAATAGTTAATGAGAACGCTTCTAGGATTATAGAAAGTATATATTTATTTGAAAAAGTGTTTGCTGAAATTGGCGAAATTAGTGTCGCATTTAATTATAATGAAAAATAACAGAAACTCAGCTCATACAATTTCCTGCTCTTTTAAAATATAATTAATAGAATGGAATGAAACTCTTTATAACATCTAAATGTTTAAATTTATATGCAAAGATTCTTACTTTAGAATGGTGTACTCAATTTTAGAATACCGTAGTTTAATTAACGGTTCCAGCTCGCAAAACAATTTTAATAATCTCAAAAATTTCTCCGTAACATAGACAAATTTATATTTCCGAGAAATTTTTTTGAATAACTTTCAAGTTAATTCTGCTCACACATTCTTAAATTCTGAGCTATAGCTTTTCCCAAAAGAACTCTTAATTATCGAAAAGTAAAGTAGAAGGTTTTAATTTGGCACACTTTTTTATTCTTCTTTCTGCATTGATAAAAAAAATGTTGTTTGATATACCAGTCATTTAATGATTGCTTTATGTGGTTGGAGAGTAAACATTTCTTAGCTATTAAAAAAAATAAAACATTTAGTATTTTGAAAGCATATATGAAATCGTTTGAATAGAATAGAATGTAAGTACTGCTCAGTCAGTATATCTAAGGACCACTGGAAAACAAGCGCCATTTTTAAGAAGTAAGCACTCCTTTTAGAACGGAAGGATATAGTGAGAGTTTTGCGTGAAAAGTTGGTATTTTTTAAAATAGATTTAAGAGCATATGCTCCAGCGAAACTATATCTTAAATGGTCTTCTAAACGACTCATTTCTTTTCCTCGTTCTCTTGATCTGTTTTCGAGATTAAATACCGACCCCTGTAACTGAAAAGAAATAGTATCGAGAGAGTAAATTTAATAAAAAAAAAACTTGATTTATGAAAATATTGTGTATTGTAATCAGCAATATTAGTTATTTATCATACTAAACTTGGACTCGTTTGTTAAAATTTGTTTTTTACATTTCCAGATAGATTTTCAGTCATCATTTTAATATGCAAATTTTCCCATTTACCCAGTAAACGCAATGAACTGAACTCATCTTATTTAGTTCTTTAATTCTGAAGCTCGCGTGTTAAGAAACATCGCCGCTTTCTTGATTTTTCAATTCTGCTTGTAGCATTTTGTTATGATGGAAATCTAATGAACTGTTTTAAGACGTTGTACAGAAAGACGTTAAAAGAACGAGTATTTCTGGGGTTATTAAAACGGAAAAGTCCATTGCTCCGTCTGGGAGTGTATGTGGAGTATTAACTTTTTAAAGAGAAGGAAAGTTGAAATACTTTAGCTGTTCAAAAATTTTCTTGAAAAATAAAGAATCGCGTTGAGTTTTGATGAATATATTTTAGTTTCGTTGATACAAATTATCTTTCTTAGTATTTAAGACACGTAATTCCATTTTATAATGAGAATTTTGTTCTGTTTAATATATTTAATCCCGCGAAAGATTTTGAATTAAAAATCTCCTAATTTATGTATCAACGCATAAATAAATATGTAATATTAAACATGAGCTAGCAATTAATTAATTTAAATTGCATTTAATGATAATTACATAATAATTAAAAATTACTCTACCTTTAAATCTAAATGCAGATTAAAATTATGTTATGTATTAGCTGTGAAACTGTTTGGAGAAATTTTATATTTATATCTTTATTAATTACAACTCTGTTTAATATATTTAATCCCGCAAAACATTTTGAATTAAAAATCTCCTAATTTATGTAACAACGCATAAATAAATATTTAATAATTAACATGAGCTTGCAATTAATTAATTTAAATTGGATTTAATGATAATTACAAAATAATTAAAAATTACTCTACCTTTAAATCTAACTGCAGTTTAAAATTATCTTATGTATTAGCTGTGAAACTGTTTGAAGAAATTTTATATTTATATCTTTATTAACTACAAATTTAAAAGATTCAATAAGTGAACTAAATGAAGCGTTATATATATTATATATATATATATAAGATGGACATATGGACGTTATATATTAATAAATAAAAATTCAATGGAAAAAAAAACATGTTTCCAATTGAACATTATTTAAATAAGGCAAATTTAAAAGTTAAAATTGTGTGTAATACTAAAATTCGTTATTTTAATGATAAGATTTATTAATTTTTTTCTCTTGATGTATAATATTTAATTAGAAGTTTTGTTTTTATAATCTGTTTTTATTATTATTTACATCTTATACTATTCATTATATATTAAATAATATTAACAATATAATATATTGCACAATAATGAATAATCTTCGCCATGAAACAGTTGCTCTTTTCCTTATTTTATGTATCCACCCTTATCTAATTTCATTGCAACTATCATTTGATTTTACCTTTCAATCAATTAATTGAAAATATATAACAAATCTATAAGTTTTATCAAGCAAAATGCTTTTTCTCTAGCCATTATATAAGAGAAATTGTACAACATAAAGCATCTTCATAGAATGGGAGCTAAAAAAAATGAATCAACATTGTTCTAAAGCACTTATTTCTGTGCATATGATCCACCTGATTCAGGTACATTTAGATTAAAATATAAATTTTAAGAAAGAGCGCGTTTCCTCGATGCGTCTTGTTTTATGCACTCCATCCAACGAGACTAGGAATGAAAAACACACGGAGGAAAAGAGTGAAATAAATAAACAAGCAAACAGTATAAATATAAGCTTTTTTCCATCTTGTATACTGTAATAATCTCCCTATCCTTAGCTCCGTGTATGGAGAGAAAAATGTCCAATTTCTTTTGCATCACATTCGCATTGTTTGTACTTGGAAATATATCCTTGAATCTTCGAGAATTGCGTTCTCTCTTCATTCCAATTCCCTACAAACAGGGAGTTATTAAAACTGCATTACTGAGATACAGATTTACCTGTGGGAAATCAGCGCCTGCGAAAAACAACACTAAAAGCAAAGGAAGGAGAGATCTGTCAGTTTTTTTCCCCTTCTAATTTTTTCTTTTTCTGGCCCGTACTATCATTTACCACTTGTTGCTTAGATAACAACCGTCTTGACCCTTGTCTTCGGTAGCAATGGATGGTGACTGGAAGATCAGGAAGAAGAGGGGAGGAATGAGAGATAGGGAAGAATAGGGGGGAATGACTAGGGACAAAAAAAAGCGTGGGAAGATATAGGTAATAAAATATGAGTTTTACAGTTCGAGTAGCTTTTTTAGGATGCGTTATTTCAACAAACAATTTGCTGCCGACGAATAAAAATGTAGAGAAGATTCTTTTTCTCCTTTAATTATTTATGTATTTATTATTATTATGTTGTTCCGGAAATATGTACGTTTTGAACAGATCGAGCGACTAGTGAACGCATTTTGAGACTCTAAGCTGCTACTAGTCAAGCTGTTTGTGGGTATACGTAAAAAGAATAAGAAATAACACGAAGAATCACTTTACACAGGAAAAGATATTTTTTTGCTAGCATGTTTTGGATTTTTGTTTTAATATTTTATCTGTAAAATTTTAAGGTGAAATAATTTAATTAGCTCTATCATTAGTTAGAATTGTAAGCAAAATTCCAATTGTTAAATTTATAACCTCTAACGTATCATCTCAACGTTATGTTTTACTCTAATTTTCAAAATTATGATATTTTCGCTAATTTTGTAGAAGTTATCCTTAACTTAGTATAAAATTAAATAATTATTACAATTTAAATATGTTTAAATTATCTTCTTCTAATATAAAATAAACTGCCAATTTTGAAAATTATGTGTATGACTATTTATATCCAAAAATCAAAGTATAAGATTTTTGAAGTTATCGGGTGATCACATTATAGCAAAGGAATTGCCCATATAAATATGCAAAATCCATGTTGTAATTTACTGTACAGCTTTTGTTTTGTAAATTGGAATCTAATTAGATTTCTGACTGAAGTGGCTGTACCGGGAATTGCATCCATTGTGGAAATAAAATTCTGAAAAAAAAAAGTTAAAATGAGTATTGCATTCTTAATTTTTGTTTGACTGTTTCATGACTAAAAATTTGCACTTAATTTTTGGGTAATAAAAGTTTTCCGAAAAATGCAAATCTATGAAAGATAAAACAAGTCATTCTAGACACACATTTAAAAGAACAAACAAAAACTTGTTCAGGCATTTTCAGATAAAATAATCAAATAACTAATGTTTATAATGAAATTTCATAAATATTTTTGTATTTACATTTTTATCTTTTTTATGCATCCGATATTTAATCATGTCCTAAGGTATTATTTTGGCATTATGACACCGAGGTCCCTAGTGATCTCTTTCTTTCTCATAGATTTTATTGTCTTTGATAAACACGGGAGACGAGCTTCGGAATACCGTGACAATCCATTTCTTTTTAGCGACCTTCCTCAGCTTACATTTATTTATTCATACTGCATTATTTCTCACAATAAATTTAAAAATTGATAGTTCTGGAATTTCTTTTTTTATTATTATTTAATTGCAAATATAACTGATAACTGGAAGATAATTTTTTTTCATCCATGCAACTGAAATATATAGAAAAAAATTGTTTAAATCTCATAAGTTGATATCTTGGCTCATTGTCCTATCAATTCCGCTTGAAAGTTTTCCAAAACAGTCTGTTATTTGAATTCACCTTCAATTCAAAATGCAAAGCGCCGAAAGCGAATCCATTCGACTGTTTTATCTTTAAATCCATTCTCGAAATAATTTCAATGCAACAAGTCAAATAAAGTGCCCTGGAATCTTTAACACGCCCTGAAACGTAATGAAACTGAATAAAATAGAAGCCATTAAGGCGACATCTTTGGATGAAGTCGAGCGCCGTAATCCAAGCATTTCACCTACAACGACAGATTACGCCTTCTATCCGAACGCTATGTCCTTGGAACACTCTGGTGCGTACATAGAATAAACTTCCACACTATCAGTATTACTCAAAATAGATTAGCACATTGTCGTCGTTATGGCTCGCTGCTGTCAATATGTCAGAAAGCGTGATTCCAGAAATGCTCCAACTGATTGCTGATGAAAATCATTGGCTACATCATGCCAAGAAGCATTTAGGCTAAGGATACTAGCTTGTTCCGAATAAATCTTGAACTTAGTTTCACAATTCAGTAATTAAATTTGAATAGAGCTAGCCTTTTCTAGCCTAGCATTCCAATTCACTTTAAATCCGTTCCAATAAGCGTCTGACGTTTGCACTCGAATATTTCGTGGTTTGCGCGAGGAGTACTCCCGTTTGCGGAATTAATGACGGTGCAATATTTGTTTAATGAGGCTACTGCTATGTCTTTCAATCCAGGGAAAAGAGGCGCTGGATTATTATGTGAAGATTTTATATGGAGTGCGGGCGCACAATGAAGGCACAAACAAGAAATGATTAATTAACGCCCATCTTAATAGACAATTGAGAAATTTCCTTCTTCTTTGTTTAGAGTAAGAAAAGAGATTTAATATCGAGGCCAAAATTAGACTTGTGGTTTCAATTAAGTTTCTTCGGCATAGTGGGCTTGCGATATTCGTATTTTTTGATTAAATTATGAAGAGCGGGATATTCATTATCCGAATGAATTGGAAAAGAAGCATTTTTATTTCATTTTTTCTTACTAAGCTTTGTTTTGGGATCCAATAATTGACGTGAATGAGGTTTGAAAGGAGGAATCAAGTTATTTGACGGGTCCGGAGAAAATTTTGTGCGGGAGAATTTAAATTAGAAATTGTTCCGACGCAACCGAAATACTGAGTAACTTTTTCATTATTGTTTATTGTAGGAAATTAATGGAAAAATCTAGAATATGCTTTCATATTTTTTTTCTTACTTTTTTGTGAAACTTTTCAAATCCTTATTAAACTTTTAATAACTTTTACGAAATTTTTAAAGAATTTTCTCATTAAATGTATCGTAATCGTAAAACCTGACGAACTAATTTATTAGATGATGTGAATTCATTCGGTTATGAAAAAAAAAAATGACTCAACGGTAAAAACCACATTAAGGTTCTCGTCTACCGGCCATTTTGATTTCGTGAATGTAATGTTAATGCTAAAGAATTTCTGCTACCGTCCTCAAAGTTTTATTATTTTAACTGTTTGAATACAAAAAAGTGTTCCGAAAGACCAAAATATAATGAGGTTTCAATGGAATTACATTTTCCCTATTAGTTGTAGAAATATTTTAACCATTTGTTAACGATTCGTTTGTGAATTTTTTTTGTCATTGAAAAAAAGTTCTGAAATATTTTCAAAAATCAGAGAAAACATTTCGTAGGAAACTTCATTATATTTTGTTTTTTCGGATGCACATTTTTACATTCACATTGGTAAAGTAGTTAATATTTGAAGATGGTTATAGTAATTCTATAGGATTAATATTACTCTCACGAAATCAAAATGACTGGTATACTGGAGCCTCAACAATTGGCATTATATTTAAAATATAATTATTGCAAAAAAAAAAAAAAAAACAGAAAAAACCCTAAGAAACGAAAAGAAAAACTAAAAAGTTCAATTTACTTGAAATTCTGTGAACAATATACATGCAAAATAATTATAATAACTGATACTTTTTACAGCTTTTTCCAAAAGAAATACTTTTTTATTCATAAAAAATATATATAATCTTGCTACTTAAATTCAAAAACTGTTTTTGCGATGAAATATTTATTTCAATCATATGCTAATATAATTTTTACAATTTTTTTTTTGTTAAATATTCATTTGAATCTCATCATGTTTAATCTACATATTTTTAACGATATTTTCGTAGAAGGAAGTTTGTTTTTTCTTTCTTTAAAATTTCGCCCAAGGCTTTCTTTCTGATACTTTATTTCCAGACGATATTTTCAACGCCTACGAGACTTTAAGGAAACAATGTAGGTAACAGTTTCTATGCATGTGTTGCAACCTAGTGAAAGAGTGACTTAGTTTTCCCTTTCTTTGTCACTTTTCAAAAATGTCGAGCTCGTTTCTCATGTGATTGACTTACAGTTTTACCCTTCAATATTTCTGTATTTGATATAATAGATTTTCAAATTTTGTGGAAAGGAATTTTAAAGTGGTTGAACTAATATTGGAAAAAAATAAAGATCTAAAAAATTTATGGCATAAAAGAGATACATTTTTGCTTGATCAGGAGAAAATTCATATTCGTGTGTATAGTTTATGCAATTCTTAATGTTTCATTTCAAGGAATACAGAAAAATTTCCTTAAAGACAGGAAAAACAGCGTATAACTTCTCATAGAATAAATTTACTTTCAGGTAAGCGAAATGTTACGAAGTAAATGCTGGAAAAATATTTTAAAAATAAAAGAATCTTTAAGAAGAAAATTTGTGTTTAAAAAAATGCTCCGCAGTATTTACTTAAAACTGTAAAATAAATATATTTTTTCATCCATCTTTAATACATTCGTCTAATTTCACCCTCAGCTAAAACCCATTAGCCAAAATTTAAAAAATTAAGATCTCAGTAAAAAATTAATATAATTAGCAGATAATATGAAAATTAAATAAAAAACATTCTTAAATTATTATTTTAGTTCTAACAGAGCTAATATTTGCTTAAATTTTACAAACAGTAAAGGACTTTGCATTTGATTTTTTTCGATGTATAATTTAATGCAAATTCGGATAACAATCTAAGTAAATTAAGGAAGAATATTCCTTGTATTTTTGCATTTATATTCTTGTAAATTCATCGTCATACGTTATAAGTCGTCTAATTTGTACTTCAAATAGCTTCTTTTAATGTTTTTTTTTTGTTTACAATACTGCCTTTTGGTCCAAGAAGTGCTTAAGTGCAATATTAAGAAGGGAACATAGCAGCTTAACCATTCAAATTAAACGTTTTGTATCGTATTTCTTATAAATAATCAAAAAACACTTTTAGTATTGATATACAAATTTATTTGGAGCTACACGTTAACAAATGTTTTAAATATCTCTAAAGTTATGCCATCAAGTGAGGTAAATTAACTGTTGTCCTTGCGATTGTATTAATAAGATCTGTTAAATTGAAATTTTCCTTCCACATTTTATAAATAATTTTCTATGGAAAGCTCTCTTTCTCCGTCATATGAATTTTTTGTTGTTTATCTCTTGAATTTAAGGGCAGTTAATGATTATTTTCAAAAGTTCAATTTTTCAAAAAGGCAACATTTTAAGAATTTTGTTGAAAATACACTTCATGAGAAGAATTTGCTGCTAAAAACACCTCAAATATTTTATTTCCTAATTAATGTCAATGTGTACAGTGAATTTCGTACTTCAATCAACAGCAAGGGAACCAAAAATAAGATAATCGAATGAAAATATTACATCCTCATCGATTCCTTTTCCTATACCCCATTGACCTAATAAGTGTAAGCAAAATTGCTTCAAAATTTTAACAACGTGCATCAAATTCTTACAATTCCTATCCTGTACAAAATTTGAAACTTCCAACTTCTTCGAAACATTCCACTTAAAACTTTTACTTAATTAAACCATCCCTTCCCGCCCAGTGAAAGAAAATTCTTCTCTCTTTCTGCGAGAGAGTGAAGAGTTACTCATAACGCACAACAATACTCACTCAGAAACATCTCTTAATCCTGGACGGAAACAGCTTCATTGCGAATAATAAACATTTACAAATTCCTGCTCCGAAGTCATTTACGCCAAAAGGGGGTGTAAGAAGGGGTGCAGCACTTGCAGGAGTCTTTACTAATGGATCGGCCGGGTCTCACGTGATTACGGTCGTTGTTCACTTCCAAGAAAACTGTGTCCCTCCCGTAAATTGCGCTTACCGGTATCGAACGGTGAGCAGATTAAGGATTGCAACGCACCGGAGATCAAGAAAGGTGCTTAGGTGACAGGCACGCATTAGGTAAGGTTGACAATTCCTCTTTAACCCCGTTTTAGGTCTATGGGGAGATTGGTCTCGCCCCCTCCCCTTTCTGATAAATGACTACTGGGTAAATATTTAAAGTGGGTATTGTCCTGTCGTTGAGTTTTGGAACTCCTTTGTTCAGGCTTCGGAAAGTAGTGATTTTAATGGTGGAAAGGTTCAAAGGTATTGTTGATTGGAGGGAGAGAGAAAATTGTCGAAATTTCGTAAACAGCAATGGAAAGTTACCATGGAAACCATGTTCCTTTTGTGAGTATCTGCTCCTGTATATCAGGGGATATCTCGACTCTAAACGACGACATAACTTTCTGTAGTAGTTTTATACTGTCATTATTTTTATTATTATTAAAATTATAGATTTGTATATGTTTGAATGCTACAGACTGGAACCGAAAGGCTGACATAAGGATTGCATAATTTGAAAATGATGAATTTATTTAATGACCACAAGAAAAATACTTGAAAAGCACTGGTGTCTTGATTATTCTGCAAAAGTTTTAATCCATTGCCACATAGTTCTATCCGAATGTAATAATCACGAGGAATCCAAATCACCGAATCCATAGTCACCAAAGAAAAACTCTCTTCTCGGCAGTCGATAATCAATTATTGACTTGTAATTATCTTAAGATTGTGAGTAGAATTCATTTGGCTATCTGGATAATATATTTTATTAATTATTTGAAAATTGCATAAATTTTCGTTACTTAGAAAGTTTTTAATTTCTTGTTCTTGATTATTGATGACGAGTTCAATGGTTAGTGATATCGATAATGTTATTGGAAGTTGATTCAAATTGCCTGTTTATTGTTTCATATCAAAATAGACTAATAAATCGAACGAAAACAATCTCACACATTTGGGTATCTTAATATATTCGTTGTATTTTAGCGATAAATGGGATATATTCCCAATCAGTGTTTGAAGTCAGGAACCCTTCAACGAACTTAGAAGTCGAATGCTATTTAGACTGTCTCTCTGAAAGCCCGCAGACAAGAACATTTATCAACCGATCCATAAAACAATCCTCCATTGAGCTTTGTTAGAGCATTCTTTTTGCTCTAACTTTGGCTCAGAGAGGGTCTCGTTGCTTGGGCTTAGTAAGATAAAGATCTATAGTATTTGGACTACTAAAGAATCTAGAAGAATGAATAGAAAATCTTTATGTCGATTTAATATTATTTGAAGGACACATAAATGTATATGAAAAGTATTACTAACTTATAAGCAAGTTTAATCAAAATGTTCCTTGGGTTGAGCTTTTTCTGTGAAACTTAAAATTCAAATCAGTTTCTCTTACCATTGTAATGTTTAAAAGTTTATAAGCATACGAAAAAGTAACATATACTGATAATTGGCAAAATCATATCGCTACAGCTCTATTTGTACAAAAAGAATATTTTCATTAGCGATTTTTGATAAGAAAGAAAACGAGCAATTTCAAAAACCAATGAATTTTCCTTAAATTATGTGCAAGATTTAACAAAATTGAAAAAGAAACCTGTGGTCGCATTAATCAACATGGTAGGAGTAAATTTATGGTTATGCTCACATTTGTTTTATTTCTAAGTTTAATTTATTTCTAATTTGTACCGATAAAGGTAACAGTTGATCCTGTATGTTAGTGTTATATGACGCTTCAGAGAAAAATTGATAAGAAATTGGCCTGGGATATATGAGAAAGAAACAGTGACCGATCCATCACGATCATGTTTTAGCATGTTTTGCTATACAGTATGGTAGTAACTCGTAGCTCTCAATGAATTGGTGACTGTTCTACCGCCACCATAATTCACTAGACTTGAGACCAGCAGATTTATTTTCTCTCAAGAACGAAAAAAAAATAATTTAAAAGAACACTACTTTATACATGAGAAGACGTTTCTGAAAAATTATGAAAAGTATTTTTAATTGCAGTGTGGTGGCCTTTTTACTAAACTAACAGTGGTTTAATAGTAAAAAGCGCTTAGTAATTAATTCTTTCCTAGCTCAGTTGTCTTTGGTACTGCAAAACAAACACTGGACAAGTTTTTTCCAGATCGTATGACAGACAGTTTACCCTCACATCAAGATCAACCAATCTCCTCCGTTACGGAAATGTATGATGGGAAAGTCCTGCCCGCCAAATTGATTACACAGGACTTCACCAGAAAGTAACAGATCCTGAAACTATAAGTTACATATACCCTTGGCGCAAACTTGCCATGGTGTGTCTAATACACCCCTACAAATCATGATTAGTTATATAATTGGCTACGGCGCGTGCGACAAGAAGAATCGCTTTTCAACTAGTCAATTAAAACGTTCCAAATGAAATCAACAATCGATGTATTTCAGTTGCAGTAATGGCTGGAAAAACAACCTTCTCTAAATATTGTTCAAAAAGCACCTCAACAGTTAAAGACTTTCTTCTCTAGGAAGGATTCGTGAAGCTTTGTTGCGCAAGTCGTAACTAATAATGGCAGTAGTAAAAAGAGCTTAATAACTACTTTGGTTGTGCAAGACGCTGCAAAAGAAACACGGGAAAGTCCTGCCCGCCAAATTGTTTTCTCCGGACAGAGTGATAGGCAACTCAGTTCTGTCCCTGTCACAAAGAGCAACCGCTTCCTCTTCTACGGAATGATGAACAATCCTCCAAAGTATTGAAAAAGCTCGCCCTGCTAATGTACCAAAAATATTTATCAAGTAGCTTTCTCAGTTATTTAAAAGTGACAAAAATTAAAGATATAAATTTGATTTCATTTAAATACAAACTCAGTAACTGAATTTTTTATCCTACTGTGTATCGGCAGCAGTTGATATGAAATCTAGATATTGAAACATGAGTTCCAGTAATCAAGAAGTTGTAGAATTAGGTGCACGTTTCAAGAAGGATTATTTTGTATAAACTCATATAGAATTTTTCCGCAAAATGGTGCCGTTTTAATAAAGTGGTTTGCTCTTGATTTTCTATATAGTAGTTACAATGTGTTTCAACCTAGTATATAGATTAATAAAATTGCTTCTTTGAGACACGTTTTCCTTCGTTTTTCCCTTGCGTTTTTAAAAATGCTGCCACAAAAAGGATTTTCAAGCATTCCATTTGCATGTGATCAAAGGAAGAAATGAAAAAAAAACCAATACTACTAATATTGCAATTGTTTAACTATTAATGAACTGTAATCGAATAACTTTGCTAATATTCAATAAATATTGAAAATAAATGTATAACAGGAAATACATAATATCAAAGTTGGAAAAACTGTGTAAAATGTTAGAACCTTTTAAAGTGAAGAATATATAAAACTGATATCTGAGAAAATTTGCTAAGTTCAGCATTGATTTTCTGCAGTTGAGTTTCATGAGTCTTATTAATCTTTCGCCCTTATCTAATCAATTGCTTTGGATATTAGCTTATTTTTCTAGAATCCCAAGACATTTAGCTTTGTTCTTTGCACGATTTTTGGAAAGTATCCTTATTGTGAAACTTCTATTGCAAAGTATTCTTTAAGTATTCAGTTCGAGAATCTCTTTGATTTTAAGCCTTTTCACGAAGAATTTTCTATGATCCATAGCGTAATTTTAATGAGACGTTTATACTTCACAAAATATAATTTGATGCATGAAAAATTTCCTTATTTGTTAAGAATTTTGTGGTTTTCTTTGCATTATTCAAGTATAAAATAAATTTTTAATATGTTCTCTTCTCAATAATATCTCTTTCGTATTCAGTTTTTAAGAAGTGGCTTTCTGCCAGTTTTGTTCCTTTTGATTAGTATCTATCATGCTACTTTATTTTGGCATGAATAATCATGAAAATAAATGTAGATTAAGTTTAAATGAAAGTCTATGTGTTTTTGTAAAATATAAATATATACATATTTTTTAACTTTTATGTTATATCTTTGATCTTGTCCTTGAGTGAAAAGGAAATGCATTGCTTTGTATTCAGCTTTAAAGAATGAAAGCTCATTTTAAACTGAGAAATGATTGTTTCTTTCTTGATCGTTATCGTATAGGTTGAAATCTTGCACGTGGTATTTTTATTCCCTTTCTAAACTGTTATCTTTGCTAATGCCAAGCTTTGTTACCCTCACTGTTTTGCTTTTTCTTTGTGTTAGCATGATATTGTGTTAAACTTTTTCGTTGTGATTTTACTTTTGTGAATTTAACTTTCCTTTATTAATTTTATTTACTTTTTCGACTTTAAAATTTTTGATTGTGTTTCTTTGTTTCTATAAGTGAAAAGCTTTAACGCTATTTTGATTATGAACAAAAGATATTTAGGTCAATTTATGAATGAATAAAATAATTGAGTAAATTAATTTGAGCTCTACCTATTATTTTAGGGCTTGTGTGAAATAGAAAAGTGGTTTTTGGGACAAGTTACACAATCTGATATAAATTTCTTAAAATGATAGTGACTTTTGCTGAGCAAACGTTTTTAGAAAAAGAATAATTCTGGTATATAGTAATAACAGCAATGAAGGTTTTTAATTGTTGACTAAAGTTTTTGGAAATATGTTGATATGTATAATAACTAAAGAAATCCATGTAAGAATAATCCTTTCTTCAAACTATTCAGATTTCCAGTATGGAATGGCGCACAAAAATTGAAACTGTTCCGCTAAAATTTCGGTTATCTAATGAAAAGGTTCTAGCTATAATTTTTTGAGATTCGCAGGGTGTAATTCAAGTTTAATTTCTTCATGACCGAGGTACAATTAATGCATTATACTACTCTTTGTAATACTATTTACCTGACTCGTTTGTCTTGTGAAATATTACTCTAATCAGAAATCTAAATTTAATTTGAAGTTCAAGCACAGCTAGTGTAAATAAAATAATCACAAGCCAACAGCTTAGCGATCAAGTCTCTTTAATTTAAAATGAAAGTTATTAACTCTCTAACAAGGGAGTTCTCTCAACCACACAGTTCCAAGTCCCTTGCTACTAGTATTAACAATTTCTATAATATATCAAAGAATACACTTGCTGGAACAATGCGAGTAATTCATCCAAATTGAAAATCCATCAGACTGCGTCGGGTCTCAGTCTCAACAAATCATGTAGGCACGCAAGAAACTTCTGCAACTGCACCCGAGCGTATTTCCTATCGCCGTAATCTTATCCCTCTCTTCAAATTCAACCCCCAGTCACTTTTATGTGATTTGATTATATCTGTTCTCTCAGTTTCTAATGTTTACTTCATTTGCATAACCACGTTTCATTTGGTTAGAAAGAAGTTGGAAACTTAAATATAAAGTCCGAAAAAAGCTCCAGATGTTAGCTAAGCGAAGTTTCACGAATATACAGTGTTACAAGTTACATCAGCATATCTTCCTAAAAGACGTTCTATTGCATTTTTTCTCCTTCCCAAAGACAATGTATGATCCCATACAGATGATGTAACTAAAGAAAAATTTAAGAAAATTTCACTGAGCATTACTTTAACTTCCACCCAATATTTCTAACTTAGCACCTTTGGTAGTAGTCCAAAGGTGTGTTGGAGATGTCTTATCCACCAAGTCCAAAATATAGGGAGAGCAGTTATTTCAATACACATTTATTTAAGGACTCCACGTGCCAATCACACATAATCGAATATTTATACAATTTACAAAACTATACAAGCTTCCAAACAGTCCATATTTTAATTCAACCCGCTTATGCGGTCAGGAGCAATTATACCCAACACAAGAAAAAAACCCGCCTTAAGCGGTCAAGATCCAATAGTATTCTTCAAAATATTACCCATGAATCCGTGCGCTCTCACTCACACGAGACAAGGCGCCTCATGGTGGGATCCGAGTAATTTATTTCCAACAAGGTGCTAAGAAGTGTTAGTAGGAGAAAGATTTTCATTGAAACAAGCAGACGAATTTGTGAAAAATTGGCACCGAACACATTCTACTTCTTTTTATTATGATGAATAAATAAACCCACTATACGTTGGAAAAATGCCTAGATATTAGAAGATATATGGGGAAATAACATTGGCAAGAAGTATTTTAGAAAAGATCTATTAAAAACAACTCCTGTTTATGTTTGATCCTCTCTCGTATTATTTCCCATTAGCACATCGAATCCTTGTTCAATTCAAGGCAGACGAAAAGGGTAAAAATGCTAACGTCAGAGCGGGAGAAGCCGTAAAATGAGACAGCGACTGGATGCCATTCAGTGAAGACATAAGTTGTACGTGACTGACCGGGTACTGCTATTCCAATAGACTTGAAGACGCATGGCAAGCTTATATTATTCTAAATACGCTGTACATCCATCTGCTAAACAATATAGATCAAATGAATCAGTTATACGAAAAGGTATTGAAAAGTTTTAATTATTACTAAGAAACAATCGAATTTCTGAATAAAATTTCTTATGCATTCATCATTTATGTATGTAATGTTGGAAATTACAACTATTAATGTTGATTCGTTTGGATTCTGGAAGCCGTAGATTGAACAAACCTACAGTACCTTAAAGTTTGATTATCCCGAGGTATTGTAAAGTTTTAACTATTACTAATAATAGACGAGATATAAACTTAATTTTTATTTATTATTTTAAAGACTTCCTTACTTAGTTACCGTGAAAAGTCATATGTTTTTCCCAGTGTTTCTGGACCTTTGGAAGGCCGTCATTGTAGAACTCAGCGCACAGATTGAATGTAATCTTCTTCATACTAATGGGGAAAGGGTGGGGGTACTTCAATCTAAGGCTTTTTGAAACTAAACCAATTAACATTAATAGCTGTAGTTTGGAACATTACATACGTAAGAATGAATTAATATGCAGAGTAAATTTCATCCAGATATCTTGGTTATTTCTTAGAAATAATTAAATCTTAACGATTCTTTCTCTTAACTATCCTAAATCTCTTAGATCATAACTCGAAATTTAATGTAGCCATTTGAATATTTGGGCGATGCTCTACATTCTAGAATATTTTTCATGTACGACATTTTTTTTATGACAGTATCCTAACTAAGATGTATCATCGGCTTATAAGCTTGCATTTTAGTAACATATTTTTTCTCGATTATTTTGAATGTCACTTAAATATTTAACACATTCATCGCTAAACATAAAGAAATCTTAAATGTGAATTCAATATAAAAAATACATTGATGTACTTTTTTAAATTAGTGCAAAGGTGTTAGTTATTCTATCTTAAATTAATACTAATAATGCAGATTTTCGGAATGATTTTATTTTTAAACTAGATTCTGAAAACTCTTTTTGAGTTAGAATTAGAGGTAATTCTGAAAAATTTACATTTCTGTGGTTGATATTTACTAAACATCGGATAATGATTGTTGTGCAGTTTCCATTCAGATTGCATAATAATCCTATAGTGATTTTTAGACGAATTCTCTTCAAGGTACATATTTGAACAATAAAAATCAGTCTTAATCCTTAATCAATTTACTCAAATCCTTGAATAATAAATAATCGAAATAAATTAAATATATGGAGATATTTGTTTATCCTGACTCTCACTTATAATTATAATAATATATACTTATCTTGCAAAATCTTGAACGGAAGACTTCTAATAACAGTATCCAATTCAGACAAACATGCTTTGTATATCTTCGTACAGTTTCTCTAACTTTTGTAGCATTTTTGTGACTCCCTCTTATTTCTCCATCTCTCTTCATTTGTCTTCGCTGCACATCTCTTTAAATAGAAAGGTTCATTTGCATATATTACAGTTCTCATGTCAAACATCATAGTAAAGCAATATCAGAGGCTTGTTAAGGAAAATGCGCGTGAAAACCAGTTGCAATATGTCCTGTAATGCTTAATGTTTCATTAAAAAAGACAAGTCTTCATGTCCTTGCTTAAAGTAGGAAATTATTTTATGTATAATGATTATATATTTAAAGGCATTTCCATAACACTTTTATGTATTTATTTCTTTTAAGGAAAAATTTTCTATTCTGCCCGTATATTGGAATATAACTTTAAAGCTATATAATCAATGCATTTGTAGGAAGAAAAAACTATTATTAATCATTTCCCTCTTTTATAGCAATACCTGCTTGATTCTGAGGTTTCAAAAACCAATCGTGAGTTATTACTTCTTTTGTTTGATTGTCTTAAAAGTTAAACTTAACAATACTACACAACGATTGCTTGCAAACGAATAATTTGACAAATGCTGCCAACATATATCTGGTTAAGGAACAGAGAAAAAAATCTTTTTAATGCTTTTCCATTCACTCTCAATACCTTTATTATTACAGTGCTTAAACTACCAACACAACTATTCAAAATACATATAAATATTCCTTCTGTATCATTTGTAACCAGGGGACGAGATTAAAGAGATATTCCTTAAAGGGATTTTTTCCCCTAGAAGTTAGGTCAGACTGATACTCCTTCCATGTATCTGTTCCTTCGAAATGTATAATATCGCCAATACTTCAAACCACACAATACTGATATTCAGATGGGTTTTTTCCCCTTAAAAACTGGAGCAAGTTTCGATTTTTCCCTAAGAATTGATTTAAGTTGAATAATGCCTTCGTCTTTCTTTAAGTGTTTCCACCCTTGATGTATGAATATTCTTTCATACATACAACATTTTTCTTCCAAGCCCTTCTCATTACTTGGATATTTATTTGTGTGGATATTGTTATGTATTTTAAGAGGCAAATAAATACAGAAAAAGCATTTACAAGAAATGTTTATGGCAAACATTATATATGGAGTTATTTGTGGTTGATAAATTCCGATTTCTCTTCTTAAAACATTTTTGTTGAATTTTGTTTTATTTGGCACCGAAGTTAGTTATACGTTCAATTAAGGTGGTTATGAAAACTTTTCTTACTTGAATCTTATTGAAATACTTTATACAATGCTTGTATTAATGTTTTCTGATTTTATTAGATTTAAATATAGTTACGAGATTTTTAACGCAGATAGAATTTTTTTATTTAAATATTAGCTAATATGTTTATTTAAAAAAAAATTAAAAAATGGTTTCGTTTAATTAGTACAAGAGTGTTAGACTTTGCTTCCTTTATTTGTGTGCAAAAATGAAAGTGTCTGCATTTTACTTAAGTGCATAATGAATTTTATAGCATCTAGTGGTTTTTTTCAAAGCTAACAATTTGCCTGATTAATTTAAAATTAGTTCTTAGTTAATGGTGAATTAATTAAATATAAATGTTAGACATTTATATATATAAACTAACTATTGTAAAATGAATTTATATATATCTTTAATTACAGAGACTTAAAACGTATATGGCTTTCAACATAAAACGTTTCCATATATATTTTTATCTTTTACAATAGTATATTAAATTTAAAGTAATAGTCATATTTCAAATGGAAACTTCCATTATAATAATATATTATTTTATAAAGAATGTGTTCTTTGCTAAAAATGCCACTGTTCTTTGTAAAAATGTCATTGCTCTTTTTTAAAATATGTCAAATACTTCAAATAAATCATTTGTTGGGATTGGATTTAGAGATAATGTTGTGACAATGTTAACACTATATTTAATAGTTAATGGTATAATCGATATTGTCTGTAAGAATTTAATTATCTTTTAAGACACCTCTAGTTTAGTTCTGAGTAATTAGTTTAACTTAAATAATTTTTCATTTCAGTTAATTATGTTTTGAAATTTTTTTTATATAATCACAATACATTGCACTTTAACCTATTGCATTGTGTTATATTTTAACCCCAGATACATAAAATTAAAGAACATACTTTAATTAATAACGGATCTATATATTTTCTCAATGCATTAAATTATATTCTTAAATTTAAATTCAAATACTTATAATTCAGATAAATAACTTGCGACACTTTCTAATATAAAATTTGTAGTGAGTTATTTCCTTTTCTATTTTTGAGTGTTTAATCATAAGCATATTCGAAATAATTTGAGATAAAAACCAACGTTTTTAAAAACAACGTTTTTATATGGTGGCAAAGATTATTAAAAAAATTATTGAAATATTAGTTAAAACTGGTCGCAAATATTTAAATATTGTATTGTTAGGCAAGTAAGAACGGTTCCCAAAATTTCAGAGCTCGAGCTTGATGGGAAGTTGGTTAAATTAACAATAGAAAATTTGATGACACACTGATACACACACAGACAGACATACACCAAGTGAAATACATAAAAATATTAAAACTAACTAAAATTAATTAATTCATCCGGTAAATTAAATGTTTGGAATTCAGTTTAACCCAACCACCCTTGGTGACAAGAATTATTTGGCAGTATTTTGTCAAATGTGGCTACCCTGGTCCGTTTTACGGACTTAACGTTCAGCCAAAAAAAATTGTCAAGTCTGGTGTCAATTTTTGAAATCGCGCCATGTGGTTGGGCTAAACTGCATTATTAAAGAAAATATTAGTTAAGACTTATCGCAAATGTCTAAATATTGCATTGTTAGGCGAGTTAGAACGATTCCCAAAGTTTCAGAGCTCTAGCTTGATGGGAAGTTAGTTAAATTAACGATCGAAAATTTGATGACACACACACACCAAGTGAAATACATAAAAACGTTTTAAAAAATAATCAATTTTCTATTCAAAATTTATCCAAAAAAAGGCATATATGATTTTTAAGAAATTAATATGCTTGTCATTTGATGTGGATTTAATTTAAAAACATTATTCATTATTGAGATTTTTTTAAAAAAAATATTTTTTATCTAGAAATATTTTTAAAAAATCTGCTTTCTTCATTTTCTGTGTCTGTGTTTCACTGGGAACATCTTTTATCTTTATCAGTTTAGACTAAAACATATTTTATTTTCTGTGTAAAAAAGAGACCTCACACATAGGTAAAATTGATCAACTTTTTTAAATGCGAGTTCTTACGTCGAGTTAAAATTGTGACTTCACCGCTGAATAAGCTATTTATTTTTATTAATAGGAAGAATATTTTTAAAAAATTCAGATTTATTTAGATATACTTACTGTTTGGGTAATATTAAGAAGGGAAAAAATCTGTTATTGAGATTCAGAAAAATATTTAAAATCAAATTTCGCTTTGTTATATTTTGTTTACTGCATTAACTCGTAATACCCATATATGTATTCATAACAAATCTGAAGATATTTTAATATAAAATTTATCTTTAACAGAACAATAAACTATTCAAACATAAAATACTCAAACTCCCATGATTCGGACAAAATTTTCATGATTTTTTTAAAAGCATTTTCCATGGAATCATGATAAGAATTTCATCATGAGATAAGAAAGTGATCAAGTTAATTTCTCTTAATCAAATGAAACAGTCACAAATTGCCCAGTACCGACACGAAATTACTTTTCGTACTAAACAACCCCAAATCGTTACCCCCCCAAACAAATGATACAAAGACGAAAGCACGTTAACTACAAATACCTACAACTCTCGAAATTACTACTCTCCTATAAATATCCAAAACTTGTGTTGGAGCGAGCAAAAATTTCAATTGCACCCAAAATATCTCGCGAAAGGCGACGGGACAGAATTCACCATGGGAGCGAAATCTAACGCCTTCTTCATTCTGCGTGTAATATATGACGTCTGAAGGCGATAGATGATAGCTAGTAGGTCGTATATCATCTAGAACCAGGATTCCTACATTGGAAGGGGGGCCCGAATGAGACGTTGGAGAAAGGGGAGGAGCAGAAAAGTTATGGATGAAACAAAACACTATCTTGCGTGTAAGGTGGAGGCTATGACAAAGGGAGGGAGTGAGGTTTGTTTCCGCCCTCCCTTCTTTTTGATACCATGGATTAAATACTGGAAAAAGTTACTAAATAACTTTTGGTGAGTTTATTTGTATGGGCTTTGTGGTGTTTAATGCTTTTGGTCTGTTCGTGGTAAATGGATTTAAAGGTTTTTATAATGTTCGCCTGCTTTTAAAGTGTCAGTATTTCTGTGTTTCAATATTTAATTCTCAATTCTTTTCCTTTTGTGAGAATATCTGGTTGACATCTAAAGCCTATTTGAAGGTATTATAGTAGGCATTTTATAATACGTCAATGATTGGGTGTTTACTGCGAGTCTGTTGTTTTATTTCTAAAACATGCCAAGTGTTTGTTTTTATTGTCATTTTATGCGAAACCATTTATAAAATCACTTAAGTGTTGGTGAATTTTAGTTGTGTTCTTTTAAAAGATGAAAAAAAAATATTTTTATATACTATGGGAAACTATAGTTAATTTTAAAACTGTTCTTCGTTACCATTGTGCAATTTTAATTATGATCATGAAAGCAACTGAGTTTAAACAGTCACAAAACATATTTATTCCAAAGCGCATTTGAAAATTATTCAGCATACAGAAGCTTGAGGTTGTTCGTAGCTTTATCGTCTTTTTGTTCTGGGTTAGCAAGTGAACAAAGAGTTGTAGAAACATTTAAAATAGTATTTAAAATTCTCCGATTCTGAAACATTTACTAACGAATTTCTATCTCACCCAGACATTTATTTTTATGGCTTTTTGATCAAGAGAAACTAATGTCAAAAGCCCATGACAGATATGTATAGAAAATATAGATGTATAGAAAAGGAGTCGATTTGACAATTATCAATTTAGATGTAATGAAGTGCCTTGCTTTTTAAACATAATTAGTATGCGGAATTTCTTTGATTGATTCTAAATTAACTGGTTCTGTAATTCTGCAATCAAAATAATTTCTTATGCGTTGTTATACAAAATATAAAAATAAATGTCAAATTCAAATACAGTTAATTGCATGTGTCTACTCTATTACTCAAGACTGAATTGTTTTTCGTGACCCCCAACACTTAGCGCCAATAACAGCGTAAAGAAGAAAGTGTTGAAATGACTACGGAAATGGTTGTCAAAACAACATTTGTGTCAAAATGTCTGTCAAAAAACCCAACAAAGTGACTAATTAAAATAATTAGTGTAATAGAAAGTTGATAATACAACATTTAGTAATTCGTTGTTTTATGGTAAAAAAAAACAACAACCCACCGACAGGAAAAATAGAAGAATGGGAGGGTTAATTGTAAAAGTAAGCCACTCAGCTCCTAAAAAGATGTACAAAAATTAATCTTATCTATACCAATCCCAAGAGACAATTGAAAATAACTATGATCAATACTGTACTTATTAAAAGCACTCAAAGCATAGTTCAAAGGTTCGACTAATTACACACCATACCTTAAGTGATCTTAATCTAATTATATCGATATAATAATCAAATTACTTTTGTGGACAACGCGTACTTATTTAACTACGAAAACAAAAACATAACGTGAAGAGTATTTTTTCCCTCTTTCTAATTAACAAGGGTTTCCTCGTCGCTTTAAAGGGCCAGTTTTTGCATTAAGTGTTTACGTATGTAATTGCTGAAAACTTTTCTTTCATCGCATAGTGATATATCTGCTTACACACAAGACAAGCGAAATAATAAAATAACTTAAATGAAATGTTTCCGAATTGCTATGTTGCTATGCATATATTAAAAGATCTGGGTTCGGTGTTCAATAGCTTTGAATTTGAAATATTAAATTTTACCACTTTTATTGTACTAAAATTGATTTTATGAATAAAAAAGTTTGTTGGTAAGAAACAGTCAAAATAAGTAATTATTAAGAGAGGTCGATTTCGAATTAAAAATTTTTTTTTAATCTCGAAGCTTTCGAAGTTACAATTTTTTTATTGTAAAAATTTGAGTACATCAGTTTGGTAAAATATCTTGACATTTTCAATTTCGATTTTTTTTAAAAAAAAAGTGAAGTCGATACAAATGGATGAAATCCTTAAAATGTGCAATAATACTTTTGGTACTTTCTATAAAGTTATGCAAGATAATGCTACTGATGTATGATTATGTTTCTTGTCGTATATATATATATATATATATATATATATATATATTACCATACATATTAATTATTTCTTAAATGCACTTAAAAAGTACGAAATGCTTCAAATGGATTTTTTTAAAAAAATTAATACGAATATATTATACTGAAATTATACTTTCCAATTTATGTTTGAAGTATTTTTTAAAAATGAAATTTTTCCTGTAAACAGTAGGTTTTTGTTTATTTTTTCGATTGAAGTCGTTCTGTAATAGTTATTTTTTGATATATATAATGCCAGTAAAAATTGTTAAAAGTCATAAATGAAATTTTATTCGAAACACGCAAATATGAAATCAAAAATAATTTTTAAAAAAATTGTCCCATGCAGAATTTTGTAAAGAACATATTTGGTCATCAAAGGTGGTAACTTTTAAAAATAATTATTAAATTATTGAATAAAATATTAGAATTAAAGCAAACGATAAATTATTGAATTGTATATGCTTTAAACTAAGTTTAATTAAAATTAAAAGAAACGATAAATTATTAAATTGAATGTAATTTAAGATAAATGTAATTATTGCTGCCGTAAAATGAAAATAAACAAGTCACGTGCATTTTACACTTTATTTTGACAAGGGATCAGTGATACCATTTTGTCGTTGAACAAAACTAAATTGAAGCAATAGACCCTGTGGTTGCTAAAGGTAGAATATCAATGTATACATAGAAGGAATAAAGCATATTGGAAAAAAGCCCATCGCAGCCGGAATACTAGTACTTGAAGGATGATTTGATTTAAGACTAAGCTTCTCCAAAGGCACACACACATATATATATATATATATACATACATGAGTGAGCACGTAGTGTAATATATATATATATATACAGAAAGAGACAGAGAGAGATAGCATCTCTCTCTATCCATAAAAAACAAAACACAGAACATTAACTCATTAAGTATTAAATTATAATACGGAGAAAAATAACTTAAAATAAATATTTTATTACTATTGTTTAATGCGGCTGTTGTTAAATGATTTAAATGGACTATATGGTTAAAATAATTTATTGGAATTCAGTTTATACTGGTAGGTTATTACTATTGATATAACTTATTGTTACAATTACTAAAAACATAAAAGTTTACATTTCTAGCAATTGCTGTAATTTCATTAAACCTGTACGAGTTCAAAGGATTTCGTGAATTACTAGGTAAATGTGGCGAAATAACTAAAGCAATTTCACAATTAGATATAGAAATGACTACTATAAGATGATAAATCTGAAAATAATACTACAAATTACAAGCCAGAATTCGAACTGTGTATTTACAATTTTCAACATTTCTTTAAATATATTACAATAGCGAAAACAGGTATTATAAAATATCAAACGACTCTATTTAAACAATTATAATTGATGAAAAATATAAAAATTTATCTACCGAGCAATATTTTGACACAGTTATTAATCTCGGAAATTTCCAACAGCAAATAAATATTTATGTAATATTTAATTTTGTAAGAATATTTTTGCCTGCAAACCAGAACAAATACTAATTTTATTTGGTAGAAAATTCTGATTTAATAAATTATTTTTCTTTAAAACTTTCGTGAGTGGTGTGTGAAAAGAAATAACTGTGCCTTAGACGTTTGACTGTATTGTTAAAGAGAGCCCGCAGGATTTAAAAAAAATTGAAGGAAATGTTGGAAATCCTTTTCTACAAATAAGCTTCAACGTTTGCAAGAAACTGATTTTTAACTCATAAGCAATTGTGTCCTTTTATTTTTTTTTAAAAAAAAATTACCCCCCCCCCTTTTATCACGTACTCTAAATAAGAAAACACTAAAAAATTTTCTTAATTGTCATTTCCCTAATAATTCTTTCTTTCATATTTCTTCTATATACTTATCAATTACTTAAAAAGAAATATTAATTAGTAGTGTTTTATTTCAAGGATTTGGATTAAAATATTCATTTAACTGTTTAATAACTATGATCACTTATTTGAACGATTTCAGTTAATTTTACGCTTTTAATTAGTAAGAGGGTGAAAAAAATTCATTTTTGTGAAGTGTTTTTTTAGTACATAATTGTCTCTGAAAACATTTAGCCCTTTAATCTATCACTATTTTGCTACAAATTGGAATTTATTTCCATACAGTTTTGTAATCAGTTATACTTATCCAGGAGCAATGCTCAGGCAAGTAAAAAGATTTACGTTATTTTAGAATATTTTCTCTATTTAATCATTCAAACAGACTATATAAATTTCAATTCTCAACAATGAATTATATATTCCATTTATCCTTTTTGATTTTGGTATAAACAAACGAAAATAAATCATCTTATTCATCCATAAAGTGAATAGGCTAAAAGGAAACTACTACTAGTATAATTTTACATCAGAATTTCTTATGTAAAAGATTTTCATTTAAAACTGCACTTCATAATTTTTAAGATATATATTTTCATTGACCATTTTATAAATGATTTCTCGGCATATTATTATTGGCTGTTATTTATTTTCATAAGAAAGCTTTTCCAACAAATTTGTTTTGAAAAATGAAAGTTTATATATGTTTTTTTTTCTCTTTTTATACTTAAATATTGCCACTTGGTATTATTTACGATCCTAAAAAAATATCATCACTCAAAAGATTTTTTTGGTGAACCGGATTGCATTTCGGAATTACACGTGATAGAAAGTCCTCATTTACTTAAATGGCTGTTTCTGGAAACGACATAGATTTTAATATTTACTTTGTAAACATGAAAAAGAAGTCTCTGAGACCATTTAATGCGTTGTCAAAAGTAAAACTTACGTGAATATTTATAACTCCTTCTACTTAAATAACTGTTACTAAGATTGATTTTAATAGTATAATATTTGATACCATTATAGTAACAAATTTGAAAAAGAAGTCTAAGCTGTCAGCGAAAACATTTATGTTTACATTTTGCATGACACATATAAGGTAATATGATATATATTATAATTACTTATTTCCTATTAATTATAGCTCATGAGGAGATTGTGAATAAGAAATCTTTCTGGGGTTTATTATCTCTGGCTGTTGTATTTAATGCCACAATTATTAAAATTCAGGGTGAATATATTGTAATTATAATAAGCTAATATATATATTTTAGTTAAAAGAATTTGCATTATTAAAAAATTTATTTCGAGAAAATTATATATGTTTAGTTTCTTTTTTCTTTTTTTTTATCAGGATCCTTACTTGTGGATTTATATTTACACTGAAACTTTAAATTTTCTTTTTTAATGAAATATTGTCAAAGCAACTTCTTGAATGATATGCGGCTAATAACAACGAATAAAATGTTTTTAACAATTTTAAAGTGTTTTTGAAATAATCATCTCTGTACTAAATTCAAAAATTTCACTTTACGATTCATCTCTGAAATGATTTTTATGATTACCCTATCGCTAACTATTCTGCCGATTAACTTCAAAGAAATGAAGATATTAATTGCATTGTTGCAATGAATTCTCGATATAAAATGCTTTTGATACGATAAAGTGAAATAAACATCATATGAATCACATTTATGTTTAGCTAAACGGTAACCCTGAGTATTTTCTATTAAAAAACATTAATATTCATAATGTTGTGTTGTCAGTTTTAGCATCGATGAATATAACTAGAAGTAAAATGAGTTCTTTATTATTTGTGTTTATCAGTGAAGGAAATTGATTCTGTCAGAGAACATCGAAGAATTGGTTCTTCACGCGAGTAAGGAAATTATTAATTTCCTCCCATTTAAGCAAAGAATTTTTATACTAATACTCGTAAATAATTCTTTTTCGCTCATTCTTTGTTCTTAGTGATTTTAGTTTAGGAATAAAATTGCAACGTCGTAGGATTATTTCCTTCACTTAATCATTCCATCATTAGTCAGTTTTTAAATAGTTATTAATTAATAGGCAAACGAATGGAAAGTTAGATACTGGAGAGAGCAAAATTATTCTACAACTACGAACATATAAATCTAAATTATTATATCTATGGATAAAGTTCAGATACACGTCCGAATCCAAAGCTTCATATTAGTAATAACTGTTCCTAACTAGTCGGTTCTCCGAGTCAGTAGCAGTACTAGCAAGTAGGGCTCGATTCACTGACCCTATTCAGATTCTCACTAAAGCTACGGTTTCCCAGAAAAGCGGAGCTGTTTTCTGGCGGTTGCAGTATCACGGTGAATGACATCACTAAAACGTTGTCTATGTAAAACAGATGGCATAGTTCCCGATAGAGCGTTCAATGTGAGGAAACCACGTCACTGGTTTGCACAGACAAAATTTTGGTGACGTCATACACCATAATATTACGATCTCTAGATAACAGCATCTGTGTCTTAGGAAACCATAGCTTAACTTCGAATCCTACATCTCTATACTCTTACCAGAAGTATGTGACTTAAGTGTTTTGTTGATAACTTCCAATCACTTCATTCTTACCACTAACTCTTACTGTTAAATTTTCCTTAGTTTTGTAAATGCTTTTTCCTCGGATTTTATTCATTGCACTGCAATATCTCTATTTAATTCACATAGGTCACGGTTCATTTACCAAAATAGGTTCTCAAATCAATTAACGTAATATTAAAGCCAAAGTCTTAGTTGAAGGGAAATACGCCAGAGAACATTTTATAAACTTAAACTATGAAATTGAGATAAAAAGTGTCGCTGAATTTATTTTACATTAAGAGTTCTTAACTTCAATATTTCTTCAAACAGTACTTTTTTTTAATTCTAAAACATATTGCAGCCAACCTCCTTTCCTGGTGAATGGTACCATATAATTTTTACAACGACATATACTTATATCACGGTGCTTAAGAATGTAGGATCTATATACAATGTCCTGCTTTATCTCCGATAAAATACAGTCGTCTTGATGGACGATTGATTTTGATCAGAATTTTTCAACCATAGAAATCTAAGTTCGATTCTCTTATAAATCATAGACGTTTGTTCAGCAGTGCGTACATTATTGTTGAAATAATTCAAATCTGAAATTTGTCTTGGAGAACAATTTATCTGAAAATTTCTGAATGAAACTCAATTCTGAATGAATTTATCTAAAAATGATTACGAATTTATCTGTAGTCGCAAAGCTATTCGTATCGTAATGTAATACCTAAAGTGGAATAGTGAAAATTTCCCCTGTTTCATATTTCTCCCTTAATTGTACTAAAACTAGTCAATAATATTTCAGTCTTTAAATATTTAAACAATAAAAGATATTAAATTGATTTTATATATATTACAATCTTAGTTTATTCAAAATTAAATATTTACATTATCACGTGTGTGGAGCCAGTTCCTACACTTGTATGAATCTGAAGCTTCATATCATAATTATTTATGTATATGATACTGAATAACTGATCCGAATTAGTACTTTTCTTTAACCTGGATCTTACTACACGCCCATTTACTGGTGAATACTCCGCATTAACTTTGAATTACCTAATATTTTCATCAATCAGTGCAAACATAAGTCCAGCTTTGAACGTCCTAACCTTTCAATATTTCCCCCTCCCCTTATCACAACTCTCCGCAGTTTATAAATATTAACACATCAGTCTAATACACTGCACTTCAGTATTACTAATTTACATAAGTCATGGCTCATTTACTATAAGAGGATCCAATAACGTCGTATGAAAGTCCCAAGAGATTAGTTGAGAGAAATACGCGAGAGAATCCCATTGTAAGTGGACTCTCTATTCTATGTTTTGAAATTAAATCCCTTACGCTGTTCAATTCTAATTTACTAAAGAGGCCACGTTAGTCTAATGAAAATGGTCACAAACTCGTGGATGCCATTTTTTTCCGTCTAGTCGTGGATTCCAGTACTGATACTACTGAATACTTGCCATGTAGCGGGGCTGATACACGTTAAATCTTTCAAGGCTTTATGTCCTCCTTTTGCCGTGGTGTGGCAGTTTGAAGATGGTGTGTTGTCTCAAGTACTTGTGATTTGACCATTCATAACTTAACATAAAAAATATTTTGGGCTCTTTTTGAATAAGATCTATCTTGCGTTTAATTCTCAGTCAGTATAAAAGCTCCGTAAAGTTGATCGAATTGTCTAATATCTGTCTTGTGAGGCTCCTGTGTCATCCTCATCACTTGACCGTAGTTCTAAATTATGAGGTCCGTCGCCAAAAGTCCTCAGTTTGTTTTTATATTTGCGACATTAATAAAAATCAAACAATATAAAACCAATTGACTGTTACTGTAACTCAATATGGTGGTGTAATGTGACATTAATATATTTTTGAACAGAGACCAACTAGTTCTATTTATTACTAAAGCCTTTAGTGTAATATTAAATAATCCTCTTAATATTTTATGATACAACATAAGAAAGACCATGTACGCATGCGTAATAAATGTTTCACTGCCAATGCATCCAATAACAGCCTCATAAATGCCAGCTTAAATTAATGTATAAATAACCATCCAACTTTTATTATTTTCATTGCGCACCTAGTTTTCAAAACGTGTCGTATCTTGAAACTTACCTACCGCAGGCTGGAAAAGAATTCTTACAAACAAGTCTTGTATTCTTTGAAAGCCTTGCAGCAACAATTTATCGGCCCATAGAAAGACACAAAAATTGATGTAATAACTGACCCTTCTTTTCTAGACTAACAACGAAAGAAACTGCGAACAATTCCGAGAAAGATGTAGCCAAAAGTTTTTATTTTCGTGGGAAAAAAAGGAGAAAAGGCATATAAAAAACGTTTTCGCAGTTCTTAATGCTCCCCTGACATCAAATCTCTTGTGACCTATTGCGAGTGACATTTTCCAGTAACAAGAGCGCTTAGGAGTTCGACTTTCTATTAAAGTGCGATATTAACAACTTGTTGAAGTTGAAACTACTCTTCATTTTTGATAGTTAGCTTTTGATAGATGATAACATTTTAAAGAATTGTTTTAAGCTTGGGTATTTTTAATGTGTATGAAAAACATTTTTTGCATCAATGAGGGAAAAAAAGGGGAGGGGGACATTAACAGATACTTCACGTTTTTTGTTTTCAATTGGAAAAGTTAAAGACAAAACAAAATTTAAAAAAAATTAATTCATAATTTGATCATTCTAGATGTTTTAATACTGGAAATGATAATAGTTATTAAATAATTCAAATAAATTTCTTACAGTGCTCAGATCTACTTTTGACTTAAATCACTGAGGTGACTTAATATCTTGGGGGCAATTTTTTTTATATTAAATATTCAAAAGAAAAAGTTTAAATTCACAATATTCGAAAACGCAAAAAATATGCATTTCAGAAAAGAAAGAAAAAAACTCATTTTTAAAAAAATTATTATTTAAAATTTTAATTTTAAAATTCATACCACTATTACTACTATAAGTTTCAATATTTTTAAATTACACACGTGATTTCAACGTTACACGTGATTCTCACAATTCTGTGGAAATGTTTGGTTGCTCAAGTGTTATTTATAACTTTGAAAACTTTTTTTTTTCTATTAAACACTACAAAAATCAGTTCAAAACTATAAATAATTTGTAATTTTTTTTTTTAAAAAAAAAAACTATTTTTCTATGTCCTTATTCCTTGTGCAGAATTATCAAACATATTTTACATTATGAACTAAAAATTTCAATTTTATATTGATCCCCAAAAAAGTTTTAGCATTTTAAATACATGCCCGTTGTGCGAAATATAAAAAGCCGAGAAAAATTAGTTTGAAGTTAGTCCATTCTGTTTAAAAAAAACTTAAATAACTCGCTAAAAACGTATCTAGAGTTAAGAATTTTTGTACATATATTTAAAAAGTTATACAATTAAAATAAGGTAACAAATATTTTTTCGATATTTTGGTCATTTTCAGTGTACTGTGTATATAAAGATTTCTATAAGATCGAATGATTTTTCTTAAATTATAATACGCTTTCAAAATATAATGCTATTTTGTCTTCGGTTCTTAAAAAGTAACAATTTTATTAACTCGCTTAATGTAAAAGCCTGAATTTTCGAATTTGTTTCAATCTTAGGTAATACTTTTTCAACTTATGATTTTAACAGTATATAGTTAAAATAAAACTGAAAGCTTGGAGCTATTAAAAATACATGCAGATTTTATTATTGAGTTTCATAAGTGAAAAAGATTAAAGAAACATGATGCAAAGTCACAGTTGTATTCTTATTTAATTTATCATTAAAAGAAAATCGATGCAATCTAAATATTGATAGAATATTGATTTAATCATAAACTGTTAAATATTCATTTAATCATAAACTGTTTGCATTAGAAACGACAATAAAAGTTGTTTGCACGTAAAAGTAAATAGAAACAGTTTATAATTCTTAAATTTCAAGAATAAATGTACGAGGACAAAGTAATGCATATAATATAAGAAGTATAAAGGGTTTTATTTGTCTTTTATGTATTATGGTAGTTTCACTTCTTAGATTAGTGCCATCTTCGTTTATTCAGTACTCATCTTTTCAACGGTATATAGTAAAAATAAAACATGAAGATTTAGAGCTACAAAAATGCAAGCAACTTTTATTATTGATATATCATTAATAAAAAGAATAAACAAACGTGATGCATATCTGTATTCATATTTGATTTATTGGTAAAAAACGCAAGCAAACCTTACATCGATAGTATATTGTTTAGTGCTCTTATTTTATGATTTAGGAAGGTCAATAAATGCTGCTTGCACTTAAGAATAAATAATAATCCAAAAGTTTCAAAAAGAATTGTGTGAGGACTAAGTATTGCATCTAATAAAAAAAGAATGTATAAAAATTTGAAATTGGCTTTACTAGTTTCATTTTCACATGTGCGAGAGCTTTTTTTTTTATGTTAAGTTCTCGAAAAATTAGAATTGTACAAAATGAGTATCAATTGTACGAGTCGCAAGCTCCATAGAAGCAATTATTATCAATAAGAGAAAATACCTTCTTCAAATTCCTAATGCACTTTTATTTTCACAAGCAAAACATCTTAAAGTATAAAACCAATGTTTACAACAAAAAGGAATAAAAACAGAAGATCCTTCCATAAAAATAAGTTATTCAGTTAAGTATTAAAATGAGGGCAAACGGTAAATTATTAAATAGTCAATAATATTCTGCTCGTATATTAAAATAAAAACAGACGATAAAATATTAAATAAAATATATCCAAGAAATGTAAATATACCTTGAGCAAACTAAATGCAATTATTATAATCATAATGTATTATAATGTCAAGCTCTTAAACTTTATTACAAATATCTTTTATTTTATGCCCACCCATTTTTATAAACGCCATTTTTCCCAAACAACATGTTAGCACATATAAAAAAAACATATGTGTTTCTATGTAGTTCATTTGTGTTGTTATTGTTTCACTACTTAGATTAAGGTTTTCTCTTTGTATTTATTACATAATTTTGTAATATTTGGTAACCACGCTGTGTAAAATTGTTTCTTGTTTTTCTAAAATGTGAAGCTTGATTTTCTCGAAAAGTTTTTTAGAAGCAAACCACGAAAATTTTTATTATTTTTAAGGGTAATGATTCTAAATCTTATTTGTTATTTATTAAATTTTAATTTCCTATATTTCTTAACATTTAAAAAAATTATTTTTATTTTTTTGAATAAAATATCTCACGAAACTTTTATATTTTGTTTTGAATTTTCACTATAGGCATTTGAAGTTTCTTTTCTTCTTTTTTTTTTGTAATTTTTTTATTCGTATGTAACACAGAATGGTTTTTTGTGGAAGAACAAATTTGTGTTATTATCTTTTCAAAAAAAGGTTCAGATTTATCATGTAAGAGATCATGTTTAACGTTAGGTTTTTTGGTACTTTTATTTTTTATTAGCCATAAAAATTATGAAATTCTCATAATCCTATTTTTGTAAGGAATTTTACTCATGTTTGTAATAAACTTACGATTAATATTTTTGTGCAATTCTGTTTTATTTATGGGCGTTTTATTGTATATGTTAAGAAATTCGGAATATTCTAATTAGAAATATAAACTGTTGCTGCTTTAATATTGAGTTTAATCATTAATCTTATTAAAATATTTTGAGTGATAATTTTTTTCACATTTTAATTTACTCATTTTTAATTTAAAAACACCAACACACTTTCGAATTAATAGGTACTACTTTTTCCCCTTCTAAATGCATAGTTTTAGTTTTAACATGCAAAACTCGATAAAGCTTTTTACTTAAAAATCGCATTTTTTATAAGCAGATTGAGGCATTTTCTTCGGAAAGTAAGCTGACTAAAGTTGAAATTTTGCTCTAAAGAAGATATTATGCACGAAATTGGGAAAGGCCAGACGTTAAATTAATGTGCACCAAACTTGTTTTAACGTAAATGAATCAATGAATTTTAAATGAGCTTATGCGAGGAAAGAAAAAAATCTTTGATGGTGAATTCTCTGCTCCCTAAATGGTTTAACACGTAATAAAAGTATAAAATTTTGAATACATTTTTTTGTATAAGTGCGATATTCGTGATAAGACACTGTAAAAACGCTCACAACAGGAAAGCTAAATAAATAATAAGATCATTCGAATTTCTGAAGAATGAAAAAAGAAAATTCAATATTATATTACTTCATTTTCTCTGATGTACTTATTTAAAGTACATTGCATTTTGCTTAAGAATATAGATTGAATTATTTTAATGCACATTAACGAGATGTGTGTTAGGAAATGAAACTATTTTCCTGAGATCAAAAATAATTCTTTGTTTAGCATCATTACGACTAACATGACAGAAAATAACACATTCGAATTAAAAAGGATAATAACCGGAGAATTCAGTAGTGTTATGTTGTGATTCATATTATTTAATTTTAATTCACTTTTATGCCAAATTTATAAATTCTGTGATTCCACTAAAATACTCCATATGATTATAAGAATTCTGCTTATGGCAAAATGGATGTTAAAATGACTAATTTGAGTTAATTATATTATTACTTGAGTTAATTTAGCAACCAACATACTTAAATGCGATTTTTAAGGGAGATTGGTTTTAATATTCGTTTTCTTCAATTAACTTTTTTTAAAAAACAAAAAAATGGGTAAGAGTTATGTATATAATAAATGCATTGATTATTTTATTTATTTCATCATTTTACTTTTCAATGGTTTCAAATTAAGTGCTTCAAAAATTAAGTATTAACAATTCATGAATAATTTGTATAAGTGCACAAGTTCCTATTTTCTTCAATTTAGAACTAATAAGAGTATTATTTGATACATTTATATAATTTTTCAGAATTTCTTAAAACTCTTTTTTAAAGTTATATTTTTAAGAGCATTTAACAAAAGATAGTATTGTATACTAACATTAATATTACTACTTATTTTATCGATAAAAAATCAATGGATTACAATTCTTACACATTGTAATATTCAACATGACTTAATTGATATCAAGGTTTTTCTTTTCTCAGCAGATTAGACCTTGAAGAAATTTTGAATTATGAATAATCTTGATAAATCTAATTAAAGTTTGTATATTGAATGATACCATGTAAAAATATCTTAAGTGAGTGTAGTTACTTATTAAATATTTTGTTAATAAATTAATATTATTAATATAATATTTAAAATGGAAACTTACATAAATAATAACATTTCAAAAACATTAGACTTTACTCCCACGTCCAATTTCCTCTCGTCGTTATTGTAAAATTGCAAACTATACTAATGCATTCTATACATAATTTTTTTAAAACTATATTTATAATATATGTTTAAGGAAACTGAACACAAATTATCTCTATAATATATATGTAAGTCATTTCTCTTAGAATTCGTGAATGAATAGTAAGGTTCTAAATTCTTCAAAAGAAAAGGCATTGAGTGCGAAATAAAATAATGTATGTCTTTGTACACTGTTATAACTGCCACTTTCTATTTGTTACAATTATAGCAGTGAAATTTTATTCATACGCAAGCACTTAGCATTCACAGTACTATAAATATTAATTGCAATACATGAATGTAAAGCACGGATTAACGCATCGAAACGATTGAAATTATTTATCAAATTTTACGGTTTGTACAACCGTATTATAACAGATCTCTATAAAAGTTGACTAAAAAAATATACTGTAAAACGAGTTCTAAGGAATTTTTTTGATTCCTCTTTTTCAATTAAAATCAGGAATATAATAGGAATTTAAAAAAATCGAAAAAAAAAGGAAAAAAATCATTTGGCAAATAAGTTGAACTTGTTCATGTATTGTTATGAAAACGTTTCTTTCAAATATATGCGTGATTAATGCAGAATGTAGATTTTGAAACAAAGGCTCGAAATATGATGCATTTAAAAGTTATTTTTTATGTTAAGCATATTTAAAAATTAATAAGAAAAGTTTTAGTTGTAATTTAAACTATAACAATTTACTTAATTTCTTATCATAAAATTTCATATCATTTGCAAAATCTGAGCTTCATCCTTCATTTTATTTAGATTTATTTTTTACTTAAGTTTAAACTATATGTTTAAATTGTGCTCCTGATACTATATCGTAATATTGATGAAAAATAGGTAACAAATTTTAAATATACGTGTATCAAAAAGCACAGACATGCATGAAAAATACCTGCATTCTTGTCAGCAAAATATTTTAACTAATTATGAAAACAATTTGTGAAATATATATAGTTGCGTATGCTCAATCTGATTTACAAAAAAAAAAATCATTTGTGTAAAATCAACTGAAAATTTCATTTTCTTAAAATACTTGTGCACAAATCAACTTGTATTCGCTGCAAGCAAGAAAGACTATTTTGTAAATATACTTTCTCTGCAAGCACGGTTACAGTAATGAAAAGCAGAATTCACAGAAACGAAATCGCATTGAAATAAATAACAGACTTATTGCCAGTTGCTTGATTATAATTGAAACAATCCGGTTTATTATCTACATTTTAATATTCCTCTGTTCATCTATTTCAGAGGATTACGTTTCGTTTCTCCACTATGAATAATAGAGTTTCAAAATATCATTTAGAATGGAATAACTGAGAATGAGTGATTGTGTCTTAGAGCCTATTTGTTTCACGTTCTCGATATTTCACTTTCTAGGGAATGTTGTTATTAAATATTTCAGAATATTATTTAATAATGTAAAATTCCAATTCAGAAATTTACATTTCTCGAATCTTGCTTTATCATACTGTTCCAAAATATTATCGTCAAACTGTGGATGCCTCGGCGAAAATTACCGAGCCAATATTTTTAATTATTATTCAGATTTTTAATGTATTAATTTGCTGTCTTCTTAATAATTTAAAAATAAGGAATGATGTAGAATTAACAACACTTTTGTAATGTCGTAAGGATTTTATTTAGAGAACGTATTATTTAATATTAGACCCAAATTTGTTTGATTGTTTAATTTCTTGACATGAAAATATTTTGAGATTGAATTTCTTTTCATATCAGTCCTTAGATACAAAATATTATTTACCAGCAAAACAAAGTTTTTTACTATAAATAAATGTGTGTATTTCAAATTAAACACGAAACGTTTAGATGGAAATCGCTAATAAAGAAGAATTGATTATTTTTATGAATTTAAATTTCATGAATTTCCAGCAACTTCAAAATGATATTTAAGAATAATTTTTTTTTATATTTTAATTGGAATTTTTATTAATAAAATTTTATCTTTTGTAGTAAGTGTATATTTCCTGCACTTTAAACATATAATTTAAAATTAAACATTTATGAAATTGATATTATTTTAATAGAAATAATATCATTTCTGTAAATTCAAGTATTATATTCATTTATACTATTTTTTATCTCTGTGTGAGAATAATTTTAAAAATATAACTAATTTTAAAATATGTTCACCAATATGATCAGTGTATTCAAATCCAATACTAGGCATGTACTTAAAGTAGTCCGTCTGCGAAAAAGAAATAAAGAATATTTTTACTTATTTTAAATATATTCTCTCTGATACAAAATTTAAACCGCCTATCAGAAATAAAACAAAACTTATCTTTGTTTTCATTTGAAAATTCACGTACTTAGTTTTTACATTTGATATTTATACGTATTGAATGAAAAACTTAAATGCTCAGAACAACAATGAACAATAGATACAAAAATGTTCTATGCAATGCATTACGAAGAACAGATTTTGCCACCAAAGGTGCCAAATTTTTTTAAAAATTATTAAATTATTAAGCTAAATATAAGAATTAAAGCTAACGATATGCTATTGAAATGGTCTGTAAAAGTATTCTTTTCAAATATTAGAACGATAAATAAGAAATGGAATATATTTTTAACTAAATGCAATTATTACTGCCTTAAAAATAATAATATCAATAAAAAGATTAAAAATAAAGAAGATTAATAAAAAAGATTACGAACTTATTATGACATCCTTTTGAAAATTAAATTCATTATTGTTGAAAAAATGAATCATACACATACGAAAAAAAGTTTACTATAAAATTTTTGAGTGACATATTTTTGAAAATTAATTTCATTTCTGACAAAAGCAGGCATCAAATATATACGCAAAATCTTTCACGATAAGACTTAGAAAAGTGCTCAGATCACCATTTTGTTATTAAATAACTCAGTAGCCCCTTAGATAGCTAACATTATTATTTCAATCAGATTAAAATTCAGTTACTTAAGCACTCGAATAAAATTATCTGGAAAAAGTATCCTGAAAACATCTCTGTGTCCATCATTACGCAGGGAGCTTAGGATTTTAATTTAAACAACCAAATATTCAATCATTGTTAAGCATATAATTCAATAATTCACTAATGTTTTTCACTGGTTTCTTAATTAAGATTTGTACAAAGGGGCTTGCTAATTTTTAAAGAAGTCTTATAGTTTAAAATGTATTATTTATCATGGTCAATTTTAATTCATCTCATTTAACTAACTTTGTAACGCCAGACCTTCTGGCATATTTCAGTGTACTTAAAGTCAATAAGTTCTCGACTCTAAATGAAGATTCACCAGAACAAGAGAAATAAAATCTATTTATCCTAGAAGAATAGACAAGGTTGCTTTTTCTCAAATCCCTCTTAACTCAACAATCATAGATTATGAATTAAATATGAAGTCTCAGCTTACCAAATCATTAGTTCTGATTTCAACAGTTCTCACTAACAGTAGTTTCGTAACTCAGTACTAAGACTAAGAGCCACTTTTATCCAAAAGACTAATTACGATATCTCAATTTAGTTTGCTAAAAACTAACAGTTTTATGTCATTTTCTGTCTTCCTTCATTTTCTATTAATTATATTTCATTTATGTATCATTATCTCAAATTCAACTCAATTTATATCTATCTTTATCTAATATATACCTAACTAGTTACGTTTCATTTTGGTTGGGAAGAAATTGTAATTTTTTACAATTCAAATTACTATAAGCTCCCTGAGGTTAGTAAAGAGAAAATCGTGAATAGCCCAACTTCAAAATTACCACTGATAAAAGTAATTTAAAATAAGTAATAATTCTCATTATTAAATCTGAAGATTTTTCTTCAAACAATTCATTTTTTTCAGTAAGTCATTCGCTATTTCAATAGAATGAATATTATTTTTATTGAGTCAAAAAATTGCACTTTTTTTAAGCAAAAGGAAACAAATTAAATATATTATTTTTCAATAAAACAAAACGATAAACAAGTTTCCTTTTAACTTTATAAATAGTTCGAATAATGAATGAAATATAAAACCTAAAAATTCGTCTTCCAATGACAACTCAATTTACTCTCTGAATTATTTGTAGGCATTTACGACTGCCATTTTAACGACTACTCTGAATGTGTCCCCTGGTGTTAGTCATAAAGAGCTTCAAATCTCATAGGTTGTAAAAGTCAGTACTAAAATCATGCATATACATGTTGTAATCCCGTTTTAATACGTGCTAAGTAACAGCAAACTCTGGAACTACTTTATGATTAAGAAGTCCTTATTTTTAAGCTTTAAATTAACGAATGGATTAAGTCAATTGTTTTATATCTTGATAAAACGAGAAGTAAGTCTATTCACGAAATGTTGAATTTGAATTTAGTGTATTCAGTTTTTTTTTTCTTTCAAAATTATAATACTCGTTCTGAAAGTAATCAGTTATGAGTTCATATCAACAAATCATTATTCAAGCAGTAAAATGCTTCATTTATTCAAATTGCTGAAATTATTTTAGGTATTTTTGTAATTTTATCAATCCATTTGGAGGATTAATATCATTAAGAAGAATATATGTTGCAAGTCTTTATTTTAATTAAAATAACAATTTTGCTCGTGTAATTCTATTAGCTTACAAAGTGTTTTAAAGGAGTCTATGTTTTTATTAATTTCTTAAGCTAACTTTTGATATTTAGCTTTATTATTAATTCACTGTATTCATTGATTCTTATGTTTAAATACAATTATGATTAAAATTTTTAGAAAAGGCACCTTAAATGAATGCATGTTTGTATTGCAGTGCTACAAACGTTGAGATTCGATGTGAATCATTTATGTAATGCTTTCATTGGTAATGCGTTTTTAATTCTAAGAAATGGATACACTTTTTTTTCTCTCTTGATAGATACTTTTTTTTCTTTGTTAGAATTTATAGTAAATTTGAATCAAACTAATTTTATTTAAATTTGCGAATGATAATCTAAGAAGCCCTAACTGTTTAAAATATGTTTAATTTTTGGCTCCATGTGACGTACGTATCTGGTAGTCACTGAAGAGGTATATATTTTAGTAGCCCATCCACATCCCTTCTTAACACTTACCTTCATCAACACCCCAAAGATTAAACAAAAAAATTATTATAATTTTCTTTCACCGCAAGAAAATTAACGCCTTATTATTATTATTATTATTTTGCATAAACTTATCCGTTTTATATAATGAATGAAAGTAGTAAACAACAACAGAAAAATATTTCTTGTCAGATAGATACACATTTAAGCAAAAAATACGAATGATCCATCCGCAACTAATAGTCAACATTCCATGTATTAAACAAAAATTATTATAATTTCCTTTCACCACATAAACTAACGCATGTATTTATTTTTTACGTAATAATTTCCATTATAAACGTAGTAAATTACGGCAGAAAGAGATTTCTAATAGAGAGGTACGTTTTTGGGCAAAAATACAAATAGTCCATTCATTCCTAACGTGTCATCATAAACGCCCCATATATTAAACAAAAAATAACGACGATTTCGTTTCACTAGAAAACTAAAGCATTCATTTCATTTTCTTTACATAATCATTTTCATTTCCAGCGTAGTAAACAACAACAGAAAGAGATTTCTAGCCCTTTTTTCATTCCAATCCATTATTTAAAACACATACCACATGGTCATCCATAAACCTTGAGCGATATCTCAAAAATCCCAACATAGTGTTCCGAAAACCGAAACACCTTACACCTCGATTGTAACTTCCAGTCTAAGAAATAAAACAGACCTATATATATGTATACTCCTACACATCCCTCCTTCATTAAAAGCAACCAGGGATTGATCAGTTGTAAAAGTTGAGGGGATGGTTTGGCAGGTGCTTTCTTCAAGACCAAAAAGTCCGAGGCGCTCTCAGGATCGTGATAATCGTCCATCATATTCTGGTTCACGTCAAAAGATTATCTCCAGTTTGGATACCTTTAAAAATGACTCATATTTCACGTAGGCCAGATGTTTTGCAGATCAATAGCAAGTGATGTCCTGACGGTGATGGGATTGGAAGCCGCATAATGGCTTCATAATCGGTTCTCCTAATTGCCTCGACTAAGATTGTAGGTGCTTTTATGATCTTTGACAGTCGTAAGTGGAGATGTCCGCAATTTTATTTCTGGAAGGGAAGTTTGGTCATGAATTATGATTTATAGAAAGGTTAATATGAAAGAGAAATTATTCCCGATTCTCAAGACTTTTTTTCCCGTTACATATTTTTGCCTCATTATTGATGTATTTTTTTTCCTAGAAAGAAAGTTCTTATATTAAGGAATTATTTTGAGACTTTGATATGTAGGGAACTGATTCTTGGAATATGATGTTCAGTGAAATTACGTTTTTTCAGATAGATATTTTTACAAGTGTTTGTGCTATTAATTTTAAAATAAATACAGAGGTAATGAAAAGTATTGCTCAATATAGGACAAGATTATTTTATAATTAGTAAATTGGATATTTTTTCTTAATTTGACTAAATTTATTTTTGTTTCTTAAAATACTTCTCATTCACGTTATTAGAGTTATAAATATTTTTTTAAAAATTTTCTTTTCTTTTTTTAATATAGTCTATCCATAATTGTTGTGTGTTTAAGTTGGAAAGGGAAACGAATTGGTAGATATAATTAAATGTCTCAAGCCTACTACAAACTATACGAATTTTGACGAAACATTGATTTCCTATAGTTAATCAAGCCTTAAAATATATATCAATGTACATGAAATATATTTACAAGTATTTGCATATAAATACATTTTTAACTGGAGATAATCTGTAAAAACCTCCAATTTTTTTTCGGTACAATTGTTAAGATTTTTATACATTCACTCAATTTATTTACGGACTGATTTTAAGTTTTACGCTTAATAATACATTTTCAGAATTAAACTGTCGACACAAATGCTGTTGATTGTCCTACTAGAACTTAAATGCAGTGGAAACCATTTATGGAAAAAACCGAAAGAACTTTGCTTTGCAACAAGCCAAATGGAACGTAATAATCAAATTTTGAGCGATTATTTGCCAAATGAGGCGGACGGATTGAAGATCAAGAACAAAATTTTCAGCAATAGCCCAGCACAATTGCCGCACACACACGAATCACAGGAGAAAAAAAAAGCTACGAAAAAAGGAGATTGTGAGGTAAAAAATAAATCAAAGCAATAACAGAGCAACGGACGGCAAAATGGACAACATTCAACAGTGATTGACTAAAACTTTTTTTTCTGTGCTCTTAGCTTTGGGAGCGCTTACGTGAGGATTTGTAACATCGATTCCACGAACAAATGTGTACGAAACAGGTGACCGTGCACAAATTGAATCAGGGTAAATAAAGATCGCGTGTAGGTCGGCAAAATCATTTATCTTTGTGCATTCTGTTTGAGTGAATAATGATATAGCCTATTTTTCTGAACGAGTGAGATGCCTTATCAGTGGAAAATTGAATTTCTCTTTGTCAATAGGTGGGGAAACTGGTTTCAACGTGATTTATTTATGTGAGAACGAAAGGGCATGTTTATTGATTGCTAGTTCTATTTATTTAAATAAATGTTTTTACATATTTGTTTGGTAATCCAAATTCTATTTACCGGATCCTTAGCTTACAAAGGATGGCAACAAACCGATGGCAAACTGTATACAGAATAAGGAAAGTTATCGAAATGTTGCTTATTATAGGCCGAATGAATTGATTAGAACGTAATTTCTTATGAAATTCAAGATGACTTAGAAGAGTGGTTCGTTCAATGATTTAGTTTATAAGAATGTGCATCTATGTATTTTGATTTTTCTTCATTTTTCAATAAAATGTCTCTGTTGCCCTATGAGATATTGTAGCTTCATTTACGGGACTCATATATTATTTAATGAAATAGGCTGAATGGTCATATAGTAGCCGAGTGGTCATTTCTTAAGCTCATGGTCAGTGCTGTTTCCTCAGAAACGTGGACTTGAATTTTGATGTCATTAAATACTCGTTGTGTGATGGGGCTCATGCACGTTAAATCGATAGATTAAAGTATCCTTGGATGCTGTGTGGAAGTTTGGAGAGGCAGGTTTCAGCTTAGGTAACGTCTCGTCACTAGACCGAGGTTCAAAATTATGAGATCCGTCATCAATAGCTCTCGTAGTTCTTTTTAATGTGGAGTTAATAGAACAAGCAATCAAACAATGTGTTATACGAGCTCAGTAAATCCTTAAGAATCCATAATATGGTGTTCTTAGCATCGAGAATCGTTTCTTTTTAGTAAGCATCATGACTCACTGGAGAGCTGTCTAAGTCTGAGTTATTCGTATTCATGGTTATGACGCCTTTTGCATCTCAAAATTTCTTCTTTATAACTTTTCCGGTCAATAAGTTCATCCTACCCTTATTCGGAGTAAATTCATCAAAATTAGTCCATTGTTTTGATTGTTGCTTGGTTTCCGATGTATAACGATGATTCCATTTATCACCAACAGTGACAACTCGACGCGGAAGCAATCAAATTTTGATTTTGCAGCAAATGACTACCAAATTAAAACTAACTTATAAATCAATATCACATTTGTTTCGGCTCCTTTTAACAGATGGTTTCACCCAATGATAACAACAATTTTCCTAATAATGCCATTTGTCTTCAAATACAAACACTTTTTGAACCAGACGCGTACAAAATAAATATTCACACTTATTAAGCATATCCAAGTTTTATACGGTTTTTAAAAACTGTTGAATGCAATATAATAAGAGTGAAAGTTTTGAGAATTATATGTTCATTAATACAAAGAAAGTGTTAGTTTTCCTTTTGAAGTTTTCAATCATTATAAATGTTATGCCGTCGAATTACGATTTGAAAAAAAAATGCATTACATAAAACTCATGGCATTTGCACATTTTTATTTTGAATAACGTAATTTTCTGGTTATTTAATCGCCTTCCATAAATTCAAGTAAGACCATCTTCTGAATTTAGAATATATCCCCCACATAAATGAAGCTTTGGTATCTATTCTAAATGATAAAAAGGAGTTTCGGGCCACCAGGTGGACCAGAAAAGCGAATCGAAAATTAACGTGGAATTTCCAGAAAACAAGAAAGGCTTAAACTCTTGTCCTGCTTTTGTATGCGCACAAACATCTCTTTGGAGTAGTTTTGCATCATTAACGACTGGTAATTATACTTGTAACAATTCCAATGAATTATCCAATTAGCATTTTTCTGAAAGAACGTGACCGTTCTATCGTTCCGCTGTTTGAAAGTAGAATAAAATGTATGTGCAGATTCTCTACTTTTTTTTGGAATGTCGAATTTCTGTTTTTAATTAAATATCATTTGAATGTTGAAATACAGTATTTCTATTAAGTAAATATTGTTTTTAAAATAGAAATTGGTATTAGGAGAAATGACATGTTTTTGTTTTGTTTTTTTTTTGATTCAATGAGAAATTGGACAATTTATATGAAGTTTGACTGAAGTGATTATAATTGACTGACGTTGCACTGAGAAACAACACAAGGGTTATTGCGACGGACCTCATAATTTTGAACTGCGGTTGAGTAACAAGGACGCTGGTTCCTCCCTCTCCAAACTCCCATATCACACCAACAGGAGGACTTGGGACATCGACCAGGTTTAACGTGCATCAGCCCCCTGCATGGCAAGTCTGCAGTGATATCAGAGCTGGAACCCATGACTTGACGAAAATAATGTCGGTTGTGAATCCGTGACCATGACCACTAGGCTACCACAGCTACCGAAGTTTTATTGAAATTTAATGTTTCCATGACCATAACCTTTTTATTTATTACCCAAATTTCACAATTCTTGTCGTACCTAAAAGCTAAATGTATCTCAGATGTATTACTGTATTCCCTTTTTGACATGGCCGAAATCTTTCGACGCACTTTTGGCAACACGCGACTAATCTGGATAAGCCGTGGAAAAAGAATTTTAGTGGTTGTTGCTGACACCAGACTTTTACGGCAACTTACCGGTGGTCAGAAAGGAAGTGATGCCCTATGAGTTGCTCTTTCATCTTAAGGAACCTGTGAAAATGGCAACGTAAATGACGCCTCCCTGCTCAAACACCATTTTTGTGCGGTATGGGAACTGGGAGAAGAATTCTGGTAGCTGTTGCTGACACCAGACTTTTATGGCAACTTTCATGAAGTCGTCCGAACGAAAGTGGTGCCCCTTAAGGTGTTTTTTCTTCTTTAGGAAAGTGTTAGTCTTAATGTGCAAGGTTGGTGCAATGATGCCTCATTGCTTCAACCTCATTTTTGTGTGGGTCGCCATCATCTTCAGTTCTCAGCACACCAATGATACTTTGGAAAAACAAAAACAAAAATGCCTTACTTTGAGATACTAAGAGCTCCGAATATCGGAATGCAGTTCAAAAAAAGTAGTGGCTATGAAGGCATTACTTTTTTTATTATTATTATTAAACCTCATATTTTACCTCAGAACAATCTATACGTATTTATGAGGCTTAAAATAATTCCGAGTAGGATTGTATGGCTTCTCAATGAATTTAGGTTTTACTGAAAAAATCCTTCCATTCTCATTAACTTCTTTGCAACGGACATGTATCACAGGCGGTACAAGATGTATGTTATTTGTAGCTGTCGTATGCTAAATATGGTACACCTCGATATGTTGATTTTATGTCATATAAAATCAACCGAGTTGAAGTTGAGTCGGCATCTTGTTACCCGTCTCTTCTGTCATCTTAAAGCTTACTCTAATCACGTGATCTGAATTTCTACTGAAGATCAAGCACAGAGAAAGAATTAAAATATTCAATTATATCCAAAACATATGTTGTTAATTATTCCTCAATAAAGTGGGATGCTCATCCATATTCGAGAGTACTAACAATTTATATAATCTATCGAAGAATGGATCTTTCCGGAATATGATGTGAGTATTTGCGCAATGGCCTCGACAGTGTTGAATCCTAATCTCACCACAACTGCTATACACGCCAGAAGACTTCCGCGCATATCATATAAACACTCTTCATATGTTACTGTAACTTTATTATTCTTCCTCTCTCTCTATCCTCTATTTCTCCTCCTCTTCTCTTTCTCACTTCACCTCAATTTATATCTGAACTTTAACCCGCCTGAACCTACAGTTACAGAATATTAACCAAACTCGAAATATATTTTAAAATAGCAGATGGCATAAATATTTCTGATTTCACTATCCTGAAAAGATCAACTCTATGATAAGGAGGATTTATTGACTATCGGTTTTGCTTATATAAAATGTTTTTTTTCTTCTTTTTAACATTCTTGTTGGATAATTTGAATGGTGATTTTCAGATTCTTAGCAGCTTTCAAACGATGTATCGGTAACTTATTTGCAAAACAAGAAAAGTAAATGCTTACAGGGTCTCAGGATCCTTAAACTTTAAAATTTTTGATTGTTTTTGAAGAAAAAAATATGTTAGATTCTGTCTATTTTGAACATTTTGGTGATTAAAGCTTATCGATACTACTAAAACTTTCAGATTTGTCGAGAAGAAACCAAGTTCTGTTTAAATAGATTATTGTTGTGTTTTCCAAATTTAACTTCAATTTTTCTTAAATAAAAAAAAATTTAGCTTGCGCGTAGGATTTCTATTTATCATATTATTTTGAAATTTCATACTCACGTTCATAGTAAGCTTCTTTATGACTTATATATCTATCTTTAAACACATTATTAATAGAAAAAAATATATGGATTTTTTCTTAAAATTTCATAATTATTTAAATAATCGTATTAAAAGTTGTTTTTCTTCTTTTCTCTAATTTTTTTCAAAAATATGTACAACCTCATTTTTCAATTAAATAACATCACTATGCAAATTTTGATCAATCTTCAGAATCCTGAACACCGTAAAATATTGATTTTAGTAATTATGAAAAAGAGTGTCCCATTTATATTTCTTCACAGCTTTTTAATATTTAATATTACACGAAAATATAAAAAAAATATTGTAAATATATGGCTATTATAAGGTAAATGTTTCAAGTTAATATTACGGTTCATGGGTAAGTTATATCAGTTTGATATATGACGTTCTTTAGCATACACGGATAATAATTTACAGCCATGAGGCCCCTTAATGAACATTTCAACTCTGTTAATTCATTAATGCATATAATATATTTAATTTTTCATCCATGTTTTAACGCCAAATAGATTTAATATTTAATTTACATCTTATCTATACATATCCATTTTTAAAACTCTGTGATATGTAAGGGTATAAATATAAATCTACATACTATAATTATTGAACTTACATGGTTCAGATAAAAATTACTTATTGAATGAATGCCTTTATATCTCACGAATACAATATGAGAAACGAATATATATAGTATAACCATTTGAGTTTATAATTAACATTGCTATAATTTTCTATCTGAAAAAAAATGTTCTGAATGCGGATCGTATTCATAATAAACCCTTATTATAATTAGAATGATTGCGATTAAAAACCTTCTCTGATTGAATGTCAAGTATACGAGAATGATTTTATCGACTGATTTTCAAACTGGTATAACTATTACTGGAATATGCTATTAATAAATTATGTTTATATCCATTTACTTTAAGTTTTTTTAATGCGGCCATATTTGTTTATAGAGACAAATAATCAATGCATTATTAGATTACAAATTATTTAATACGACCTTTCAACTTTTATATTAATTAAAATATAGAAAAAAATAGTATATTTTGTGCTTAATATTCTTACGAATTAAGTTATATCTAATTAGGTAATCAGTATATTGAGCTGTCTCATCCGATGACGTATGATTGATATTGTGATGACGTAGAATTGATCTCGTATGATTGATCTGAACCACGGATCAAATGTCGAAACGGAAATTTATGCTGATTTATCATTCTCTCAATTTCTGCACTAAATCGCGAGAGAACTTTAAGCGTCAGTTCTATTTATTGTGTCCATTTCTTCTCTCATTGAGTCAGATGGAATCAGGAGTTAAACTCGTTATTTTGTTTGAACGTCACAGCTCAGAAAACTCGCGATATTGAACAAAAAAATTATAGCACCTCTTTGTTATTTTATTTATTTTATTTTCAAATCTTAAATGACTTATGTAAAATTAGTTTCAGAAACATTTTGTTCACATTTACAATAAACTGAAGGGATTTTTTAATGAATAAACACATCAAATGCTCGTGTATGAATGCATATTTATATTGGATATTTAGTAATTTTTTTTGAAAGAAACTGAAGTTAATGAATTATTATTTCATAAACTAACTTCATAAAATTGAATATGTCTTGATTTTAATCGTCTCTGCATCTAATTATGAATTGGTTTCCGATTTTTCGTAGATTATTAAATTTTTGAAGCAAATTTAAATTTATTAAAATCACAATAAAATTATATTTTAGTTTGTAACGGGCTCTCGTACATTCCCCTCTTCAAATAACTTTTTGGATTATTTTATGACGTTATTTGATTTTAAAAACTTCGCTTTGTAAATAAACCATGATTTATGTAAATAAGCATTGATATATATATATATATATATATATGGAAGTGTAGTAAATAATAATCTCACATTCCTTTATTTACGCATTAAACAATTCAAGGATTAAAGATTGTTAAACATTGCAGCTCTTTCCAAGCGACCCAAGAATCAAACATCACATCTAAAGTGTAGTGGACTCAAACCTTTAACACTGGCTGCGGTCACGCAATGCTACAAGTTTCGCTTTTTTTAAACATGAGCAATACGCAACATGGAGAGCTGCACGAAAATTTTGAAAGGTCATCTGCACTTTCGAACGTAAACGGCAAAGAATAAAATGACACGGTATTTATTGACTTCTCGTGATATGTGCAAAGTATTCCAAATGACAGTTATGAGTTTCGTTGGAAGCAGAGAAAAGAGATTGGACGTCTAGTTAGAAATGTTCGTCTAAAAAAGTGTTATGGAGCCTCTAGCTAAGCGATGTTTCGGTGGAATTAATTTATATTTCACTAAGTAAGTTATGAGCGCTGATAAATTCGGTACTAATGTGTTGAAAGTTGTTTTTGTAAATGAAAGGGAGCATAGAGGGTTTTAGGAAAATGACATTTTTGAAATATTTCATCTTTTATTCGGTGCAAACCTATATTATTTAATGGTTAAAACCAAAGGTAAAGATCAATATTCAATTTTCTTTCTGCGTATTGTTATATTTTCTACTACTTGTACAATTATCCGGAATGAGAAGCACTTGGTACATATTTTATTTTTAAGTTATTAAAAAATCATGCTTTAAAATTCATTAGTGATTTAAGAGTACTCAAGTAGTATATGTACACCCAATTCTGTTTTAAGAAGAACATCTTTTACATGATTTTGATTTAGCACAAATTAGGAAAAAATTTAATTCTCTTTGTATACGACTTATTTAGATTTAACACAACACGATCCAATTTCTAAGAAGAAAATTTAGTTTTAATTTTATTTTTATAATTGCGCCATTGCAGACAAGGAATGTAATGCGATTTCCATTTGTGAGAATTCCCCGAATCTTATAACTTCAATGTAGTATTTTGTCTGCTTTTGTCCTCATTTTGAGTTTGATGTTCAAAGTGAAAACATCTGCATCACTTGCTTTGATTTAACTGAAATTTTTCAGTCATATCAAAACAAGTGTAAAAAAAAATATGTTAAACAAATGGTTTCCCCTAAACACAAAAACGATGAGAACACACAAGCAAGCCAACGATTAAATCTTTATTTCTTTTAAAATTTCATCTACGTTTTGATCACATATCCAACAAGAGGTAGGATATACATATTAATTAATTTTGCGTAAAAGGAAATAAATGGAATGTCGTATAATTCACCTGTAACAAAATCGGAAAGGTATTGTATCATTTTTGCTAATTTCTTAAGACTAGAGCCAATTTTCTATTCTTCCATCGATTCAAAGTATTTTTTACACAAATTTCTTACTCGTATTCTTTGGGAACGTATCAATCGAGTAAAAACAGAGTTAAGTGTATATACATTTCGTAAAGTTTTAAAGTATTTTTTCTTATGTTTCTTAGTAATAAATTTTTAACCTCAACTTTATTTTAGCAAAGAGAGAGAGAGAGCGTTGCTGGGGTTTAAAATATGAATATTTCTTAATCTAAATTTTTCGAAGTAAACATCTTGGAAAAACTTGAAATTTCACACTTAACTATCAGCTATTTGATACTATGGAGACAACCTCGTAAAATGCATATTTGCATTTTGATTGCCTATCTGTAAAATTTCCATGAAAGGAATAGATGATTAGCATACATATGCAAAATGAATGTTATTTGCAATTTTATGTAAAAGTATATAAGATAAGAATAAAACCTAAACTTTATATGTTCTCATGATACTCATGTAGAATGGTATTAAGTATGTTAATTCAGTTCCAAAATGAATTTTCAGCTTAAAATGTTTTTGAATTTATGAAAGGAATGCAAAGTTCTTTCTGTCTAACATATAATCATGGAAAATGCAGTTGAAATCTTGAACCAACTTTTATTGAACTTCATATGCCATTACACATGCGTCTAGACCGAGTTTCTACTTTTTCAAAAAACGTAGCTGAGGAAAATGAAAGTTGTTGCCAATTCACTTAAATGAGAAATTGATTATTCATTGTAATGGGGAGGACTTAAAACATTGATCAGAGAAACGAATTATATTCAAACTGTAATCGTTTCTTTTAATCCAGTTGAGATGTATGACCGTAATGAGTTCATCACGATTTCATATATTATTTTACAACTTGATATAAATTGTAAATATTCTCATATCGTATATTTCGCATATTTCTGAATATAAGCCAATCTATCTATAGGACGAGAGAGCGTTTTTTCTTTTTCTTTTTTTTCTTTTTGTATTTCGAAAATCTACCCAGAATTCAAATTCTGTATATAAGTGGAAATGAAACATTTTGTATGAAGAGAGCAAATTCTAGCATGGAAAGCCTTGAAAGTGATGATGATATGCATCCGGACATTCCAGCGAGTGAAAGTGAATTTGATGAATGATTCGGATCCTTGCATTCTGACACAGACTTTAAAGTATTCATATGACATTTTATTTTAATTAAAGGTTGCATTCAAAACACCTAAAATGCCAGTAAGTAAAAAGATTGAAGTAATACTCCTCTTTCATTTTTGTTTTTAAATGCGCCTTATCTACAGTATTCTATTATTTTTTTCTAGTGTACCTTTTGATACTTCTCCTTTAACAGGGAGCAGATTTTGCCAACATAAGATTTTTCATTTTGCCTAGACTCAACAAACCAGTAACATAAACCCATCCGAAAATAGTACATCTCATTTTCATTAAAAGAAGTATGACGCCTTTTCTTCATTAGCTAATTATACTGTCATTGCTCCTACTACTTAAACAGTCAATAAATACTAGACTCCAATTGAAGGCATGTAAGAACAAGATAAAATGCTTTACTTATCTCTGAAGTAAAGTTACGTTCTCTCTCGAATACCACTTAACTCATCATTTCTAAATAAGAATCAACTAATAACCTCTTAGCTTACAAATTCACTCATTTTGATTCAATCACTTCACACAAACAGCCGATTTTTGTCTAGGTACTTTCACAAAAATTCGCTTCAATCCTAAATATTATCTCTATGATGCTTTAACACAACTTATGATTACAAATCACCCTGACATTATCCACTATCTCCATTTTCCTTTCAATCTTATTTCATTTATATATCATTATCTTTTACTCGATTTGCTGCACTTCATATCTTCATCTTATTTACTTAATCACGTTTCATTTTGGTTGAGAAGAAATTGTAATTTTATACAATTCAATTTACTATAAAGTCCTCGAGATTAGTGAAGAGAAATTCGTGAATAGCTCAACGTCACAGAATTAAAATTTCGCCTAGAATTGTATTTTTTACAAATTCCAGATGTGTATAGTATTATCATGTAAGATAATAATAATGATGATTAATCGTACAATGCGCGGCGCTAACGAAAAAGTATCTTTTTTGCAAACTAGTAGTTCCGTATAAAATGTACTTTAGTTTGTAAATGTACTTTCTAAATTAAGTTTTTGTTCAGTTTTCTAATTCAAACATTTAAAAATTCTACAAAAAAATCAAGAGCTTTTGATAAATATTATAAGAAATTTCATTAGTATTTAGATTCTTTCTCATTATTTTATAAGTACACAAACAAATTAATTTTTAAGAATTTTCAGTAAAATATTTTAAAATTCCAATGTATAAACATGTGTTTTATATTTCTTATTATCAAAAGTAAAAATTCTTCAAAAAATTTAATTGTTTTTGTACCCTTTTTACCTACCAAATAAACTTTCTTTATACTACCAAGAATGAATAAACTCGCTCTGTCAAATATGAGTTATTTTTTAAAACAGTGTACAGATATATGTACAATTTAAATAGTATAAGATCACTAAATATGTATGTCAAGTCACTTTTACTTAAGATAAAATGCTAAAATTCAATGAATCTGTGTTGCAAAAATGTTTGTTATATTTTTAGATTTTGATTTACGAAAATTTTATCACAAAAGTTCTAACAAAACTAATAACATGTAAAAATATTTTTGATGCTGCTTAAATTGTCTTTCCCTACAGACGGATCAGTTTTTTTTTTTATATGAGAAAAATTTGATCAAGAAAATTTTAATTTACAGTCACAAACAATGTGATTCATATTAAAGAAAATGATTTTCTGAAAGTAGTTCATTTAACTGGATACTCGCCCTTCACAATAACCCTACAAATCTTTATCTCAAAGGTACATCAAAGCAAATAACCCTTTTCCTTCAGAAGGCTTACAACAAGACCGTGGGTTTGCAAAACTTTCTCAGAGACTCTAACAAAGTTGTCTTAAGTGTCAAAGCCCTGGATACTTTCGAATTATCAAAACCGGGAGAGAAAAGAGAATACTTTTCCGGAAACGCCGCCATTTAATGGATCCTTGAAAGGATAAGTGTGAAAATGTTGGGCTGTCCACTGCGAAAAGGTCTTTGTCAGACGCACCTGTAAAAGTGCACGCGAATAACTTAGGGGGTTTTAATTAGGCCCTCTGGTATAGAGGGTGGTGTTTAAGGACGCAATCCCGGCTCGCAACCCCCTGGGCACTTGAGGGTACTGGATTAAGGAGAAGCGCCGTTTGAGGCCTTGGTGATAATTAATTACTCAACAACAAATTTGGTTTGTGGAACGAATGAAAAGGCAATTGTTGCTGGGTCATGGGGACTTTGCCAAGAGTGAGAGAAAGGATTTTCGTTTTGGGGTGTTGCTGCGGGGGGATTTGTTGGACCCCCTTTGCACTAAATATTTGTATCGATTTCGCAACTTTCCAGAGAGATTAAAAGGTTTTGGAGGTAAATAGAAGAGCTTTTGTGATTGTTTGGAGGAATGAGATAGATTATGTATGTGTCGAGCCACCAGATCTGTGGTAGATTCAAAAGCTTAAAATGCCACAGGAGCTAATGAAGAAACATCATGTTTAATTAGGAGCTATTTCGTTTCATCGTTGAGCGACAAAGGAATGTTTTTACCCTTAAAAGCGCTGAAGTAAAAGAATCGAAATCAATTAAGTCAACAATAATTTTGAAACCATTTTTTTTCTACTTGTGTAAACAAAGAATTGAAAAATAAACCATATTTTCTAATATTAATAAACGCTGTTAAGTATCATATTTTTCTTAACTGACGCTATAGTCCCGGATTCTCCCTTGCCTTCCTTAGAATTCCATTCCATGGCTTCCTGTTCTTGACCAAGGTTTTCCACTTTGTCAACTTAATAGTTTTCAAGTCTTTTTCCGGGCAGTCAATCCACCTAAGTTGTGGACTTTCCCATTTTCAGGTTCTAATTGGCTTAGCCAGAAGAAAATATTTTTAATGGCTCGATTATCATTTAATCTTATTAAATGTCCTGAGCATTTAATCCTCCGTATTGCTATAAATTTAATAGTATCTGGCTCTTTAAGCAGTGTGTAAATTTCAGAATTGGTTCTTCTCCAATAATTATCACATTTAATTCCACCAAATATGCTTCTTAAAATTCGTCTTTTAAATATAGCAAGAGTCTCTTTATTTTTCTAAGTCAGATCATATTACATCCAGTATTAAAATTGGATAATTGCAAAAAAAAATGATAAATTATAATTCCCTCTCTAGAAAAATGTCAGCTTTCGCATATATATATATATATAATCTGATGCTTCATCTGTTTCAATATTGTTTGTTTTTCTCAACCATATTTCTACCATTACCTACATTTATACCATTACCATATTAGGCATCCTGTTGAAATTATATTCTATAATAGCAGCCTTATTTCTCTTTGTAAGTTCTCTTTATGTTCTAGTTACCTTACCATTTATTGTAAAAATTGCGGACTACTGGGTATTACAGAAGAAAAAATGTTTGCTTCAATGTTAACTGGTGTTCAGTGAAATATAAGTTAAATTTTGTATTACAATATGGATTAATGTTAAGTATATCCTCCTCCTAAATTCCTCATTCTCATAACTGTGCTCTAATCCAGTTAAAACTTTGCTGAGAATTCGTGTAATTCATTTAATTATTCTATTTCAACTGCATTTTTAACTACAGAAACTGACTCAGAAGACTTCTAGAAACAGATGAATTGAACTTGCATTAGAGCTTTACAGTTAGTCTATTCGTGACTGACCTCATAATTTTCAACTTTGCTCTAGCAACAAGGCGACATTGGAGATGCCACTTAACTCTCCATAATTTCTCAGCACGTAACGTGAGGATTTTGAGAATGTGATCAATTTAGCCTGCAGCGGCATTTAATATTTCACTAAGCTCTGGTGACATTAAGTCCAAAATTTTCAAGTTTCCGCGCTCTAAGCCACGATTCCACTAGTTGTAGTCCTTATATGCATTGAAAATAAACAAAACATTAATTTATATAACTGCATTTCGCTATTTTATTTTATTTGATCGTAAATGGGAATAGTTTTAGAATATTGAATTTATTTTTCGTATAGTATCATTTTTTCTTGTGATATTAATTGCAAAGTATACTGCATTACTTGATTGTACATATATATATATATACACAATAAAGAATCACTAATATATCGTAAGTATGTGATCTTCAGGAACTTGACTGGTTGAGATGTTATTTTTTAATAAATGGATCGTAGATGCTGTTCATTTGCACATAAGTCGTGATCATAAATCTCAAATAAGAAAATCCCTGCTTATTGTGTAATTTTCTTCATTTTTTGTTTGAAAACTTTTTATTAATTTTTAAAGCTTCTTTTAATAATTTTAAAAAATCACTTCTTAAATTTCTTAATAATTTTAAAAAATATCTTAATAATTTTTAAAAAATCACTTCTTTCCAAAATTTAAGATTTTTTACAGATACTTAAATAAATTTTTAAATTAAGTATCTTGTCATAAAATCTTATTTATAATTGTATATATTTCATCCTTTAATTTTTTCCCTAATTCTTAAGGTCTTTAATTAGTGGTCATTTTCAGTCCATGGGATTATTTTCTCGATATTACAATATTTTCCTGAAAAACTACTGATTCAAATTAACAGCTCTATAATTTCAAAGATCCGTTTTCAATTTATAGTCAAACTGAAAAATTCGCGGTAATGATTAAAGGGAGGGGGGGAAGGCTTGTGTGTCTGCAGCATTTGCAGTTAATTTTTTGACAACTATATATATATATATATATATATATATATATATATATATATATATATATATAATCTTAATTTTCTTCATCAGTTCTCTGTAAATGCATTACATGAAAATTGCATATAATTATCTAATCACACTAAATTTTGTGACGGTATCCTATTAACCGTCTTGTCTGTCCTCGTAAATTTTAATCACAAGATCTAAGTGTCAACTTAAGTTCAAGCACAGACCAATTAATTAAAATAGTCATTTATATGCAAAATGTATAAACTTACTTGTCAAATAGAAGAAATGCTCTCCACATTTAAGTTCCTCTACGAGAGTGATAGTAAATTCTATAATATATTGAAGAATACGCTTACCGGAATACGATGAGGTTACCTCCTTCCATTGCTCCATCAGTGTTGAAGTCTAATACCACCAAATCCTTTATATACACCAAAAGACTTCCGCGCACAACACACTAACACCGTTCCTTTTTTTTTTTTTTTTTTTTTTTGTTACCGTAGCCTTTCTTTTCAATTCAATTCGCAGTCTCTTTAATACTTTTTGATTATCACTCTACTCCTAAAGATTGCTTAATTTTCTTTACGTTTCACTGGATTGGGAATTTAAATATAATATCAAATGAAACCCCCACATGTTAGTCGAAGCGAAAAATTCGCAAATAGCTCATGTTACAATTTTAGTATGACAAATGTGACTTTTTTTATCACCGTATAATGTATACAAATGAATTACTTCATTTAGTGTTATAAAAAGCTTCAAATTTGTACCAATAATACTTCATTTTTCATTCACTATCATTAGAGCAACCCAAAATGCAGCTATTCCAGCCCATATCGTAAGTCGGATAAATATTTAGATAACCCCGTGTTGTGAGAGAGAAAGACATTAGGCAGTAAAGCTAATCTTACTACTAATCTGTCGATACTGATCAGAGAGAGAAACCAATCTACGAGTCGGTAACTATGCCCCGGGAAAAGAAACCCATCAAAAAACAAGGCACTTTCCCTGTGGTAAAGACATGCTACACAATCGCTTTTGACAAGAGTAGATAGTAATGAAATGGTCCGTAAATAATTTGTATTTCTAAAAACTGCAACATAAACGTCTTCAGGAAAAGTAACATGGACGGGTAATAGGATCATTGCATGTTGCTTTAAGTAGTGCGAATTTGATGAAACGTAATTTCTTCGACAATCTGTCGAAACGAATTCTTTCCTTAAGCCTAATTTCAATAAAATAAATCGAGCACGATGTTTAGAAGAAGTGTTTAAATGAAATCAATGCTCGTAAACGAATAGAAGCATTATTTTGACGTGCAATGGCCATAGAAAGGCTCAAATTAGATGTGCAATTGTATGTTAAACTGGTTTGCATTAATATAATATTTGTTCCCACAGTTTGTTATTTAATGTGTAATGTTCTAATTTAAATGTGACTTAGCATAACAAAATGAACTAACTGAAAAATGTAACTAATATTTGTTGATAGATCTCCATTATTCTTACATTTATCGATTTCCAAATATCGTTAATAACACCTTTTATCAGGATATGTTTTTATTCCGAATTTATATATATTTTTATAAAAGCAGTATTTTGACATTCTTTCCATGCTGAGCCTTATAAGTCTTTCTTCAATTCCCTTATTATTTCTTTTAAGAATATATACTTTAATAAAAAAAACCTTACAATGCTTTAATATTTTCATTTTTTTTTATTTTACCGTTAAAAAGTAGGATCTGAATTAACGCGACAGCCTAATTTATGAAAATCTGATGTATGAAAATACATTGAATTAAATTATTAATTTTAAAATTGTAATCAAACGTTCCACGACATAGAGAAAAAACATTCGAAACGTGGTTTTTAGCATTCTGGTACTCTTTCCTCTATATCTACATAATCCTCAGTGATGATATTTTCCTCATTGTAAAAAGAGGTTATTTTCTATACAATGAATTTATTTTTTCCTAATAGAAATTCATTAATTCATATCCATAATGTTTGTATAACAGTTAAAGGAAACTTGAATTATAAATTTTAAAAATTTTAAATTACATTAAGTTCAAATTTTGAAATCATAATTAAGTCCGGCATGTATAGAAAGTAACGTTTACGAGGACTGCAAATTTTTAAAGTAATATATACAGCAAATTTTATACAATATATACCTAAAATAAGTACACTACTTACAAATATAAGTCTATGTAAATGTAAATCTTGATAATTAATTGCTCATATGTAATTATTATATACTAATTCGAATTACATACAATTATAACTTTTTGCCAACTACATGAAACGTGATTAGATAAATTAGACGAATATAACAAGTGTAGTGAATAGAATTAAATGTAGTGATATGTAAGCAAAATAAGAGAATGTAGGTAGAGGATAGCACGGCGTGTGCTGATAGATGTTGAAAATTGATAACATCATGAAACTAATCTTTTATATTGATAGCTGTTGGAAGTGGTCCATGATCAGAGTAATAAAGATATTTTCAACTACAATCGAGAAATGCTTAAATCAGAACGAGTGATTTGGTAAGCTAAGACCATTATTTGAACTAAAACTAGGATTATACGTTTTGAAAGCAATTCAAGAGCATTAACATTATACGTTACATTCTTAGGAGTAGAACCTTCACTCACGCAATTGTTCTTAAAACTTAAAAGTTCAAAATATATTTTCATTTCATGTACATTTACTGAGATACCCAACCGTGTACTTCATTAATCTTCTGCATTACATATTGCGAATTTAAAAAAAAAAATACTTTTGTGTATAAGTGATTATTTTCCTGTAAAGAAATTCTGTGTTACAATAGCAAATTTAGAATAGTTACATGCATAATATATTTACAAATTTTTTTAAAAAAAATTAGCATAGTTACAAATTCAAAAAATTAGTTAAATATTGAAAAAAATTAAATTCTTCTTTTCGTGCTGTATATGAGGTATTATTATTCTTAATACATTACAGTCATTTTAATTTTTAGTGCTAGTTGGAAAGAGAGATAGTAATCGTTCTTCGCACAGATGAATTCTTAAAACAAAACCGTATGGAATAAATTGTCGGAAGGAAAGCATATACAGGGGGTGGACAAAAATATGGAAACACCTTGTAAAATGCATGTTTGAAAAGAAAGATTGATTTTAATGAAATATGTAGGTGGCGCTGGCGTTTTTGACTACTAACGCCACCTATACAACTTCGTAAATGTGCTAAACAGTTCAGTTGTTGTCGGAGTACTGTTATGTGAGGTTGTCATTGCATTATGTCAGAGTTAACAGACTTCGAACGTGGGCAAATTGTTGGAGCACGTATGGTAGGTGCTTCCGTAAGCAAGGTAGCCGAGGTGTTTAGTGTTTCAAGAGGTACTGTATCGAAGATTTATTCCGCATATTTGAAAAGTGGAAAAACATCATCTGCTAAATCACAGCGCGGACGAAAGTGTGTGCTGAGTGATCGTGACAGACGATCATTAAGGGCAATTGTGACGAAAAATAAGAAGACCACAGCTGCAAAAGTTACTGCTGAAATGAATGTTGTGTTACAGAACCCTGTGAGTACCAAAACAATTAGAAGGGAGCTTCATAAACAGGGAATTTCTGGCCGTGCTGCAATTGAGAAGCCACTCATCAGTGATGCTAATGCCCGTAACAGGAAAAGGTGGTGTTTAAGTCATAAAGCCTGGACTATAGGGCAGTGGAAGCGTGTAATATGGTCTGACGAGTCTTCTTTCACATTGTTTCCCACTTCTGGCCGAGTTTACGTCTGCAGAACGCCATCTCAAGCCTATAATACAGACTGCTTGTTGCCAAGAGTGAAACATGGCGGGGGTTCTGTTATGGTTTGGGCAGCCATATCGTGGTTCTCTGCTGGCCCCATGATAACTGTGTCAGGGCACATGACTGCCAAGACTTATGTGAACATTTTGGCAGATCAAGTTCATCCCATGGTACAAACTTTGTTCCCCGATGGTGATGGTGTCTTCCAAGACGACAAAGCCCCTGTTCACACAGCTCACATTGTCCAGGACTGGTTTTCTGAGCACGAGGAGGATTTGTCCCATCTCCCCTGGCCACCACAGTCACCAGACCTGAATATTATCGAACCTTTGTGGTCTACATTGGAACGGAAAGTGCGTTCTCGTTATCCACCGCCAACATCGTTATCTGAACTTGCCACCGTTTTGCAGGAAGAATGGTATAATATTCCCTTGGCACACATACAGGAACTGTATTTATCCATTCCGAGAAGACTGCAAGCTGTTTTGGATGCCAACGGGTTTCCTACACCATATTAAGCAAAGAAACATGTTTTTTAAAAAGTGTTTCCATATTTTTGTCCAACCCCTGTATGTGTGTGACATAAAATGTGCGAGAGAGCTATGTGCAGTGGAGCGGTAAGCTTTCTAAAGCTATGGTTTCCTAGGAAAGCGGAGCCCTTATCTGGCTGCCGCGATGTTGCGGGGGGGGGGTGTCACTCAAATGTTGTCTATGTAAACCAGATTGCACAGTTTTCTAAACAGCGTTTAATACTTGGAAATCACGTCACTGGTTTGCATAAACAAATTTTTTGTGACGTCATCGCCTTAATATTACGACCGCTAGATAACGTCACCAGTTTTCTAGGAGAGCATAACTTTAGTGTAGGGGGAAACAGCAAAAAACTCGCTCAGAGCTTGAAATTAAAAATTTGTATAAAATCTCCTTATTTATACTTTTCCCAGTTCTTTTGTAAACAGTTTAAACATCTGAAACATTGTTTCTGATGATTTGTCAAGTGTTTGATTTATATAAAGTAACAGACTCAATGATATTCGTTAGATTTGGTCTGGAACAAAATCTTTTAATGTGATCCCGTAGTTTTCAATTGATTTCAAAAAATGAAACTCTGTTAGAAGTTCATCTTTTGAGCAGAGAATATTTGGAAAAAAATTGAGTATTTTGGAAAGTTCAGAAAAATGAAGATATCGAGGAATGGACACTCGAAAAAATAAATTCGGGAGGAAAAAATTTTTTAGCGGTAGGTGCGTATGGTTTCTTCCACACATCAGTGAAGCATCTTGAAAATTTGGAGTGATACGATGAATAGTGACAGACAAACTTAAACTCACTTTCAAATTTATGTAGCATATTAGTCCATTCAAAAACGTTTTTTAAGTTGACAGGGACTCAAAAATTATAATTCAAACTATAAAGTTTCTTTCTAAATGCTGGTAGGATTCTGTTTAATATCTTACACATACATTAATGAAAAATATTGAGAATCGACGGCAGTAAATAGTAACAAAAATTGCATAGCATATTTAATTAATTTTATTACTCCAAGTCTAATTATAGATTGAATTTTAGTTCAGTTTCATGCTTAATTTTATTTTATTCATTTTATCATTTAGAAATTATCACTTCTATAGCTAGCAAAAGTTTCTAGAGAATCTTCAGGAAAAATGTCTTAAAATACTAAATTGAATTCATGAAATTAATTAATACTTATAAAACAGAAATTTCTCATTATGATATATAACTAAATCTTAATTGTAGAGAGTTAAAAATCATGTTCTCTAATTGATGAAATAATTTAAATAAACTAATAATGAACAAACATGTAAGCGAATTAAATCTTTAATTAAAATTAGGCCTTTAGTTCTGTAATAAATCATTTTTTTAGTTTAAAAGTAACTCTCACTTATTCTCAATCTCATTTTCAGGAAGATTATGATACTAAAGTTGATTAAAGTATTGTTCGTGACATTTCACTTATAATAGATTTATTAATTGTTAATCCTGTTTATGAGTCAACTGATTCTTTTTCGAAATATTAAAGAGTTTTAACATAGAAGAAAAATAATTTACTGAAAATGAATTCTTATGAATTAAATTTTACACATTTTTAAATCAACATTTTAGCGACGAATAAAAATGAGTCTTGGCCCGTAATAACTAACATATTAAAGGTGCAAATTTTTAGCGCTATAAATAATCCAGAAAGTGATGTGTTTGCTTTGAAAAATGTCCCTCATTATTTTCTCGTTTACATTTGGTATCCCTAATCTGAATTAAATATTTGCTTGAAATATTTCAAAATGTTACCTGTACGGATTAAATAAATTAACTCAGTATTTTCTGAAAAAATTCATTTTCTAGAAGAAAATTTTAAGAAAGTTTTTGTTACTAATTAAGTCCGAGTAGAAATTTCTTAAAACTCATTCATGTTATTAAATATCGTTGTTTTTGTCATGAATAAGTTTTTTATCATTATTCTAACAATTATTTTGCATACAAAAAACGAAAAAAAAAAATATTTTGTTCATTCTGTCTAAATTAAATTGTTTTAAGTACAAACATAATTTTTTAACATTTGAATTCTAAGCAGACTATTCTGTTTTGTAAACATAATCGTTTATTTCTTGTTTTAAGAGCATAAAAAACCATTGTTTTTAAATCTCATTCTGGAAAGTTCTCGAAAGCGGATATTCTATTATGACTCTCGCTTCCGGAGAAAAGTGTATTCATAATAAGTCGTAAATTTCACTTTAGATGACACAGAACATGATGGTTTATGTGCACTTGCATTTTCAATCTGCAAAAGCATATGGATATCGCATGTTAATGTATTATGATGTTCAAGACCAACGTCTCTATAATCACTCTTGAATTTAAAACGAGTTTCCTAAAAAGTATAAATATTTATGTCATGTATTTTAAGCAGATTGAAGAAGTTAGTAGAGCTTTGTGTTTAAAGGAAATATTCGATCTGTGTTCTCGTATTTAGTACTCTGGTAGAAATGTATTGTAGAACATTTTCTGCTTTTCGTAATATTACTGAAAATATTCATTTTTGTTGGAAGGAATTCAAAAGTTCTTGTTAGAGAATAGCTTATGGTTAGGTTTTGTGTGTACTCATAAATATAATATTGTTGAATCAAAATTTAAATACTTATGATTCTGAGATATATCATACGAAATATTTATTGATATTTTTTTTGTTTGTAAAGTATTTAGAATGCAAATGACTCGTGAATTAGCGTTGAATTCCATATTTTATAAGAAGATTGAAACCTTATATTCACTCAGACTATCATTTTAGACATTAGGTGTCCATTTATTAAAATTAATGTCGTATAGATCTTAAATCTTATGTTAACAATATTTTGTTTATTATTACAAAAACACATTTCCTTTTATTCAAGATCATATTTTGTCATAGTTTTGTAATAGTTATAAAATATTATTGTTCTGTTGCTATATCAATTCGATTTACTTAAAAAGAGATGACTCGTACAAAACAGATTGTGTGTGTGTTTATGTTTCATTTGATAGGCATTATAAGCTGTTTTCATATCAAAATTTAAGAATATTTCTTGGTTATTTGTCTCCAGCTATATTCATCATCAGATTCTGTAATTATTTGCCAGTTGTAATTATGTATAATGATTAAATCAAAAAATAACTTTACGTAAATTTACTCAGACCAGAAAACTTATTTACTTCTCAAACACAAGAGTTCTATACAGGATATAAAAAATATTGAATAAAAAGGTATAAAAATTTCGGCCGTGGAATTATTGCTAAGACAGGAAATATTTCATCATCTTCTTGTGTAAAACAACAATCGTTCGTTATTTGGTACATGCAGTAAAGTATCGCAAAAACATCTGCATACAATTCAAAATTATTATTGTATTTTCAAAGGAACGTTTAATTTGATGTCTTGGAGGTACTGTAAATATTCAAATATAAACGTTGTTCATTTCCAACAGCACAAATTTGAATTCAAAAGAAACGTTTACGAGTTAATGTCTATAAAACAGAACAAAAGCTTAATTAAATATTTTTTGTCATGCAATAATTTATAATTCTTTTGTAACCTTTTTTATTTACTCAGTGTCATAAATACTGTTCAACGCACCTAAATGTTTTGCATTGACTATTGATGAATTTTATTTTTACTAAGGAGAGGAAGTAATGAATATCTTTAGTACAGGAAAGACAACTTTTACTGTAATTGAAAAAAAAAAGCGTTTATAACATTTTAATAAAAATAATCTCGAACATTAAACATTAATATTACTTCTTGGGGAGGAAAAGAAAAGTATATTACCTTCACCAGTTGTAGTATTCCTTAATTTTGTTTACGTGTATTTATTACGACTTGTATTTAAGATTTAAAATTTTTAGAATAATCTATCCTAGCTAATTTAGTTGTCGCTTATACCTTTTAGTTTTGTATTCAATTTGAAAATGGGCTCCATTTTTTGCCATCTCTTTACTATTAAATTACATAAATTAAGATTGGCATATTGTTTTAATTGTACAAGATGTTTCCAAAAGAATATCACAACTTTGAAAAGTTTTAATCACAAAACTAAAGAAGTTACATCAAATTTGGACAGATTGAATGAAAAATAACATTTTAAAGTTTATAAATGTCCAATGCGACCTTCGCCCAAAGCACGAAAGGTATGCAGAAGTACGATTCGATGGATTTGTTGCGGAGCAGATGATGACCTTGTAGTAATCAGAGCCCTGATTTATCTCCCTATGATTTCATTTCTTTGGAGATCCTTAAAAGATGAACAACCTCTGACTGAATTTTTCCCCACTCTACTGGCGAACACTGAGAAATTGAAAATGCTAAAAACTACAGCTTCAAACTGTAACACCGCAGAGTGTAATGTTAACATAATTTAAAATAGTGTTAATTTTAACATAATTTAGCCGAAAGGATTGTAACTACTTACTTGTTACTTGTAATAGTAATTCTTAAAAATTAGGATAGTCTTTCGTAAATCCTATATATATATCTTAACTGAGTACTCATCTTTCAGTTTTATAACTTATAAATAAAAAATGACTATAAAATCTGAACGCAAATAACATTTAAAGGAAGTAAACGAATTTCAGGAATAAGGGATAATGGTTTGTATTGCTTTGTCTCATTTATGGAATCGATCGATAATTATTGAACTTAATCATTTTTAAATCTCTTTAAGCACCACGGCAGGATAAAATAAAGAATTGCAATTATATTTTCAAAATAGAATTAATTTTTAGTCTCCAATGATAACATATATTAATACATTATAATAATGTATTCCAATGCGTGTCTTTATTAAAATATTAATTAATAAATGACTTTTTGTGAGATCATATTTTACTTGAAATGGAATTAGATGTAACCCATTTGTCATGACTCTTCTACCATTATTATTAACAATGTTTAGAAAATGACCTAACATATTAGAATATGTTTAAAAAAAACTGTATAGTTAATCTACGTTGGTACATTTGTGTAGGAATGGAAGAAATATGGGCTGTATTGAAATTTTTAAAAAGATATTTCAATTTTTCCGCACATATATGTCGCTATTCGTTTTCGGTTTTCGATTTTTTTTTTTTTTTTCCGCAAAAGACATTCCGTGACATGTCACATCTTCTTCGGTCCTGAAAACGTCTTGACGTGAAAGAATTTTATTTCATTCGGAAGGATGTTTTCAAAAGTTACATTTAGGCCACAGGTGCGCCACCCAACGGTTGCAAAAAGAAACACCCTTCCAGGCATTACGTGGATAGAAACCATTGACTCGCTACATAATTCAGTTGCTCTACGACCAACACGGTATAGCCATATACCTCTTTTTATTTACGAAGTTCTGAGTATTTATGAGCAGACCCGAGAGGCTAGGGTAAAAAAAAGTCAACTCTTTCATCGATTAAAGCTCCAAGGAAGGAGAAAAAATTGAAATCGCAAATGACACTAAGTTCTGAAGAAAAGTTAAGTCTTCCGTTACTTTTTCCTTTTTTTTTTATTACCAGCTACTTTGCCATTTTTACTTTTTTTTTTTATCCCTACCCTCCTTTCGTTGTTTTTCATTTTTTTTCTCTACTGCCAAGAATCCTTTTCAGCTTAGTAAAAGCATAAATAAGTGCCTTCGAATGGTCTCTAACACGACATGGTGGACATGCTTAGCTTAATTGCTATTTCTAGGGACAGTCAACATACAAAGGCTTAAAAGAAGTATGACGAGCACTTCTATCAAAACACGCTTTGTAAAAGATAGTTTTTTTATCGCTTGATGTGGGCGGTTTTATGTATTAACTTAAATGTTTCTGGGTGAAGACATATGGAAGGTTTTCGGTGTAGATGTTCTGAGTTTCTGTAATCCTTCTGGGTACGTGAATAATTCATCAGAAGCCACTGCTAAGATTTACTTTTTCAGCAATCGCGCTTCATTCACAAGGATTAAGAGCTTCTGTAAAAGAGATGAAAATCAACTGTCACTGTATTCATTAATTATTTTTGATAGTTTGGGTTCTTTATCATCATTTATCTATGTGTTGTTTGAGCTGATAATTAATTGTTTTAATCTGCATTATGTGAGTATTAAAAACACATATAATTACATTTCAATAACTGCATCAACTAAACTTTAAGAATATTTATGAAGAGCAATTTTTCTTTTGCACAATTATCATGTACTATCAATGCTCAAAATTTTAATAACTAACCGCTATTAATACTCATGTTTATTTATAATTAGCCTTTATCTAAATTTCTGTTTGTTTTCTAAGTATTTCTAAAGATGTGGTTACAGCAAAATTTCCTTTTAACAAATAACTTTTTTTCAATGTTCATATGAGATCGTGATATGTAAATTCGAGTTGCGATGTTCTTATCTGTTTAAAATACGATTAATTTTTAGATTATTTCTATGGGTAAAATTAATTCATATTAAATATAAATGTGTTTTATTTACTTTGAGAAAATTCCATCTATCACAATCACCATGCAAAAAATTGCATTTAAATTCTTTAAGAACATCTCGAATATCGACAATAGATCATTATTAGACATTTCAAATTATAATCCTGATTCCAATATTGAAAGACCACGAAATACCTTTCTTAACATTTAATTTTTAATGCAGATTTACCCCTCTCTAGTTCAGCCTCCGAATTACTGATATGATACGCTGTTACCTCATTGGCTGGGAGCATAAGTTACGCGAGAGCATATCATCTCCTGCCTAGCCACCAAAGGTGTGCTATCATTCAACTTAATTTTCTCTGTTTAAACCTCTTAAACAAAATATGTTTTTTCAATTATCCTTTTTTTTCTTTTAAATTGTTATGTAAATTTTCTCTGTTGATATGATAAAATATGCAGTTCTGGGCAAATCGAAACCGAATTTGGAACAAAACTCTACCAGACTTGGTGATTAAAATTTGCGATTGTTATGTGCTCCTGGAAATCTATCAACCAAATTTCAAAGTAATATCTGTGTATTACTGTTTATAGACCATGAACAAATTCTGTAGAGCTCCCTGAATATGAAACATTTTCGAAGGAAATCGTGAAAAAATTAAACTTTACAAAAATTAAACATATACATAGTCACCAAAATAGTTTTAATTTTAAAAAAATATTTAAAATACTGACTATTACTTTCTTTACTTCTTAAATTCAGAGAAAAGCAGAAAGAACATTGTCTCCAAAAGTATGTTTTACAGTCTCCTTCCTCAATCTTGTAACCGTGTCTGATTTAAGAAAATTGGATTTAAATTTTTGTAAAAATCAAATTAAGAGTTATTTTGCGTTATTTCGTTATAGAAATATGAGCATTATCTACATTTTGTGCCGTATTTAATATGATATGCTTTTTGAAATGTTGTTTTATTTTATAAATTAAATTCTTACTATAACCTACAGTTCTCTGTATAACTATATATGTTTGTATGTTATTATAATTAAGCGTAAGACAAAAAGTAGTCGAATTGAATTTATATTAACCTTTCCTCCTTTAATATTATTTGATTAATCTTTCATCAAAAAGATTTTAATTCCGAATGATTAAATTTGTTATTGTGCTTGGAAATGTAATTTAAGACAATTATGTTGCTTGTTTTCAGAATGATAACGAGTCTTTTTTTTTTTTTCTAGCGAGTTCACGCTTTAATTTTTTAAATTTATGTAAATAAATAGGAATTTAAATGAGTTGCATCATCTGGGTTTGCAAGCTTAATCTCCATACGATTGAGATTATAAACGGCAGACTTACACATACAAACTGCGCTTTCATCAAGCACTCATATGAGGTTCTTATAGATGAAATACTTGGTTTAAAATAGAATTAAAACATTCTGTGTAGAAGAGTATGTAAGTTATTGGATTCCCATTGGTGGATATTTCTGGAGGCTGGTTTCTCATTGGCTGTTGCAAAATGTTGGAAAAAGACAGGACATAATAGTATTTTTCGTATTCTTGACTAGAAAAACGGCAGACTAAGCAGGGACTCGATTAATACTTAATTGGGTTGAATTGAGGTCGCATGTGAGAGGTATTTCAATTCTGTTTATTTATCACTGACTGTGTCGAGTTTAGCTGTATATTAGATTTCATTGTTATTAAAATTTATGTTTTAAGCCCTTTTTAATATCATTTACATATTTTATTCATTTCAAGTAGGTGCATACTTTTGTTGTTCCTTTCAAGAAGTGAACCATAAATATGTTTGATGAATAAAGAAAATAATGATGTTTTAAATATAATTTCTTGTCGTTCTGTGTTCCGATCTGAAGATATTTGGGAGATATTAATTTAGTGGTTTCGCTGTGACTCTATAAGATTCGTAAAAACCTTAATTTTTTTTTTAAATTTAAATATCTCTATCAATTGAAAACCTAATTCTATGCAATTATTACGTGTAAACTTTTTGCAAATCTCTTGAATCGACATGAAATTAACCTTTTAATTTGAAAGCTCCATTGGAGGTATATAAGGGTGTATCATAAATTTTTAATTATTATTGAGAAATAAACGAGATATCTATGGATAAAGTTAATTTTGAAAATTAATTGATTCTTATGTGCATTGATTGACTTTATGAAGCCATAGATTGAAATAACCCACAGTATCGTAAAAGTTTTAATTATTATCCCGAAAGAGTATCGTAAAGTTTTAATTATAACTAAAACAATCAAAAATAAAAAATTATTTTTATCATTCTTAATACTTTCGGACATAGTCACAATCCAAAGTTATACAACTCTTCCAGCAATTCTTGACCTTTCGAAGGATGTCATTGTAGTATTCAGCAGGTTGAACTCTTATTTTCTCCATTCTTTGCGTTACTTTAAGCAACTGCTTCCTGAACCAAACTGATCAACAGTAACAGTTGTAATTTAAAACATTATGTACATTCAGATCAATTAATATGCAGCATAAATTTTATCCATATACATCGATTATTTCTTAGTAATAATTGAAACTTTACGATACCTCCTCGTATTTATACTGCAAAGGGTTATTTTTGCTACATAAGGCTCAAAAAATGAACGATGTTTATAATAAAAATCTTATTCGGAAATGTAAAGAACTATTCAATTAGACTATTATAAAAAATATCATCTTTAGATTTAGGAAATGTCATTTCGAGCTCTTTAAGTTATATTGTGTCAATTCTGAGAGGAACAAAGATAGTATAAAAGTTCTAAAAAATCATTTTCAAAGGTATTCTAGAATCTTCCAGGTACAGGAAGCAGTTGCGTGACCATTGACAATTTTTATAACTTCATTGGAAGCATCTAGGTAGAAGCAGACATTTAAATGAAATATTGCGTAAAAAGAGCACCTTATTCGTCCTTGTCGAACAATTGATAGAGCGACGTTGGTTGGATTTCTAAGTTTGATTGTTCGTCAAATCGGTTGCTGTACAACATACATTGGGATATTGAATGATAAATGAATATATATTTATATACTCAATAGAAGAATCTTGATTCCAAATGTTCTTTTTTTGTACCTAGAAACTTGTTTTACTACAGAGTATCAAAAAATAAGTTCAGTATTTTAAATAATTAAATTTTTTTATGTGTATAAGCGAAATTTATTACTCAATAATGTTCTAAAAAAATCCCGCAGTTAGCCCTAAGGCAAGGCTATTGGTTTAAACCAATGGCATTTTTTAACCAGCACTTTTTAAAATAATTGGTGTATTCTTAGTCAAAAATCACATCTTGCTATTGAAGTAAGTGGAAAGCTGAAATTTTTAATTTCAGTGCTTTTAAAACTGATTATTAGTGTTGAAAAATCTTTAGATAAGTACGGGCATCAAAATTCCAAAATATCCTAGTGATTTTTTTTTCTTTATAATAAGTTTACGGTCTTTGGATAAGGGAAGACACACTCCGGGATACCTTAGAGATCGTTCTATTTTTTCGACCCTCCTTGATAAACAATTTTTTTTTTTTTTTGTAACGTCTTGATCAAAGATACCAACATATTTCTTGGCACAGAATAGTCATATTTGGCTCTTATGTCATAAACCTCAATTTTGACCCATTCAATCATTGGCAAACATTGCAGTGATGTTTATTTTTAACACGCTCACTCCACCGCTGCAATTCATGTTTCTCGTGCAAGGTCAGTTTCCCTAAGAGTGTTTTGCTTTGTCGTGCGATGTTTTGTACATCGTATATTTTTGTTCTTTACAGAAAATCTTTAAATGGTACACAAAGATAGTAACGCAATTAATACGTGGGAGTTGCTTCATAAATGCGTGGTACGGTTTAATAAACATTATTAATATTTTACAGTTTAATAAACAAGTTAGTGATCCCCTTTGGATGAATAATCAGCATTTTGAAGAAATGACTTTTGAGAAACAAAAATAATATATTTTACATTTTATCATTTTTATAAAGAATTTTCAAGAAAGCTAAGAAAACGGTGCAAGGAATGTTATAAATGTCTATGTAAATAAAATTAGATATATTGCTCCAAAAAAATAGAAGAGTAACGATTTATTGCATTCGTTGTGTGGGTCAGCCAGCACTTTAAGAAAATTCATAGAAATGAATAATCAATTAGGTTTATCATATTGAATTATGTTTATATTATCGAATTTGTCATATAAATTATATTTATAACATTGAATTAAAATAAAACAGATTCTTCTTTTTTTTTATTAATGTACGTTAAATTTCCATTATTTTCATGTTCAATTTCATAGAAATTCTTCTTCTTGCTAAGCAAACTAAATTGTTGATGGTACGCACCATCTGATGAAACATTCAAGTATGAACCACCGATGGTACGTGCCACTGTTGATACTCGCGACCTAATGGGACATACCAGAGCAAGTCATCAATGGTACGCGTCGCAGGATCGGACAACTAAGTGTTAGCTACGGTGGTACGTGCCGTTCTGATTAGACATATCAGTGCGAGCCACCGGTGGTACGCGCTGGTATGAATGTGTTAAAACATCAGTCCTTCCTTTGATTTTAGTATTATTAAATTATCATGAGTGGTCTAAAAATATTTCAAAGATAGCGTAATTGAAAGTTAATCTAATTCGGGTTTCATACACATTTTTTTTTCAAAGCTATGCTAATATCATTGAGCGAGAATGATTACAGTCGAAATTATTTTTAAAAATTCGTAAGAATACTCACCTGCTTCCTTCATATTCTTATATATCCAAATATCTAAACACATTATTTTTTTTTTCTTTTGTAACTCTTATTGTTAAGGAGTTTTGTTTATAAGTGTCCGGAAGAAAGGTGACTTTATCGCTCCCAGAAACATTAAATTCAATTTTTAACGAGCTCCAACTTTTAACGCATGTCGTGACTACATAACATCAGGAAAAGTTTCTAGTCTGAGTAACCGAAGAGAGGGTTCAAGCGATCGTACATCTTTGGCACGCATTTTCATACCTGACCAGCGTGCGCTGCATATGACAGAAAAATTTCACTGCAGGAATTGCACGTAATCAGTCTTGACTTTATTCTTTTTTTCAGATATTGTTGTAATATGATATAAAAAGATTTGTATTTATAGACAGGTGTCTATTTTTGAGCTTTTGTGTATTCAGAGGTTAATATTACATAAAATAATGCTTTATTATGCATTCATTAAAAATATGTCTATTTTAAATTTAATGTGCATTATTTGGGATCTGGATGCTAAGAAGTTAAAAGTATTGAATTATTCTGTAATTTTTTGTTTCATTCAATAAAAATTTTATAATTTTTTTCTGAAATTTTGGCTAGTTATTTACAGTAATTTCCCAACAGTACGCCCCTCTTTCGCATGTTTTATATGAACATTTGATTAGGGATGGATATCCGAAGAATAATTTCAGGTTTTGAACCTATCATCTCAAAGAGCGAGAACGTCCTTAAGACTTCGTCAAAACCTTGTTCGTTGCTGTTCGGAAAGAAGTTTCCATCTCTATATTTTATTTATTTTCTTTTCTGGTTATTTTTATTAGGTCTTTCATTCAATACTTTTCTTTTTTCATATATATTTCCTTCTAAAGTACGTTTATTTTTTATTATCAAGTTTCATTCTTTAACTTACTCTTTTTTAACACCTAATATAATTACTATATCACATAATTAATAATTCAGCGTAAATTTGTTTTGAACACGGATTCCTAATATCCCTTTAAAATTTAAATTTTTTGAACTTCTAACTAAGAACTTTTGAACTTCTTGGAGGGATGTAATTTAAGCATTCAAAATAGAAGTATCCCCAAAACAAGTTTGTCTTAAATCTTGATCATAAGCTCCGTCCTAAAATTTAAGCGGGTTAACGATCTCTGAAAAGAGGAAGAGGTTAATTCATCTGCAGGATATTTTCCAATATGTATTATCAGTCATCTAAGGCAGGGATTTCCAGTTAGTGAGTCATCCCACCCTCGCATTCCTAGAACATTCTCCAACGTCTAAGGATTACGAGTAATATTTGAATTCAAAATAAGTGCTTTTATCGATTGATAGTAGCTTGTCTTTGTGATATTTCTGATTTTTTTGGACAATTTAAATCTGACTTAACAAAGTAAGAATATTACTGTTTTTAAAGATCAAGAGAATACTGTAGGCACTTAATATATATATATATATATATATATATATATATATATATATATAATATGAAAGAAATTAGCGAAACTAAATTAAATTTTTTTTATATATTTGTAATTCAATCGTGGCATTATGCAGAAACGTGAAATAGTTGAAATTATACAATTAACACAAGCGAGACGCTCGTGATAAATTTCATCAATTTTACGGACGCCACATGCGTCGTTTCATCGTTGAGGCTAAAGTGGCAGAGAAGGAAATTTTCTCCTCTTGGATTTATATACAAGGATTTCTTTACATCGCGTGGTATTAGATTAAGGAATCTTGAGGTATTTTAGCTGGAGATGTAAAGACTGCACGGAAATCTCCCTACTAATTTAGATCCTGGTAAAATGCAAATTTATGCAGATTTATGAGCGCGTGATTACATAAATTAGAAGCTCAAGTGGATTTATATATATATACACACACGTGTATGTATATATATACACACACACATGTGTATGTGTATATATATATATATATATATATATATATATATATAGCTGCTGTTATGAAGCATTTTTTCTGGGCCTGGAGACTAATTCTGAATAATATTTTTCCCAATGAACATTGACAAAGAACGGGTAAATTATCCATTTAGTTACATTTAACATACCGACTAAGACAGAATTGCTGGATTCAGATGATGACTGTACTGAACAGCCGTGTGACACATTCCTCAAATGCATATTCAAATGAACACCACTGATGAATTTTTGTTTGTTTTGCTGAATCGTCAAGAATATCCAGTTTTAAAAGAAAAAGCTATAAAATCTTTGGATGTCTTTTGCTACGACCTATAAGCGTGAATTCGGATTTTCAATTCATGTTTACATCTAGAAACAGACCTGAAATCGAATTGAAGCGTAGAATTAAGTTATCATCTTTTCCTCCAAACGTAAAATTTTAAGTTAGCAAGAAGTAGCTTCACATTTCTCATTAATAATTTGATCTTATTAAATTAATCTTATTAAAACTTTTACCTTTTGCGATTATTTTTAAAATAACTTTTTACGTAAGCAATTATTCGAGTATATGATAATTATTCTGACGTCCAAGTAATGTTTTATCTTACTTACAAACCTCAAATAGGCAATAAATTTTTAGTATGTCTCAAAAAAAAAAAAAAAAAAAAAAAAAACTGGATCGGGGGATAGGAAACCCTGATATATAGTATTTAGAACAGTAACCTATCGAGCAGCTTTATTACCGAATCCATTTTACAGACAGCACTGCATTGTGTCCACACAGCATTACAAATTCAATGAAAATTCCTGTAATCGAACGACAAGATTAGAATTGATATAAGGAGGATACAATAGCAGTGACTGGTTACAATCGTGACAATAGATATTTAGCAATGAGATACACAGGCACGTAGATCTACATTGATATCACCTCACATTAGAATTGAGAGAGCTGAATTGGCAGAAATGATTATAATCGAACTTGAATTGAATTCATTGCTTAGAGTGCGCGAACTCGATAGCTTAGTGGTGGAAATCACGAGATTCGTGGCCGTCTATAGACGTGTCAAGTTCTGATTCCGATAATGGGGTTGCTGTGGGTTGGATTGAATTTGTCCTTAAAATACTGATGAGGAAGTGGTGTGGAAGTTAGGAGATTCAGGTACTAATTTAGGCGTCACTTTCGTTTTGACTTGGAATGGGTCTCGTACGTAGTTCCTTCCAACTAACCTTTGGGCATTTAATATGACGTTATTTTGTTTGTGAATGAACCTTGACACATATATATTGGAGTAAAAATATTCAAGTGTTGTAAATAAAATTGATGAGATATCTTTTAAAAACTGTGAAGAGAGAGAGAGAGCTTAATGTTAAAATATTAGTAGAGAGAAAGATATCGAATGGGGTTTAGAACTGTGAGATTAGACATTTGCTTGCATTGAGATTGATATCGGATTAATTCCGGAATCGGTCTTTTTCTTTAATTGTGGTCAGATAAGTATTATTTTCTTATAATCTTCAAGTGTAAATGCAGGAATGTATATGCCCCGCCCCATGTTCATAAGAAGCATATCCAGTTCTAGTTGTTCTAAAGGAAAGAATAATAAAATCGAGTTAAGAATTAACTTGCTTAATTATTTAGAATGACTCCAGCCGGTGTGAATTCTTTTAACTTGAGATGGCTCAAATTCTGCATAGAAGCGAAACCGGTGCATCACACAGATTGAGTAATAAATTGTGTGATATATATAACAGCCTAACCAATTACTCAGTGACGGGAAATCAAAACCAGCTAATTAATATGTAGTACCCAATTATAAATACTTTCAACTTAATGTTACAAAGATACAAGTATACCTAAATTCTTGATTTCTGAGCCTCACGGGAACTTACCTTCTTTAGGTAACCTTGAGAATCATGACCCCGAGGTATTTTAGTGATCTTTTCTTTCCCATGAGGTTTACTGACTTTGGTAAACACCAATGATGCACTTCTTCCCCTTCCCTGATACCCTAGCAATTCTTCTCAATTTTAGATTATCCTTGTCTCAACCAATTTTAACCTTTTTTCTGTCTAGGTTACAGTTTTAATAATGGTTATCATAACTTTGCCAGATTTAGATCTTGTACTATTAATCTCGATTTTCATTCGATATTTGAATATTTAATTTTACTCAATATTTCTCATACTCAATATTTCTTAAATTTATCGTGTACGGTATCGTAACATTAACTATATAATACTTTTTAAAAATAAACAAAAGCTTAAATTTCAGTGATGTTTGAGTTATTTAGAAGCTATTACGTCATACCATTTATTTTATATAAAATACATATCTGTTCTATATGCTAAATCTTTCAATTAAATCGTGTATAATTCTATGAACTTTTAATTAATTGCAAAACATATTTCAGATTTAGTGGTTTGAAAGTAGCATCGAATTTTCCTTCAGTATAAATATCTGTATGACGCAGAGACAAGTGTTTTGCTACAATGATATATGCAACCAGTAGTTCTAGGCTGTGCTGCCATCTAGTGTTTAAATCTTGGATCACCGCTTCGGTGGTTGATGTTTTCGACCCCGTGGAGGGAGAGAGTATTGACGGTGGAGCGCTGGAGGCGTTTCGAACCTTTCACCATTGGGTTCGAAGAAAAGTTGACCGATCGCTTTTTGTTGCGCTCTTTCCGACTAGGGTAAAAAGAAGCCGCTCTCGAGCTAGTTATAAAGACATTTTAACTTCTGGCGTTGTTGTTGAAGAGAGTCGCCTCAAATCAAAACTTCGAGCCTTGATTCTATCAAAGTGGAATAATGGGGTCGTCTTCGTACTTGATTATGGCTCAAAATTGAGATATCAATAGCCCTTGTATGATTCTAATGCGAGATAAATCCATAACAAAGTATTTTTTTTATCATGCATTGATAATTACATAATGTCAGGCAATTAGTTATGTACCAATTTTAATGTTATTTTCTGATTCCCCTAACACATTGAAAACTGTTAAATTTTAATATTTATTCTGTCTGAATCGATTCTTTTTATTCTACGTAAGCTTTGTTCTTTATTCTATGTTATGCGTTCATTTTTGTACTTGTAATGTTGCGAGCCATTGTAACGTTCTGGGTTTATTTCCTTCACTTATTCACCCCATCGCCAGTCAATTCGTAAATAGTCACTAATTAACATTTTAAACCCTTTAAGCAGTTTGCCCGTACAGTGTACGGGCTACCCGAAATGGGCCTCGTCTGGTTTGCCCGTACGGCGTACGGGCATCGATATTTTCTCCTTTCCTTTTCTGGTTTGCCCGTATTTTTCATTATTGAAAGAGACTATTTAGTATTATTATTTTTCAAGAGATGGCGTGGCTTGTCCATGTAAATGAAATGCTTTTCAGAAGGGTTTTTCTATGTAGTGGGAACTTTTCTTTGAAATTTTTGTTCTACTGTATGCCGTGCTTGTGAATCTTATGGAAATTATGGATGGAATAGACGACGAAAATACTTTCTTGTTAGATGATGAACTACATTCTGATACAGATACAGATATTTCTTCTAATTATTTGGATTATTCCTCAGATGACTCGTGCAGTGAGCTCAGCTCTGATGAAGATTTGAGTTCTTCTTTTTTCTCTTCCCCTCTTAGAATTATATTATTTTATAAGAAATGGAGGGAGAATCCAACAATCAAATTATTTATTTTAATTTTCCTTCTCACTGGGAGGGAAAATATATTCTTATGATATTTTGAATATCATAGTATGGTACTTAACTATATACAATAAAAAATAGGCCTTTTTTGGAAGCATTTCTGGTAAAATAATTGACCGCTTAAAGGGTTAACGAATAGAAAAACAGTGGAGGGTGTCAAATGAAAAAGAAGATAGACATTGGGGGGGGAGGAACTAATTGTTCTATTATTCTATAACTGCAAATATTCGACATTCAAAATCTAAATTATTATATACGTGTGGATAAAGTCTTTACACACTCCTAATCTATAGATTAATATTATAAGTATTTACGTAACTGTTACTTATTAGATGGGTAAGTTCTAACATGGAGGCCTCGACTCGCTGACCTTATTCAGATCCTCACTAGCTTCAAATTCTATATGTTTTTATTCTTATCAACGTAGGGCACGTGTCTTAACTGTTTCATTGATGACTTCGGATCACTCTCTATTACAACTAACTCTTTATTATTAAATTATCAGAAGTTTTATAAATGCTATCTCATCAGTCATATTAACGGCACTTGAATATTTTTATTTAATTTAAATAATGTGTGGTTCATTTACAAAAAAGAAGTTCTCAAATCAGTTAACGTCATATGAAAGTCCAAAGTGTTGGTATGGAAATAAACGAGATAACCCATTATATATGTTTCTCAACTCTTATATTTTTATTCTGCAAGCATGTTTTTAATTTTGAAAGATAAAGTTACAAATTTCTATTTTATATAATTATTAATTTTAAAGGCTCATAATGAATTACAGGATAAATATGGCAGTCACAAAAATTTATTTTTACATTTTTTTTGTCTGAAAAAGTTTTTGAGCTCTTTATATGTAAATGAAGACAACCTTACCTAAATCTAAGACTAAAGATCAGAGGGGTGTGATCATTTGGTGAATATGTTAACAGCTCAAGTATCATCCTCTTCATGTGGATATAATGTTCAGAAGTCATGAGATCTAATGCCAATAACCCGTTGTTCAGAACTTCCAGCACATTATATTTATGAAGCCATCAAGTCCAAACACAACCAAGTTAATGTTCATTTAAGATGTGCAAGCATCTTTAGTGGCTACAACTTAGAAAGTTAATGCTCGATCGTCTTTTATCTAATTTACCATCGTCTGAAACATCGTCTTTTCTTAAATCCAAGATAGTTAAGAACACAAAAGTTTCAGATACAAATCTAACAACATTCTAACGCAGACTAACAGTTTTTCTATTTTTAACTAGCTATGTAACAAATTTGTTACAAAAATAAACATTACACGCCTGCTCAACCCGTTTATCTGGTGCAATTATACCGTCATAAACATACCTCCCCGCATTCTTCCTGCCCAATATGCTGCAACCTTAATGCTTTCTTTAAATTCAGTATGTTCCTTAATCTCTGAGTATTTTATTCACTTACACTTAATGCCAGAAGCATTCTCAAGCTGTTTGAGAGAGTAAGTGAAATGGAATGAAGTGGAGTGGGATTCTCTCTTGAGAAAGTGCTGGTTGGGGTCATTAAGGCGCTGGTTTTATATAAATCTCCACCTATACCATCTGTATCTCGTACAGCAACAAACGACCGCTGTGCACTATAACCGTTTATCAGCGCCTTGCTTGGATTCTATTTTCTTTTCTGTTCTATTCTGTTGTGTTCTACTATTCGTTTCTTGGCAGCTTGGATAGAAATCGGCAAAAGATAAGAAGAATATTGCTTTCTGTTTGGTTGGGAGCATATTTAAATATGTTGGTTTTATTTCAAGCAGTGTTGGTTTTAGTTTTCTTAAAGAATGGCATCTTTGTAGTTATATTTTATTCGAATTTTTCCAACCGACTGAAATTTTTGAAATAAAGAATTTTATTCTGCAGCTCAAGATAGAATTTATTGATGTAATTGAAAAAACCTTTATTAATTATTAAATTTGGAATTAATGAATATGAAATTTCTGAGAAAGAATTGAAATATGTCTTATTTATATTATCCTAAGCAATGATGTTAGAAACTAATGTTAAGAATTTGTTAAACTGAACATTATATAAAAAAAAAAATGGCAATTAAGAAATGACTGTGAGTAGCTAAAGTGAAATTAATCTAAGAAACGGTGAGAAAAAAACTTGTTTTGGGAAAGTAGCTATCTGTATTTTATGAAAGATATTTAAAAGTTGAAAAACGATTAGCTTGTAATATGTAAAATTTCTTTTCAAATCTATGCATTACCTAAATTGAAACATTATTTCAAACAATATTCATTTAAATCACTGTAATTGCACTTTGTGTTCCTGAACTCTTTGAAAATTATATTGTTTTTGTAAAACTGTAACAAGACCAATTTATATAAAATTAGGGTGCTTTTGATTTAAAAAAATGTTCTAAAATATTTCTGTAAACTGTTGCGTTTTCTGATAAATGGTATAAAATTAATTCTTCATATTTGGAAATCAGCAGTTTCTTATTCTTATTTTTATTTATATTGTATTTCGATAGCCAAAAAATTGTCTCGTAGCTATTCTAACAAAATTATATGTAAATTAAATATATCGAAAACATAAAAGGCAATATAAAATAAGATACAATAAAAAAAGCGAATAAATTGTGCATATATATATATATATATATATATATATATATATATATATATATATCTGGTGTACGAGCATTTAGAATAAAATTTAGATTCAAATATAAAATCAATGAACATTTTTTCCGTATTTGCCCTAGTGAATTAAATATTACGCAAAAATTTCATTATATATGTTCAATTTTAAGAAATACTGATACAAAACAGAACTAAAAGATGAATATATGAGTTAAATTATCACAAAGGCTTTATTTCCTTCCAGGAGGACTTAGACTTTTCCTCATATAATAAATTATTACATAGTATTTAATTAGCGATCAATGTTTAAGTGTTACGTTTGCTTATACATGAATTAAGTAGTTAAACTTTTACAATTGTTTAATTAATAAATATATTTGGACAATTTAAGTCGCATATTCGACTAAAACATCATATTCCATTGTTTTTGCTTAGGCATATGTTTTATTCAACATTGATGCCAAATTTCATTGTATTTTCACTGAAATCTTCCAATCTGTTTATAAATCATTTATATTTTATTAAAAAAATAGGTTCGTATTGGGTGCAAAAAAATTAAACTGATCCACACACAAGTAATAAGTAATTAGTTTATAAGTGAGACAGCTGATGGTTGTAAAAAAGGGAATGAATATTTTAATAAAAGTTGAAAATAATGATTATAAATAAGATTTAATATTTCATGGAAAAAAAAGAATTATGATAGCTTATTTATTCAGTTGTTGAAAGAATCGATTTTATATTCATCAAATATTAATAAGAACGGACTAATTAATGAATGACGAATAAGATTGGGGTAATTTGAATTTTTTTTTCTTTTGCTTCGGTAGTACAATCAAAATAAATCATGCTATGAGTAATACCCACATTGATTAAAATGTAATTACTACTAGGTTAATTTTACCTTTCTACAATAATGACATTTGTGTGTGTTTGAACGGGGAAGGGTCTGAGCTTAGATTTTTTTTTTTTTATTTCTTTGCATTGAAGAAATTATTGGCCAGTTTTTTTTTAAAAAAAATTGCATTGCTTAAGTACTCAATCTTTGGTATGAACTCGAAATTCCTTTAATGGGTATGAATTAAAAAAAAAAGTGTAATTATTACCTTGCTTCCTTTTTAACATGCAAATGGCTCTCATATATATCCATTTTCGTTTAACTCGGTGGCTACTTTACTTCGATACTTGAAAAAAGAACCTCACCTCGTGAAATAATCATGATTTTATGTTACTATATATATATATATTGAATATATACTCTCTCTCTCTCTCTCTCGATATATATATATATATATATATATATAGAGAGAGAGAGAGAGAGAGAGAGAGGTTGGAGGTAAGAGGAGATAGAAGTATTAGCGAGGTTGCTTAGTCACACTATATTAATATAAACATCTGCGAGACGATATACTTAGAATATATATCTGAGTCGGATCTAATATCAAGAAGTCTACTGAAATCGGATCTAATATTTTTCCACAAACTTCTAAAATTTACAAATTATATAATTTGTGTGTGCACTTCGTAACAATAATTTAAAAATGCTTGAATGACAGTCTAATAGTGTAAAATTATAAAATCTCGGTTGGTAATTACATTATGTCGCTCCATTCAAAAGTTAAACATCTTTTCGAAAATTGCTCCATGAGAATATTACAGAAATAGAGTAAAAAAATGCACAAAAAGATCTTGGATAGAGTGTGAATTTTTTTAAAAAAAGAATTATGCATTATATTCTTTTAACTCAGTTCAAAAAAAGTTTTATTAATCCCTCCGCAAAGGAAAATTGCCTATTTGTCTTTTTATTCATTTTAATTGCTAACTCAGCTTTATAGAATTATGTTTTGTACTCAGTTCAATATTTATCAGTTAATAACAATTACAGAATTAGTATAAAATGCTACATAGCATTCATATGGATTAAGGCGTATATTATTTTTCAACTATCATAAATTATTCTTCCCTAATGTCTCTGTTCTATCAAATATTTACTTAGAATTACGATATGATTTAAATTAAATTTCAACAAGTTTCTGATTAACATATGAAAAATCAATAATCTATCGAAAACGTTTGAAAAAAATACAATGAGAAAAGTGTGAATTGCGTGTGAGAACCCATTACAAAATCATTATAATAATAAACACTTGCTTAGAAACTACTATCTTGCTCCAGCTTTTAGATTTTCACTTCTGAAATTAATCGAACTTTGAAAAACAATAAATTCAACAAACCAGTATAACTAAAGTAATTGGGAATTTTAAGCCTACAATTCCTCAGATTGCATTATAATCTATACGCAATGCTAAAAATATTTCATTTGCTTTTAATAATGAACTCTGTATTCCTCTCCCCTCCCCCCGAAAAAAATTTGCTCAAATATTACAATTTTAAGTTCGATTAAAAAAGAATAACGCTTTATTAAAGAAGACTTAAACATTATTTCATAATTAATTTCTGCACCTAGACAACCTCTTGTAAATTCATCGAGCTTTGAAACAAAAAAAAAGTTATTAAAAATTTCATCCCTTAAAAAGTTTATAATTACTCAAACTTCATTAAGACCTAAACACGAAGCTAGAGGAAAAAAGGCATCTCTCACTCAACGCAAGTGACCGCGTAATTTCTTCAGCAAACAAACAAATTACTCCGGGAAAGACGGAAACAGTCGCAGGAGTGTACTCCCTGGAGTGGACTTATCCGGCAAGATCGTTACCGGATAGAGCGTCAAATCCGGCAACGCAATACATCCGCGCCACCCACCGAAATAATCAGTCGTGTAATTGCCGTTTTCTGTTGCAACTATTAATGGGACGCCCCGCGGATGGGCTGTTGTGCAAAGAATCGGGAAAAGCAGCTCTGTTTGCTTAATTCAGGATTTGTCGTTCTTTTCCAACGCCCAATTCGGATGAGTGTTTGAACCGCGCGATTTTCTGTAATTGAGATTCTTCTGTCTTGGAGAAAGTTTTCTGGAGAAGGTTTGCTTTTCTTTTGATGCGAACACGCCGTAGTCGAAAGTGCTTGCGATGTGAGCCTTTATTAAGGTAAATAATCCGTAAGATCTGTTGCTTTGCGTCAGGATCTGGTAATTGTTGCTCAAACAAAGCCCTCTGTTGTCTTTACTGTAAAAAGGATAGATTAGCTGGAAAGGAACCAAGTCGCAAAGTTGTTTCATTTGTGTTTGGACAAACACTCATCATAAATTATTTTCACATCTTTGTCGCTGTTTATTTTAGAATCATCGAGTTAGAACTATAAAAATTACGTCGGATCAACGCATGATTTAAAAACAAAACATTTTTTTTCTTCTTTCCTCTGAATAATCTTAATTCTTTTAACTTCATCCGAATAGCTATCCCTATTATTTTTTTACCGAGGTTATTGTATACCATCTAAATGTATTTAAAGTCTAAGCACACAAATATAACAGTCAAACAATGAGGAGACAGGTGATTCAGTTTCTCTCTTATCAGACAGCTCTTATCAGTTTCTTTATATTTCTTAAATGCTAAATCTGTGTGCTCTTTATCTATTCTACCTCAGCGTGTTTGTTATCTAGTCTAAAGTCAATATTTAAGATCAATGTTACCAGCGTATTTGGATCCGAGTGAGTTAACTTGTAACGACTAGGGATTCGAACAGTTTCTTCAGCTCTTACGTACTCCGAGAGATTCAGGATTGTTTTTCGCTAATAATCTGAGTAGGTTCACACACGTCAACTACGCCTATGCACTATTAATTACTATCTTCTTACCATTAACTTCATTTTCAGGGGCTTACCTTCTTCGGGTGGGAATGAGCATCATGATCCCAAGAGACCATGTTGATCTTTTTATTTTCCTTGGGTTTTACTGTCTTTGGTAAACGTGGGTGATGCACTCCAGGGATACCCTAGCGATTTTACTCTATTTTGGACCATTCTTATTTGTCAACAAATTTTCAACTTTTCTTTTTTTTTTTTTTTCAAACGTTTAGATCAAGGTTACACCTCTTTTTGGCGCATAATAGCCACATCTGACTCTTGCGCCCTTAAATTCGACCATCATTCTCTCACCATTAAATTCCAATCGTCCTCAAAATCAGTTTATGTAATTCACTTTATAAAAAGTCCACCAAGATTAGTGAAGAGAAAGTCATGGATGGTTTACCGTTACTATATTTTAACTGTATGTTTCATTAATGTATATTAAAAAGTCTCATCAATGTGTCGATGTTCTCGGATCTCTATTTAACACCCTACTAATAATATAAAAAGAAAATAAATATGAATTCAAACAAGTGATCGTATTATAAAACTTCCATTAATTTAAAAAAAAAATAGAAGTCAAATTTGAGTTTTATTATAATATGGATGTAATTATAGTTAATATACTTGTTCATACACATTTTAGGAAATTTTTTTCTTTCATCCGAATAATCTTATTTCACTTATATTCATCCGAATGGGTATGCCTAATTCCTTAAGAGAGTGAGTGCTTGTTTCACTAATGTTTATTAAAAAATCTCTCTTCATGTCAACTATGTCTATGTCCTAAGATCTCTATTTAAAGCTTATTATTGACCCTTATTAATAACATGAAAAGGAAAACTTTTTGTGATATTTGAAATAAAACAGATTATTTTTAGTGTACTTTAATGATGTAGTAAACAAGCTGCTAATATGGAAAAAAACACCTGGAAATCGTGTTTGATTTTCATTACAATATGTATAATTGAACTAAGAGAAATAAAATCTACAGCTTTCATTATTTCATTATATTTTTGTCATATATGAAGAATCGATGTCTTCATATATTACCTGGTGGCATAATTGAAATAAATCTTGTAAGAATATTATCAATGTGCAAGTAGATTTTTAGTACTTTATTATAACTAGCAACATTTTCAAAATAACTTGCATATGCAAATTTTTAATTAAAATATTTCTATGAAACTAATAGAAAAATATAGTATGTAAAAAGTTATGTTTTGTCCATATTTTATGTAAATTGAATTTTATGTAGAAATTCAACAGCTATCTTCATTTTCTCCAAAAATAATCTATTGAAAACTTTAAAAAATATATTTTTATAAAGAATTCCTTCTTCGAAAAAAATCGATTGATCTTAAAATTATGCATCCGCTTTCTTCAAAAAACTTTCCGCCAATTTATTTCGCCAATGTATCTCATCTACATCGTCCATAATCAGTTTTCACCTAAACTTTCCATAACCTTTCTCTCTTTAATGTTGTATTTTATTCTTTAAAAGAGGAATGTTTTACCGCAAGTGAAGCATTTTATATTTATTCTCTTATGTAGTATTGGAAGGAAACAGCGGAGGTTGTATTATAAAATGTACTCAACAACACAGTGAAGTCGTTTTCATGCTTCAGAGAAACAGTGTTTTTATTTTGTAAATATTTTTCTAATCTCTATTCTATGCAAAAGAAATTCAGAAAAGTTTTGGACAAAATTCTTTGCTTCGAGATATTTTGAGACTTGTTAAACCACCAAAAACCCGAGGCAGTTACATATGGGAGGAAATGTTTTGAATATCATTCCATGAAGAATTCTTCTTACATGAACGATTCAAAATATCGCTTTCAACTTCGACTTGTTATTCGTTGTAAGAAAAGTTGGGAAATTTTGTGAATTTAAATAAAACTAATTTATGTGTTTAAATTGGAGGAAGAACATTTTGCTTTATTGGCGGAATCTGTTTCTCCCTTTGAAATGCAACTGAGCTTAAAAAAAAATGTTTTGTGTGAAATAAATCAGTCGTTATACTCGTTTTGTAAGTTTTGATATTCATGCACAATAATAATTTAATCATTTGTGACATTGTGCTGTTTGCGATTTTCTCTTCACTAACCTCGGGGACTTTATAGTAATTTGAATTGCATAAAATTGCAATATCTTCTCGACTAAAATGAAACGCGATTAGGTAAATTTGACGTAGATAGAAGTAGAGTGAATTGAATAAGCTAAAATTATGTATAAATGAAATAGAACTGTAGGAAATGAAGTTATATGGAGGATAACGACATATTGATAGATATTTATGCTTTGAATTGAAGCATCTTAGTTAGCTCATTGGATTACAGCGAAATCTAGTTCAAATATTGATATAAGAGTTGTCTATGTGTATGAAGTGATTGAATCAAAACCGGTTAATCGGTAAACTAAGAATTCATTAGTTGACCTTAATTTAGAATTGACGTGTTGATTGGGAGATTCGGGAGAGAGGAGATGACGCTGTCAAGGCTCCTTGGCGTGGTGGGAAAGTTAGGATAGGGGGTCGCCAGCTCATGTGTCGTCCTCTTCATTTGACCGAGGCTCAAAATTACAAGATCAGTCGTAACAGCCTTCGTGTTGATTCTCAGTGCGACGTTAATGAACATGAATATATATATATATAATATTCTTTGTAACCATCAAAATACCGTTAATCATTCCATGCCAGTTCATAAAGGCTAATTGTGTGAATCCTATCATTTCTTGTGTGTATTGTTAACATAATTAGCAACAATTTCGTGAAATATGTGTTTCAAATGTTCAAGGCTTAAAATATTTTAAGTTCATTTTTGTACTGGATATATCATTTAATGAACCATTCCTTCTAAGAATAGATTTCTAATTTGAAATTCACGGTCTATATGATGCTCATTGTTTACCTTCCAATATTTCTGCGAAAAGGCGCTTAACATTTTCAATATCACTCAGACACAACCTGAGTAATTCTAAAATTCTCAGTCAATCGTATGATGGTCACGTTCTATAAAAGCAGAAAAATGATAATAATGATTCACCTTTGTAAAATTTCTATAGTAGAATGATATTCTTTTTAAATATAAAAATGTGTACCAAATGCATTAAGTCATCTTAAATATATTTATAGAATCTTGTTTTCTCCCCGTTAAAATATTATACCATCCCCTCTCCCTGATGTCAAGTTGAAGTTCAGTGGCCCATTTTCTTCGCCAATATTCTGAACTAAAATATAAAAAAAATGAATAGATATCTTCTGTCCCACATATTTTCGCATGACACACTCTGAAGAGATTCGACGTGTGACACCAAAACATCTCAAAAATGAGTATTTCCGAGTTCAACTTCGCGGAAATCCAATAATTCTACTCCTGACCACATTTGCATGATTCGGTCCTTTCAGACCCTAACCAGAAAAGTATAAAAGGGAGCCATGGCGATAAAAATCGCGTGCATGGCGATTTTTTCCCCCGAGTTTTCTAGGGAGTCCGGGTACCACAACACGCCGCTTTTTTCTGGTGTTTGTATTTTATTTCAGTCTTGCTTCGCCGATGGACCGTTCAAATATATCCCAGTTCAACGACTACAGGCCGCCTGACATTGACGGGTGTGTGGATATATACCTCACATTAAATCTCACGTCTTGTTGTCTTAGAGTAACAGCCACATCGTGCCATGACCGATGTGTTCAGTATAGCTGATCGCATATATTACCCGCATGGTGGGTCTTTTCGTTTTTGTGTCTGCTGTTTATTCCGAAGAGCTATCTCTTTCTTTTTTTCCCGAATGGGTATATTTGGACTCCATGGGCCATGAGACTCAGAACATCAATGCCCTATCTTTTATGTTTCACATTGAGTGATTCTAGAGATTTTATGGATATACAATTCTCAGATAGGATGGTTATTTTGTATATGTTCTCTTTTTTTTTTACCGCCATAATTTCGTATAGCTAGTTTTTCTTTTAAAAAAATGGTTACGTTTGAATGAAAATGTTTAGTTTTTATTGTATGTGAACAGAGCAAAATATAGACGACTTCAATACGTAATATTAAGCATTGGGCATTTACAAACTTCTGTGCAGTAGATGCAATAATAATTCGGTTTGTTATTATATGTCCAATGTTCATCATCATAACCACACTTTTTTTTAAATCTTGTTTTAAACTTGTCTGACTTGGTGGGAGAAAACTCCCATCATAATTTGCTTGCGTTTTTTATAGTATTGTATTTTTAAGTCATATATATCATTTTAACCTTTTTACGGAGTTTTACAATTTTCCCCCGTCATCTGTGTCTTGAATATGAATTTTATTCGGTTTAAAATAAACTTGTGAAGTTTACAGCAAATGATTGGCACAACATAACTAGATTTGGCTCTTTTGCACTATAAACTCGCAGTCATTCTCTCACCTAATGTATTGTCATGATATGTTTCACCCTCTAATACAAATGATAAATTTTAAGTATTTTTACGAGCTTAAGGTAAATGTATGTGTGTGGGGTGAGAGAGAGTATGTATGAGACGTCTTTGTCAATGAAAAATGTCCTTATTTTATGCATTTAAATACACTTCTCATTTTTTTTACAATGAGATATCTGCACAGCAATGGAAGAAGTTGTGTATATTTGTTTATGTAAAGAATTTTTTTGTATTTATGAATAATTTATCACAAATATTAATTATCATATTTAAAATAATATTTACATATTTATATATTATTATAAATGAACCATTAATAATCAATAGCTGGATTGACTTTTATAAGCCAAGCACTTTCAACAGCATTTCTTATATAAAATCTACTGTATTTATAACTTTAAAATTTTAAAGAGTACTTATAAGGATAGCACATCTTACATGTTTCTATATATTGAGCATAATTATTCTTACCAAAGTTTAAAAAATAAAATTTTAAAAAAATTTTAAGCATAAAATTTTCATGTTAATGTATTGCACATTATCTAAAATTTTCAAGTGTTTATTTGGAAAAAATACGTTGCGTTCATTATATAGAAAATAATTTCCTTTTACAACGTGGAAATATCAACACCATGAATATTGTATATTCTGAGGAAAGTGTACTGGATTCTTAATAATCGCATTTTGAGAAAAACGCCAGTACAGATATATTTTTTGTTAAAATATGGTATGTTTGTTTACTTTTTAATATTAAATTTTCAATCGATCTATCAATCAAACTCTCGTAAATAATATCAACGGAATCAGAGAACTGCCCTTTATTTTGTAAACTAATATTAAAAACTGCAAAATTGTAAGCATTTTAAGATCTCTGTTGTTTTAACTATGTAAGAAATTTCTATTTATGTGAAATTCGATGTTTAACAAAGGAAATGCGAGGGTCGTTCGATAAGTCCGTAGAAAATCCAAGAAATGATGCTCGTAGCATCGAAAATGGTTTGTTTTGTAGTAACTATCATGACTTACTGGTCTGCTGTGTAAGTCTCAGTTACTCGTGTTAGTGATCATGATGCCTTTCGCTCCTCAAAAAATTCTTCGTTTATACTTTTCTGGCCGATGAGACCAGCTGAGACCTTTTAGGAAAAGATTCACTGGAAGCAACGCATTTTTTTTTTTTTTATTTTTGCTTAGTTTCTGGTGTGTATCGATGAAACAACGGTCATTTATTATCAACGGTGTCAACTTTACGTGGCTGTAATCTAATGACTACCAAATCAAAACTAACTTATAAATCAATGTCAAATTTGTTTCGGGTCCGCTTAACAGGTAGCATCACCCATAAGTAACCACAATTGACCTTGATAATATCATCTGTATTCAAATACAAGTACTTTTTGAAGTTCTGTCGTATCTCTGCTGTGTTTATTACAATATAATTGCTTATATACTCCAAAACTGAAGGTTTTATTGTTATTATACAATTTATAACAATGTTGCTTTAAAATATAAACATTCTTGTTAATACTCTAGATTATATTGCATTGAATTATTGAATAAAAGAATTTTCTAAGAATAATCTGTATGTACAAAACTTTTCTTAAGCATTTTTAACTTATTTGAAATTAAAGTATTAACTTTCTGATTTTGTGAATGATCTATTATATTTGACTCGACACTTGACTTAATAATCCCTTCCATATAAATATCGTCTAACAGAAACGCTGTTAGAACCAAACTTCACAACATCGACCTACTTATATTGCAGTCTCGTTCCATCAACCTTGGAATGATCACTGTATAGCACATTTATTTTATTTCCCATTATCTCTAATCATGATAAATCGAATTTTGTACACTCCTATACTTAGACGATGGCTTAAGGCTTAGAGTTAACATTTTATTTCATATCTACATTAATTTTAGTTAATTTTATATTACGGTTGCTTTTTAAAATTCATTTGATAAACGGGAATTCGGGTTACGTATAGATTTTTATAGCTAGTTTTTCATCATTAGTGTCATTCTTAAATTTTAAAAGAAAATTCTTGTCATTTCCATTTCGCTAAAATGTATTTATATCTAGTGGCTTTGAAATATTTATTCTTTCAAGTTTTTTAGTTTTTAACTTTACCTACTCTTAAGTCGTTAATCTATTTTATTTTTTAAATTTACCACAAAGTGTTTGCGTATATTAAATTGCCCATAAACCAATAAATTTAAAACTGCACTTAGGACATCTCAAGTGTATATTTCAAGTAAAATCTTCAATAAAATCATATGTCATATAATACCATACTTTAAAGCGACTATTTTCTTATATAGTTAAGGATTATTTCAGTAACTATTATAATACTAAATAAATCTTATATGTGATATTAGCCTGTTCAGTTTTTAACGTAAAATGCTACTAATTTTTGAATTTAGTATGTAAATTTTTACATAACAGACATACGTTATAACAGACATCTGTTAAATTAAGATTTCCTTGGAAAGCCGAGCCGTTATCTGGCGGCGCAATATTGCAGTGGATGACATCATCCACTGTTTCTATGTAAACCAGATGGCATGGTTTCCTAAACAGCGTTGAATGAGAGGAAACCATGTCACCGGTTTACACAGATATCGTTTTAGTGACGTCATCTTCTGTAATATTACAGCCATTAGATAACGGTACCGGTTTCTTTGGAAACCGTGGCTTCAAAAGACGAAAGTAATTAGATTAAAAGCAAATGATTCAGAATTAATGAGTCAGTAATATTCCTATTTTTACTAAAATGTTGCTAATTCTGCCTACTACGATCTTTACATTAGTAATAGATAAAAATGTAATGAACAAGTGCTTCGCCGATCATTTAACAGATAAGCTGTATTAGTTTATATATATTTTGTTCTGTTGTTCACTAGAAATCTTAAGAATTCTTCTCACCCAATTGCATTCTTTAAATAAATATTGCAACTAAAAAAAAGTCAAGTAGTAATCTATTGTGCTTTATGGAGGTGCATCGGCTCTCTATGGAAACACGTGGTTGTATGGATGTGATCTTTATAGTCTTCAAAAACGAACTTCTGTAGAAGCGTTATGAAAAACAAAATCATTTTCATCTGCATCTTTGATTTGTCTAAACAATTTTTACTTGATTGTCCAAAATCAATAATTTTTTTTTTCGAATTGTGATACAAATTTCGGCATTGAGGTTTACTCAAACATATTTATGGCATTCTGGGCTTTTTCTAATGCGATTGGAGTAAATATTACCATCTCGATTTGCTGCTTGTGTCTACTTAAAATTAAAGGATTGTGAAATTAATACACGTAAAAATTTTGGAAAAAACGTAAATTTTTATTTAACTAATCAAAAAATGTTCATAATGAATAATTACTAATAATTAGCTAATTAATGAGTGTTACTAATTTATGTTAGTAAATGCGACATTATTGGATATGAGATTTAACTGAAATTACAACCTTAAAGTTAATTTGTAATTTCAGTAGCCTTCTGAAATTACAAATGATCTTTAAGTGGTCTTCCACTTTTTCAAAGATTTTTAATCCTTATACAAAATCGTTGACGTAAGAGGGTTAAATTATCAGTAATAATAATACTGTCCTTAAAAATTGCACTAAAGAATTTGATTTTCAATGTTTTTCAGTCAGCATCTTAGCTCTGAAGCGTTTCAGAAAATGATAAAACAATCAGTTAGGTTATATTGAATTTCTCTTTCCCATTTCCCGATTTTTGTTCTGACCAGTACGTTTTAAAAAAAATTAAGGAAGGTATTCTTTCTACGAAATTTGACCTTCAGTAGCTTCTTGATTTTGATAGTGTATAAAATCAAATTACGATTAAGATTGTGAAGTTCAAATCGAGTCAAGCATTCCAGTTTTGTTTCCTTCAATGACTAGTTAGACAAGAAGTTTTATTAGGATTGATAAACGTGGGAGTATAGTAAAGTTTTAATTATTATATATACGAAGATGTAACCGATATATCTGGGTAAAATTTACTTTGTATATTAATTTGTCCTTGTGTACATAATGATATAAACTATAGCTATTAATGTTGATTTGTTTGGTTTCAGAAAGTCATAACACATCGATCAATAACTCCCGAGTCTAATTTTGAAAACAACATTTTTTTTGCAAATTTTTTTTTTTTATTCATCAACATAACACCTTTTGTTAATCACCTTTTTTGGTTTTAAAATCGTTCCAACGCTTTTTCAAAATTTTTTTTTTTTTTTTTTTTTTTTCTTTTTTCTTCCCAATTTTTTTTTCGCAAGAAATCTTTTTTGTTGCGAGTAAATAGCGATAAACAGCTTTCTGAATCATAGACTCGTTGCTGTTTTTGTTCCATCGAAAGCAATCGCGGCACCCACTTGGGAAAAACTCTTTTCACTTCACTTCAAAAAACCTTTTTCCTGGTCCGATCGACTTAAAATTTTGACACGTTTCAAGCAAAGGTTAGTACTCTAGAAAGACCTGGTTACTGGTTTACTACGAGCGCCATCTCTGGGTTAGTCTCGGGAGTTATTGATCGATGTGTTAGATTGAAATAATTCGCAGTATCGTAAAACTGTAATTAGTATCCCTAGGTATCTTAAAAGTTTTAATTATTACTAATAAATGTGAGAGATACGGAGAGAAAAGATAGATATTATAAGAGATACAGAAATATATCTGAATAAAATTTATTCTGAATATTAATTTATTCCTATGTATATAATTTTGTTATTTCCATCTATTAATGTTGATTTGTTTGGTTTCGAGAAATCTTAGATTGAAGAAATCCTCATTATCATAAAGTTTTAATTATTATTCTGGGATATGTTACAGTTTTAAATATTACTAAAATTATCAATTTAGAAACTTTATTTTTCAGTTATCACTTATAGACATCTGTACATAAACACCCTACAGAGTTATAAATTTCTCATAGCGTTTCTTACCCTTTCGAAGACTTCTATTGCAGAACTCAACAGATTGAACTCTGTTTCCTTCATACTACGGGTTACATTAATCAAAGGCTTTCTGACACCAAACAAATAAACATTAATAGCTGTAATTTACGTGTATTCGAATAAATTTACGTATAGAGGAATCAATTAATATGCAAAATAAATTTTATCCTAAAATTTATCTGTTATTTTTAGAACTAATTAAAACTTTACGTTAACTTCTCGCATATTAAAAGGCACAGGACCTCGAAGTACTATATGAATTTTGTCATCATTACTTGATCATCGTTCAAATTTATGAAAAGATCCATGTCTTCAGTTGTGGATGATAAGTACACTGACTTCTCTCGTAATTTATTCCAAATTGTTGTCAAAAGCCAACAAGGATCTTTCTATTGAAAAGTCAAATCGCATCAAGCCAAGTTTTTAGCGTGGATCACACGAATGTAAAACTAATTTCTTTTTCAAACTCTCTATTTATCTCTTTTTTGATGAAATCTTTTTATACTTAATTTTCAGTCCACATTATTCCATCAGGCTCGGCTGTATATGTAAGTGGTTTATCAAAGTTACGCCATTGCCCAGCGTAAGATACAATCGAGGCTGATGCCCGTTAATTTATACTCGAATTTGAATTCCTCACGTGCCATGGAGTTGAAGTTTGAGAGACAAGGTATTATCTGGAGGAAGTGATGAAGTAGTGGTGTAATGCCTCTAATATTATTTAATTTTGCTGTCATCATTTAGTTGATCTAAGGAATCACTAAATTACACCGTTAATTGATGAGAAAGTCAGATGATAAACAAGTATTTTTATTAAGTTTATGGATTCCTAATTCTCTATATTGCTTTCTCTGAGGATAACTCACCTACAAGAGTCTTATATAACGTTAAAACAAATCAGATATAACTCTTCTTATCAATCCTGTCGGATCTGAGGCTTTCAACGACCAAAGAATGAGGGTTCGAGTTGCTAACCCTTATCATAACCTAGATTCACTCCAAAGGCTCTTTATTCAATGTTATTTACTACTGACATTTCACTTGTTGACTTCGTCTCATTACCTTTATCACACACTAAACTTAACTAACCTCAATATTAAGTTCTTGGCCGCTTATTTATGCATCACCTCAGTTCTACTCATTACACTTGATAATTCTAATCTAATTTACATAACTCACGTTTTATTCGTTGGTAGGGATTTTCAATTCGAATAAATTTAACTAAAAATCTTCAAATTGTTAGTTGAAGGGGGGAAATGCGGTCGAACCCATGTGTTACTAAAATAATCAATGAGGTTAAAGAATCTAAAACATTTGATGATGTACTTGGCATTAATCAATTGATGAAGTACCCGGTTCTAAAATAATTGACATAATCCTTGCACCTTGGTCAAATAATGGGGATTAAGTCCCTGTTCAAGTAAAAAGGTGTCCTCTTATCAAGTTAGGAATTACTATTTGTATTAATTATTTTGGACAATTAACAATTAACTAAGAAATGAAACAAAAAATAAAACAAATGCAAATAATTCAAGTTTGGGATATTTTAAGTGTTAAGTAAATAAAATTAAAGTTGTATTTAGCGCTGTACATCCATGTATTTTTAAAATCACTTTATTGATTATTAAGATTATCATCTCATTCCATCTTTGTCAGATAAAGTTTATAAGGTATGTATTTGGTATATCTAAATTCACATATTTTTGATAGCTTCTCTAAAACATATGTTTACTGCGAATTAATGTGCATCATGCTCAGTATATCGAATTGTCCTAATCCTATGTCATCGCAGTTTTGCAACACTATCAAGTAACAAAGATGGACACCTGTCACTTTAGTATAATACTCTGTTAAGTAAAGACATAAAAGATTGAATGTAACGTACAGCAGTACTGAGTATTCCACACAATTGCATATTGTTGAAACAAACCATAGCCACCTCTCACCGATCGTTATTCTTCTCTCCATTAGTCGAAATTTAGAAAATAAAGCTATCTTGAAAATATTTGTATTTCTTACAAATAGTTCTACAGTAAATACAATTTTTAAATTGAAACTTATTTGTTGTTATTAATATTGTACAATTTATGTACCTATTTTTATCAAAAAAAAAAAAAACTTTTATTGAAATCCAAGAGCAATTCTGATATATCCATACAATCCATTAGCAAATATCATCCTAGGAATATACAATTTTTAAAACTTTTATGCGAAAGTTACTTTACGATACATTTATTTTGTAGTTGCAATTATAGTCATCTAAATTGGCTGAAAATATCTTTATGAATGTATTTTGAATACCATGAAAACAGTCAATAAAAAGCACAAATTTCTATAATCATTAAATTTCTGATTAAAACAAGAATGTTTTATAATTAATAGGAAATTTTCGTTCTTATTTAATTAGAGTATCTTATTAAAGTGTTTTATAGAAGCTCATGAATATGACAACTAATATTGGAAATTAATTAAATGTTACCTTTCAAAAAGACCAAATTCTACGAATTTTTTGTTTTACTAGGGAATGAACAACGAAGATGCTATTTATTCATATTTTACTAATGTTATTCTTTTCTTGTTTTACATTTCTTGTATAATTGCAATGGAAAGACGAACAGGTTTAAATTTTATTTTAAATTCATTTTTAAAAATACAGAAAATGAATAATATATTTTACATACGTTTGAAAGTATTTTTGTTATTCTAGCATATACATAATTGTCAAGAGATTAACTATTTCAAAAATTTTGTTCGCGACTGTAATTTTTCTCTTTTAATCTATTATTTAGTTTTACAATTAAGATAATAGAATGTTCCTCTAATTAAAAATATATGAAAGTATCATATTCATTTAAATTGCAAATTACTTGAAATTTGTCTTTTGATTTGTATTTAAAATATAATTTAATTTTCTGGGTCTTTTTCTTGTCTAAATTTATCTTCTTTTTTTTTTCCAGGTAAATATACTTCTCATTTTCTGAATTTTTTTTACTGCTAAAGGTGAGTAATTATTTCATATTATTTCTATAAACTTTTTTTTTGATTTAACAAATAGGAATATTTAATTCTGGCTGTTTGATTATTTTTCCAAAACATTTTTAAACCAAATTTAACAATAGGTCTTTAAAATATGTAACTTTTAAAACAAGAAATTTAGTTGTTATTTGGTTAAGTCTTAATCTTTATTATGTTATACAGTTTAATCCATGGAAATATTGAAAAAAATTCATTGCATATTTAAAAATAATGCATTTTTTTTTTACTTGATCTACATTTCAGTGTACGTGATAATAATTTTGACAAAATAATTAGCTTTATACTAGTATTTTATAACGACGTGTTAGGTTAACTGATTACTATATAGGAGGCTAGACACTTTTTAAAGAAAACTATTTAATCATTAATCAGTACCTAAATATTAGCTTTGAGTACCGATATTTTTTTATTTATTTACTTTCAAATTAAAACTTTGCTTTATTTACAAAATAGCTATTTTCTTATTTTAATGTAGAATGTATATGAAGCTTTTTTTTACAGAGAAATAAATAAAATTGAATAATTTTTTGATTTTCCATCCCCCGCAAAAAAAAAAATTAATTTTTAAAATATGCTTTAAACATTAAAACTCTTCACCTGGTTGCTATTGCCGAAACAATTTTTTTCTCTTTTACGATGCTTGAAAATGTGTAATCTTAAAAGAAAGTTAATCTATATTTTTCAATTTTAAAAGTTTTGTTTTAGATTCAAAATACATATATAATATATTATTGTAAAATTAGACTTCAAGATACATTTAAGGAAATTTATTGAAATAATACGAAAAAAAAAACCGATTATAGTACAAAGATGATCTATTTCCCTTCAGATTAATAAGATGTAGGAAAATAACAATACTTCTGTAGAGCTATAAATAACTTATTTTAGTCCAAGCTGTAGCAACAGAAAACAAATGGAGCCATAAAACGAGATAGATGCGCTGATTTAAAAACCCATTTCATAATGCAACCTTATTAGATCCTACTTTAATGCAACCCTGATGGTGCATTTTGATGCCATTTTGTTCTCCGTCGCCTAGGCGGGGGCTAAAATTGGATTCTACCGCTACACACTCATTCAAACTATACAAATTAAAAAAATAAAATATTATTCAAGTCTTAGTCTATGATATTCTTTTGTTTCGAATGTTCACAAGTTTTTAATTTGTGTAAGTAAATTTTCTACTTGATCTAATATTTTGAATATATTTTGATCATTGCTAATGTAATATTTAAATAAAGAAGTACAAAGGCATAAATTTGACGTAATCTGGAATCACTCATATATATTGCAATATTCCTTCAAAATTATACGTAACAGTCTCATTTTATTGAGATTTATCGAAACATGCAATGAAATGCAGTTTATTATAAATACACTATTTGAAGTAGTGTAACAGTTAAATATGTTTATTTACTGTGCTTTATGGAATATGCAATGTAAGAAATTATATCTTCATCAAAATCGTGTTAATTGGTTCAACTATTTAACTAAAAATATTTCGAAGATTTTAAAACAATTTGTTGTCTCTCAAAACAAAGGTAAATATCGGGGGTTCTAACAAAAAAAAAAAAAAAAAAAAAAACATTATTTCTAATATTTACATATTTTTTAAAAAATATTTTAAGACATTTTTTTTTATTTCTAAAACAACACTGCTTTAAATACGTCTATATTTAGGGGAGGGTTACGTAATTTTTCTACGAATAACACTGACCTATCTTCTTACCAAAATTTCAATTACATATTTTCATATCTTAATTTTTATTTAAGTTTTTCACCTCAAAATCAAATTAACAACGAAGGTGGCTCAAAAAGTACATGTTTTGACGGCAGTTGTTGTTACCATTGTGTATTGACATTTGTTTAACGATGCTAGAACAAATCTGACACTGGTTTATAAATTAGTTTCGATTTGGTAGTATTTTGGTGCTAAATCAAAATCTGACTTCTGCCACGTCAAGTTGCGACCATCAACGACCTGGATACATTATTAATCACTGGAAATAAAGGAACAAGGGCTTGCTTCCAATGAATCTGCTCTAAAGTACGCAAAGAAGGCCGGAAAAGTTATGACGACGATTTTTTTATGATGCAAGGAAGCTATATACGTGATTCTGGAAAGAAAAATCGAGTCCTGGACAATACTACACCAAGTTACCTCATCCCATTCTAAATACGGGTACTTTTTGATCTACTCTCATAATAGTGTAATTATTTCGGTTTTGATACTAATTTTAGAGTTATGTATAAATACAGTTTCTGTTAGAGTTTAATAAAAACACATGTATGATACATTCCCTGTACATCGAGATCGTAGAAATAATTATAAAGACAGAAAAGGAAACAGTTCTTGAAATCATTTCTAGAGAAACTGGTTCGTAATTGTATGTATGACATTATACAGGAAAGCATAAATGAAGTTCGTGACTTTTAAGCTCATAATTTTTACGAGACAGATATACCACTATACCATTTTAAATAATACCAGTTAACAAGTGCTTAAGATAGAATAAGAAGTACAAGCATTACTTACAACTCTTAAAATTTTGCATGAAATCAATTTATACCAAGTTCAGACAACATGTTCATTCTACCGTGATTTTTTTTATATTAAAATAATACGTTATAGTTTCTAGTCAACTGTCACGATGAATGACACTGCTGAGCGCTCACTGAAGGGTATTATTATATAACTTGAGAAAATAGTATGCTAGATGGGGAAAAGAATGTATATAGCCAGAATAAAGTATATGGTGGGGGCCATAGACGTGGGCCGCAGACGTTTTCCTAAATACTTATTCAAAATTGAAACTAGAGTGAAATAAAATTCTATGCTTTCTCAATTTTAATGACTTTTTTTAATTTGGTCATTTGAGAAATTATTCGATTTTAAAACTTTTATTCCATAAAAGAACGTGGAACATTTTGAGGTAATTAAGCCAAAACTTCTTTTTCCAAGAACCAATGTTATTTTTAAAAAATCGGTTAAAATGTATCCGAAATGAAATAGCAATTTCCAAAATATTATTCTATTCTAAAGAATTTCTTTTGTAGATCATCGTTAAAAAAATTAGAAATAAAAGTTCGCCTGATGGATAAACAATGATGTTTTATTCTCAATTTTTCTTTATCAATCTGAGAAAATAAAGTCACTTATATACAATTATCAGAGCTCTTTTTAAATCCTGATTCTTCCTAGGACCAATACATTTCCAACCGTTAAATTAAAATGGGCTTTAAAACCTGTTGTGGAGTAATGTGGAAATTAGGAGAGTAAACCTTCCTTTCGAATATTGCCCTTTTAACTTGACAGTAGCTCACAAAATAAGATGTCTCTCATACCAATAGAGTTCGTTAAGTTCTAGAGTGACATAAATTCAAATAAATTAACCATAAATATCGCTTCGTCAAGATCGAACTATTTACTTTAGTCTTTTCCAGAAACGCTAAGGTTAGTCGGTCAGAATCGGACAAGTTGTGTTAGTCATCTTGGAACGCAAAAAATGTGGTGTCTTCTTTACATTAATTATATATGACCCTCGATTTCCCTGTTGGAAGAGTAGCATTCTTGTTATCGGTAGGTCATATTCGAGGTTTATTTTCGTGAGGTTCGCTATTGATTTGTTTATCTTATATAAGATGATTTTATTCTGATCTGTTTATTCTCTTCTTTAACCATTTTATTTTATTCTCCCTATTCTATTGATTTTACATCTACTAATGACACGTATATTTCCTGAATTCGGTATAGTAAGGAGAGAATTATGCCTTTTATTTTATATGCAATACTATTTTTTTAACAGAGTGATAGAGAACTTAAGATAGCAATTTACGCTGTGCACACTGATGTAATTGCATCTTCTTGTATAGAAACTGGTGCGGGTTTCGTTAGACAAAAGTCGAGCCTAGAATACTAGTGAATTTATTTAATTTTAACTTGCATTCACTTCTCATAACTGTGTGTAGCCACTGTAACTTAGTTGTCATGGTCGCGGGCTCGCAGTCGGTGTTGTTTTCGTCGAGACATGGGTTCGAGCCAAAGAATGCTAAAGATTCACGTTAAATTTGGTCGATATTCCAAGTCTACCCATGGGGTGGAGTGGAAGTAGGGAGAGAGAAGTCGTCATCGTCACTTGACCGAGATTTAAAGTTACAAGGTCGTGGCAAACAGTCTCTTGTTGCATTTTAGTGCGACGTTAATAAACAATCGAAACATGTCTCGACAACAAACAAACACTGACCCGATTTATTGCATATCAGCCTCCTTACACAGCTGGTCAGAGCTCAAACCCACGATTCCATGAAAATACCGTTGGCTGCGAGTCCTCGATTATAGCCATTAGGCTAATTTGACCTTATTACCCGTGACACAAAGAAATAACATGTGAGCTACTGGCGAATAACCTTATAATTTTGAGCTATGATCAAATGACGAGGACGAACTTTCATTTTCTTACTTCCACACCATCACAACTTAAGGACTTCGAACCTCGGCTGGAAGAGGACGTCGGTTAAGGTGTAATATTTTTCATTCGTGTTATTCAGAATTATAAAAAGTTCTAAAAAGATGTTGACTCAAAAACAAACAAAATTGTGTTAAATGAGAAATTATTCGTATTGATTGTGCTACTAAGAATAGTTCTTACCCTTTGTTTGTAAATCTATCTGTTGGAATTCCATAAGTCTCTGGCACACAGTTATGTTCTAATGATGTTCAGGATGATTATAGAAAGATTAATAAGTGGTATTATTATTTTAATTTTAAAACGAGCTTGATGAAGCTGAATTATCATGAAGCTGTCACTTTTTAGGAGTTAATTCATTTACTTTCTCAAGAACAGGCACGAATCTTAAAAATTTATCCATCAAATGATTATGTTAACACCAATTTCGGTATGAGCATTTAAATATACTTCATTCAATTTTTAATCCACGTGTTGTTAAGAATAATTTTTCCCGTCCTCTTGTCTTCGCATTAAAATATTTTCAAATGAAAGATCATCATAATTGACAATTAGCCCCGACAAACACTGGATTCGCCCGCAGTTAATAACAGGTTCATCAACTAGAGTGAATAATGATTCTGTGGGTGATAACTAATTATCTAATGCCACTGACAACAGTTGACTTAATTATCGATATGGAAAACTTCATGGAAAATATTTATTCTCTTGCAAATTGCTTCTCTAATAGGCGATGTGCCAGAGTGTACAAACTTTGAGCGATTAAATATTTAACTACTCACCAAATGCAAATGAATAAATAGATGTTTTTAACTTTTACATGAAACATGAGTGTTTAATGTAATAATATGTTGTGTTTACGTGTATGTTTATCAGGAAAGCTTAGGGATGAGAAAAATGCGTTCATGTACTCTCTTCAAGAAGGGAAGGTTATAATTTCAATCTGAGAGAAACACACAAAATTATATTTAAAACAATAAATATTTGTTTTCATTCTTTTGAATTATAAGAAAACTTCATGGTTCATCATTTTCCTCATTTTCCTTTTATTACACATTACTTTGATGCATTTAATTTTTTAAATAGTGAGCTATATGTTTTAATGTTTTTTTTTTAAATTGTACAATAACAAGTTATCGTTTGGGATATTTCATAAATTTCACTCATTCTCATTTTTTTCTTTAACTAGAATTATTAACTTATATTTACATCTCCCTGCAACTCCTGAGAAACACAGACAAGGTACTATCGGAAGATCTTACATCTTCCGATAGTACCTTGGAGTTTTGGGGGATCTTTTTCATCCCATAGCGAAAATCTAGGTCAGTTGACCTTGGACGACGGGAGAATGTTCAAACTACCCATTTTTGGGTCTTGACAAATCTTGTTCGCTGTTTCTTCAACAGCGCTTTACTCTATATCGAGGTACATAACAAATTTGTTCTCAATATTTTTTGACTAGTCTATGAACAAGTCACACCATAAGCATTGCACCATTCGGAGTGTGTGTATTTTCCGGCTCGTTCTGACTGGTCATTACAAGATTAAAGTTCCCGAAGCTATGCCACCTCGAATTTCCGAGAGTAATGTTAGCCCATTGTAGTTTCCTACTTTTCTTTCCAATGCTAAATTACTACTTTTAATTGTGTGGAATAAAATACATTCGTAAAAGTGAAAAAAGGAATATTTCTGCGCAATTCTTTCTTTTTTTTTTTGACATTTGATGAATTATCTAATATTTATTGATCTAAGATACAACTTTAATAATTTTAAGAACTGGAATCATTTTTAGGGGGGGGGACTAGACTCTAGAATTACTCGAGAATTATTGGAATTCGATTTATGTCAGTTAAGAAAGACAACTTTTGAGTTAGTGCCTCACCCTTTTAATCTCTTCACACCACAGTATATAAACATTGAAATTCAGTTCCCCTTAATGTAAAGTCCTTAGTATTCCGCTCAACGATTTTTAACTGAAAAAAGGATTTGAACCTCAGATTCGTCTTGAACATCAAAGACTATGATGCTTACAACGATGATTATTATTTTACTACAGCTTAGAGCAATTGGTTTCTAAGCTGTGTTGTAAAATATTGATCACGGCTACATGTTTCTTTAATAAAAACTTAATTATAATTGGGTGATTTATATACATCATTCTTTTTACCATTTATTGGACTGGTTGAGTTGTAGTCTGCATAATTATGTTTGTTGTAATACAAATATGAATCAAAGCTCTTAAAAGTTATTTTCTTGAAAACCATTATTTCTGTATGCCGAAAGAAAAGGGCTTGTATATTTTTGAAATTTTGTATGAGAGCAGCTGTAAGATCTTTTTTAAGTTTCTTCATTTAACTGTTTGCTTTCCGAGGAATATTTTTCAAAAAATCTTTGTACATTTCAATTTTCGAACCACTGACTTTTAAATTATAATATTTTTAAACGTTATTATTCTATAACACTTTACTGATTACTATTTTTAAAATGGACTTAGCCCTTTACCTTTGGCATACAAATTTATTGCTGTTGAAGTCTTAATTTTTTAATTTAATTTTATTTAAATAACAGCATTTAATGAATGTGAAACGTATCAAGCGTTAAAAGAAATTCATATTAATCAGATATGATTATTCCTTATATGACTATGAAAAAATTTCGAAGCAACAAATGATAATAATAAGATTCTCTCAGCAGAAATTCACACATATTCAAATCCTTTTATGAAAATATCAGTATTACTGTCACATTTGAGGATGATAAAGAGATAAAAAAAATATCGTAATCATTAATCCTCCTACCAGTTACATAAGGAATTGATGTTTTACAAAACTGTGTGAGACAGAATTTCTTTAAAGCCTGAGTACAACGAAATTACTTTGATTTTTCTCTCTCTGTATTTATAGTCTCTTTCTCTCTTAACTTCCTCCCTATTAATTTATACATTTTCATTGTTCTCTGCCTTTAAGGGGTGAAAAATAAAAAAAAAAGTGATTTGTTCAAAATTAAGTTGTATTGAATATTGATTGACTGATTGTTTATTGTTTATTAACATAGCACTTATAAACAGCACGAGGGCTATCGGCAACGCCCCTATTAATTTTCAACTTCTGTCAAGTGGCGAGGACCATACATTTGCTGTCACCTCCCTTTCCAAACTTTCAGACCACGCCAACGGGAGGACTTTGAGCCTCGACAGTTTTAACGTGCATTAGCCCTGGCTACACGGCGGGTCTTCAGTAGCATCAAGGCACGAATCCACTACTTGACGAAAACCGCCGGCCGCGAGTCTGAGACCATAACCACAAGGCTACCGCAGCCACCAGCTAGGTGATCATAATTATAAAACTATTTTGGTTTTCGATAAAATGCAACACAAACTTTTTTATAGTTGACAAATAATTAAAGAAATATAAATGTATTTGTTTGTAAATATATGTTTATGATTTTTATGTATTATAAGTGTATTTGTTGGTAAATATATGTTTATGATTTTTATGTATTATGAGTGTATTTGTTTGTAAATATATGTTTATGATTTTACCAGATGTCCCGATTTGATGAGGATTTTTCCACTTTAAAGGATTGTCCCTG